>VYXH01009403.1:591136-604591 GCA_013397275.1 Burhinus bistriatus | reverse complement strand
CCCCCCCCCTTTTAGAGCTGCATACAGTGTACTGTAGTGCAACTAGATGTTCAGTTGCCTTCCACAAGGTAAGTCTGTCTGCAAAGAACTGAAATGGTTTGTCTTGTCTTGACGCAGGAAGACCCTGTGTGTCCCGAAATTAATTGCTGCGAGCGTGTGGTGGCACTGCCAGCTGAGCGTGCCGAGGTGGTGTTCCTTGGTGCTGTGGAGTGTGCCTGTGTCTGTCCTGCACTCCAGCAAAAGCAGCTGGGATGATCTGTGCCAGCGTAAACCTGATACTCTTTTATTATTATAAGATCATGGGTTGCATAGTGTGTCTTGCCAAACTATCTATACGTTTCTTTCTTGTCTGGCTTGTAATTACGTATTCGCTCTGAAACTGTTTCCCAATAAAGCGGGAAGGCTTTTATTCAGTTGCATTTTGTTAAACTGTGTATAGAAGCCAGATAAAACCGTGGTCTGTGCATTTTCAGTTGTTTCTTATTTCTTTCTGTGCGTCTCAAGGCCTGGTTGAGAAGAGCTGTGGTGTGGGATGGTATCATGCCAATAATGAAATGCTGGGTTCACAATGAAAGGCAGTCATTCCAAAACATTTTTATTTTTAGATCCTCCTTTTCTTAGTCTTGGATGCTGTTTCCCTCTGCCCTCCTTCAGCGTGATTGCTTGCCAAGCTGTGTGAGGCAACTGAAAACTGACATCCAACCACAGCCTGAAATGTGCCTTGAAATCTGTTTTAATTAGATATGAGCCATAATAATTTAATTACAGATCCAACCGCTAAATTGTCTGTTTTGAATTGTAGCAGCCACATTGTGTATAGAAACAAAAATGTTTGGAGTAGATACCTCACTGATTTCTATCAAGGGCATTCAAGCTCGGAATAAAGTACCAGAGTATTGTGATTGTTTAACCTCTAGCTTGCTCATTACCCACATTACTTGTAAAATCTGCCAAATTTATCTAGTGTAAGTCAGCTCTGGATTAACTGCTTGGCCCTGGGGGATGAGGTGCCTGGTGCATCTTGCGCTGAGGAAGCACCTGAGTGCAGGATCATGCTGGTAAGGAGTGTACAGCCAGCAACAGATGCCTGGAGCTTGAGAAATGTCTCATTGCTTTGTCGACAGACCTTTCAAATAATTATTTCCCATAAATTTGAATTAAATATGTATCACTCATTTAAGATGGAATTTCATCCTTCAGTGTAGATACATAGAGGCTGTTATCAGAGGGGAGTCACTGCTGGGGAACGGTGTCTAGGTTGCTATTCAGTCATCTGGTAACGAATATGAGTTATTGCTGTTTAAATTTGCAATTGACAGAAAGACTGATAGAGTAATTATTACATTCTCGTCCATATTTAATATGTAGAGTAGGCTAAGTCATTTGGTACCCTGGGATCGTTCAGTAATGTGCATTGTAATACAGCAGGAGGGAGACCAAGGAGGGAAGGCCGTAACTGAAGAGGAGACACTGTACCTGAAGAACCGGCAGCTGCAGAGGTAGGAGCAGACAAGTCAGTTGATGGAAACTTCTTGGGTGATTCTGTTACAAAACACCCCTTGCAACCCCCGGATTGATTGATTCAGTCAGTCAATCAATCTGTCTGTCTATCATGGATACAAACAGTGGTTGTTAGAGTTAGCGTGAGAGCAGTGGAATTGCCTTGCGGGAGAATACCTGCAAATATGCCAAAGCTACTGCATAAACATACCTAAAACATGCATTACTGGTCAAACAGGAAATACTCATTCTGCCTTATCTAAAATAAGTCTGGGAGTGTATTCTTGAAGGGCTTTGTATGTTTTAATTAGAATGTCTGAAGAAATACTGCAGTAGAAAATACTGTGGTGGATAGCACAAATTTTCTTTAGTTATTGTGGCTCCTACCCCTCTTCTTGTCAGCATTATGTAGTAATATTTCCTTTCACTTTCTAACGTGCAGATTAAAAGTAGTCTTTAGATTTGGAATGTTTTGTATCTTCATGTTCACAGATGAANGATGGCAGTATACCTACACGTGGGCAGGTACTAGAAGGCAGCTGGTGTGCTGTGGTGTAAGCCATGGTATGAATGAAAACGTAGTTGTGTGTTCAGAAAACTTAAAAGCAAAACATGGTTGAGATGAAACTTCTCTGTAGAAGAGGGGATGTGGGACTTGGAGAGAGAGCCCATCGGTGGGAAATTAGGGAAGCTCGCGTTGCCACAGCTGGGATGGCCCTTTGCTCTGTGATAATAGCTGATACCAGTTCCAGATCATTACCCTCCTCCAGAAGATTTCTCATGTACTTGCGGATAAAAAGCTGTATTCTTCTGTCTCTGGCGCTGCTGGAGAGAGCTCCGAAGGAAGATGTTTTCCGTAGTTTCACATGGTAGTTGTCAAGAAATAAGTTGGCATTTTTATAATTTTTTTTATTAACAGTTCTTCTTACTAAAAGCTCCTTGCAAGTCAGCAGGCACCATTGTGATTGAAGCCCTAATGTTTTAAGAATTAATTTGACCGTCACCTGTTGCAGGATTGGACTGAACTGCTCGTATTGGCTGCCTCTGAAGGAGGAAACTGAGGGATAATACTTGTCAGGTGCTTCACCGTTTCCTTGGCTACAAGATAATTTAAATGCCATCTATTTTATTGGCATTAATGAAAATCTTCAGGGATACACATCTTTGCATGATATGCAGCGATTTAATTTGTATTGTAGGCTGTGTTAAAACACTAGCTGTAGGGATGTCGTATTTTGGGTACCAATCTAATCACCTCTCCAAAAGGGTGAAAATGGTTTAGGAAGACAGAAATATTAATAATGTGTACTTCTCTCTATTAAGTAAGCTGAAATGGCATATTTTATTGTTTGAATCTTTCCTTCCATGACACTCATATGGCACCAAGAAATTTTTTTTCCCAAAACTCAAGCATGTGTTTCTTAGCAAACATCTATAATTAGGTCAGAATTTTATAAAAGGCTTTCTGTTTGCATAGAGTAGCATTAATTTTGCATTCTTCTATCAAATGAAACACAGAGAAGGAACAAATAATTTATTCATGCAAAACCAACCTGCATGAATCATTTATTTACCTCTTCTGGTAATTTCGCAAGCTCACTTTTTATGCATCAAGCTGCAGATTAATCAAAAATTTCTGGAGGTTGATTTTGTCCAGAAAAAAGTCATAATGACATAAATAGCTTCTCCTGTACAGAAAATCATCATGTGAACTTGGGCAAAAAGTCCATACAGGGTTTTTTTGGTTTTGGGTTTGGTTTTTTTTTTGGTTTTTTTTTTTTGTTTTGTTTTATTTTTTAAATTAAGTAGTTATCTGAAAGAGAAGCTGTGAGAGAAACAGTTTTCACTATCTTTAACCTTCAGAAAATATTATTAACAAAGGGTTGAACACGAAATTCTTCTATCAAGTTAGTCCATTAATTCAGCGCAACTCCCTTGAGTTCGTTAGAGTTTTTCACAAGTGTAAATAAAGCTAAACCTGATGTGAGGGCTTTAATGTGCAAATGCATGTAGAAGTAAATGAAAGTAAAAAAGTACTGACTTTCTTGAGCTGTGGTCCGTTTCCAGCATCAAAATTTAATGGAACAAATTCTGCTCCTGCTGAGCCCAGTGACAAATGACCCACTGAGTTCTACAAGGGCAGTGTTTGGTACCAGTTAATATATACTCTTACAGGTCGGTTTGGTCTGAATGAGATGCCGTTTATTGAAGCACCTTTGGAGTTCCGGATTGCTTTTTGTATTTTGTTACTGTTATTGATGTTTTGGTTAGAGCTGAAAGAGGCTGTGGCAGAGTAGGGAACAAATGCTGCTTGACACTACACTGTGTGATAACCTACGGACTCCCTGGCTACACTTATTCTAATGTTTAGATAAGTACCAGATTTTGACAAATGTTTCACAGACTTTTATATATTGTCCGATGGCATGTTGATCTGTGAAATGTTTAAAAAATGCAGCATTAAGAAAAAAGTGGTATACAGCCGACAGGCTGCATTAAGGAAATGCATAGTCATGTATGGTATTCTTCAGAAATATCTTCAGTATAGTGGCAGTTCCTTAAAATTAGCTAAAACCAACTTTGTTACCCTTGCAATGTCCAAAATCATAAAGAGTGTCAGAAAAGCGAGTTATGATTAGGGTGTCGGGCTTTAAAGGATTACTATCAACTGTTTTACTGGCCGTCTTCTCACTTGGTTTTTTCCTATGTGGCTACATGGGCAGTTCGATTAGGTTGATATATCAATCAGAAATACCACTTTTCCTAATTCAATGAAGATTGTTTTGCGTGTCAGTAATTATTTTGCTTTGTAATTATGTTTGCTAAACTTTCACCACAACGTCACCCTTAGGTGAGAGTGGGAAATCTGCTGCAGAGGTTCCAGGGTGCCAGCCTGGCCTCTTTCCTGAGATGATTGCTAGCTGAAAGTCTGCATTTGAAACATGTGCCACGATGAGAAGTTAATCGTTAATAGGGCACTTAATTAAGACCAATTAAGGAGATTTGGTCTTATATCTGCTAGTTGTTTTTTAAAGTATTTGCTATGAATTAAAGAATGTAAGTAAGAGATTAATGAGCTGGCCTTAAAACTCAGCAAATTTGGGTTCAGTTCTGTCGTGGTTTAACCCCAGCCAGCAACTAGGGCCACGCAGCTGCTCACTCACTCCCCCATGCCCCCCCCCCCCCCCCCCCCCCCAAAGGGTAAGGAGAAGAGAGATAAAAGCAGGGGAAAGGGCGAAAAAAAACCCTCATGAGCTGAGATAAAGACAGTTTAATAGCATAATAACAGGGGGTTTAAAAAAAAAGTACTAATGGTAAAAGAATATACAAGACACAAGTCACTCTCACCACCTGGTGAATTGGTTGCCCAGCCTGACCTGAGCAGTGATCACGTGATCTCGCCCCCCAGCCAACCCCCATTTATGTACCAAGTGTGACGTCTGTGCTACGGAATATTCCACTGGCTATTCCATTGTTCTGTCTGTGCTCCTTCTCAGCTTCTATGGGAAGCTGAAAAAAGCCCTTGACTGGTATAAACATCACCTAGCAACAACTAAAACGATGCGCATTATTGGCATTCCTTTCATACCAAATCTGAAAACACAGCAACTGCTAGAAGGAAAATTAACTCCATCCCAGCTGAAACCAGGACAAGTTCTAAGCTTTGCCAGACTTCCTGCATGAGTAGAGCAGTTCATGTGGCCTGAGTGTCACATCTCCGTTTGTGAAAGAAGGTTTGGTGCTTCTCAGTCTACTCTCCTCTCTTTAAAGCAGAAATAGAACTGCTCTTCACTGATCTTGGTGAGAGCGTCCACGTCTGCCAGTAACAAATTCAAAACCTGACTGGATGCGGTACTGAGCAGCCTTCTGCAGCTGACCCTGCTCTGAGCAGGAGGGTTGGACTAGATGATCTCCAGAGGTCATCCTCCCTCCCCATCTCCGTGATTCAATGATGCTGTCAAATAATAGAGTGGAAGTACCCAGTGAAACGACAGAGGGATGCTAGGCTATGTTGTAATTGAGAATTACTCAAGGCTGTCATTTTGTCCTGTGCTAAAAGCTTCACAATCGCAGGAAGATTATCTTAACAAAGATGAAAAGTAATTATTGTACTGCCGTTTTTTTGCCACTATAGTCAAGGGCCTCTCAGGATCTCCCTTACCACAAACTTGGTTACAAAGGCTAATCTAACCTTACATGACAGATATTTGCTTGGAATTAAAATCTGGCAGAGCCGTACAAAGCTGTTTTGTTTTGTATTCTGGTGAACTTTTTTATTTTATTCTAGTGAATGGGTAAGCTCTTGAGCTTATCCGTTGGTATTTTTGTCTGAACTTAGTTCAGGCCTCTTAAGCAAAGTGCAACCCAGAATGAGAGAAATGACAGAAGTTAGCGTTTGATGGATGCTTCATAGCGCTGTTAGAAATAAGGTCTCTTAAAATGGCATGTATTTATGTCGCAGGAGTCGCTGCTGTAATTGCAGTTGCCATACTCCGTTGTCAGCAGTCTAGCAGACAAGCCGCGTGCTAAATATGCATGGTGATTGAATAGGTTCCTGCTCACAGAGGAGGACATTCCTGGTACTGTGTAACTACAGTGTGCTACAGAGTTTCCTTCTCCTGTCTGTCAGTTTAAGTTTCTCAATATTTAGGAAGTGTTAAAAAAAAACCCAGACATTCAACCACATTTCCTTTGAAGAAGATAGCTTGTGATTAAAAAAAAATGTTCTATCCATAGTGTCCCACCTGATTTGTGTGTTTATTAAGGGTTCAGCGTGGCTGACCAACTCATCGTTGGTTTAATCCCTTGATACTCCTTGAAGGTGCTATCCCAGACGTATAGGAAGAGAACCTGCGCTGGACAGAAGTGTACGTGGTCCGTGTGCTTCGTCCACACAGGAGGGGAGAGGCTGGGGAGCAGCAGGCGCTCAACATTCTCGAACCAGGAGAGCCCAACTTACCCATCACAGCTGGTACATATTTTTAAAAATGTCACATCCATTGGCCAGACATGCTCTTTCCTCTCCTTTGTGAAGTGTTATTTTTTAAAAACAATTTACATTTCAGCCCCTGTTGAATCTGGCTCTTTTCCAAATGTGAACAAAATTCAAAAATCTCTTGTGGATTGACACTTGCTAGTCCTAAGGTTTAAAGATTTTTGTGCTATACAAAGATCATGGTGTTTATTAAAGGTAATACTCTACAATACTTTTTTTTTTTTTTAAATGCAAACTTACTTTCCTCACCACTGTCAATTGGCATCAGAGGTTTGCGCTGTTGACTGGAATTTTGGTTCTGGAGGATGATGAAGGTTTGTGGATCTGTCAGCATTGCATCTGCTGCGTTGCGCTCCAGTGTTTTAGGGTTCAATACAAAGTATTTTTGTTCAGCACTTTGGCACACAGGACGGTAGAGAAGAACTGTTTTATATAGTCTACAGTTTATCAAGCTTTTCTCATCTCTTTCTACATTTAGGACTGAAAACAACTTCAATAACAACTTTTTCAACACTTCCCACTGCTGTTGGGTTCGAGGTGCTAAGCAAAGAGGCTTGGAGTGTGAGAGCATCTCCTGGCGAGCTGGGAGCCGCAAAATGAGCGGAAGAGAAATGAAAGGAAAGTTGGTGGGATCACATCTCCGTCAGCTTGGAGAGGGGGTACTCCGGGGCATTTTGGGGGAGAGAACAGTGCTGTGTCTTCTGGAGTGGTGGAACGATTCCCTGGGCAGGGGACAGGACTACAGAGTCGCAGACTGAAGGTTAGAGAAATGGATTCCTGTCTTGACTTTTGATATCTTACCTTGTCTTGGGGCCTGTGGTGAATTACTTCACCGCGTTCTGGTGTGGTTCCACAAGTGAAAAATTGCAATTGTATCCTTTCAGTGGGATATGGAGAAACTGGCAGTGTCTTCAGGGCTTTTTGCATTCTGAAATGAGGTGGGTGCATTGGCAGACAAAACCCTTCTGAGATGACAGCTTCAGAGTTCTAGTAAATGTAGATGTTTTCTCCAAAAAAACCCTGGGGTCTTTTGGGAACAGGTTCTCCTTACCTATGTTGGAGCGCTATGGTTGTGGCCAGCAGGTTCAGCAAACAGTGGGACATGGTGTGCTCGGTGCTGCCAGGCCCGCTGGGGACAATGTCCTCTCTAAGGCCTCTGCTTCTGGCAGGTAGGGGACAATGGGAGAAAAACTGAAGTTTCTTTAACATTCTCCACTAGGTTAATGGCAAAATCTTTTCCTTGCTCTGGTGTCCCAACTATTAGACCCTTGTACGTGGGTAATGCAAACACTCTGATATTCTTTATGATGATTAATTTGATTGGTAACAAAAGCACTTTAAAGTTTATTGGATCTTCACAAGGCCTACTTTCAAGGGTAATTAAACATCTCATTATATCTGGTAATGTTAATTGCATTTTTAATTTTATTTGTACACTGACATTTACTCTGGCTAAAAATAGTCTTTATAAGTGGGACTGAAAGGGGGAACTAAATACAGATGTGTACAAGCTTGTGGATTATATATATAAGGGAAGAGTGGAGAAACCTGTCTCAGAAACAAAGCTACTTATAGTGATGGGCCTTTCTGTGAAGTTCAAAGTGTTGGTGGTTCAAAAAGAAAAAGGGCATTTTAAAATGTAATTAAACTGATGCAAGCCACATTACGGTTATTTAGATTTAAATATGGCTAACATCTTGTTTGGGTAGAGGAGCTCAAAAAACAGTAAATGTACCATATTTTAATACATGGGTAAGCCTTCAACTGATGTCATCAGGCTCTTCCTCATCCTCTGGAAAGGTGGTGTTTGTGTTTGTTGAAGGCTTTGAAGTTTTAGGTTTTACAAATATGACTGAAGTCTTGCAGATCTTGCAGGTGAGAGAATGATTTCTGTTCCCATCTTCTGCAGAATGAAAAAAAAAAAAGGCTGAATTACTGGTGCTTGGTAGACTGAATTTAAAAGGAAGAATTTTTGAAATGTGTTTAAAAGCCACAAGGACAACATGAAACAGAAGAAAACGCAAGCTTAAAAATAATTTATTTGCTTTCTGAATAATAAAAAAGTCAGCGTGAAGTACATGATAATGCATGTCAGTCCTCAGCTTGTTGGCTATGCTAATTTATTCAGTGTATTATAGTTGGCAATTAATGTTCTTCACCTAACAATATGCCAAGTAAATATTCTTCCATTTTATTAGTCATTTCTCTTAGTCATTTTTCCTTGAAGATAAGCATTACAGTGCAGTTTTCACAAGTACACAGGTAATTTGTGTGAGGTTCATATATGAATAGTAGTGGTTTGCTCCCTGGGATGGCTGGTGGACACAGCTTTTGAAAGGTGAAGAGTTATAATTCACAGGGGAACTTGCATACAGCCCACTACATCGCCTGGCGTGTTCATTTGCAGGCATTTAAATTACATGCCTGTGCAGACACTTGTGCTTATCTTTTCTGTGACTGTTAATACAGCTGCTGGATGCCTTCGATTCATTGTCTGGTGTGTGGTTTTGTCCGTGAGCCTTGGTGAGTCTGTTACTGCTTTTGGAGACATTATCCCATCTTCTAACATACTCGGATATGGGATATTTTCAGATGGCACAGATACTTCTTGTAACACGTGTTTTGTAGATCAGCATTAAGCCCTGCTGATACCTAGGGGCAAATTAAAGCCTCTGATAGGTGGGAAAATTTTTGCTCCAAAGTCACCAGCAATGAATTGGAAAATGAGAGCTGAGGCGGATTTCTTAATAAGGCAGCCTATTGAAGTTACAGTAAGGTGGTTTTAATGATAGTTTTTCTGCCTTGACTTGCAAAATGATTCATCAATTGCCAGAAATATTCCTGAAGATGTTATCATTAGATTAAGAACGTGGCTTGAAGTTTTATCAGCATACATGCTCTCAACCTCTCTCAAAAGAAAACAGCACGATTTCTGACTCCTGTCGTCATCAGTGACCTTTGATCGTTGCAGTAGCAGTGCAAGAGGTACGCGTGGTTTTGCTTTGGAACAGTTCAACCTTTTGCATATATCAGGCACTCAGTTTAATAGCTTTATCTCAGCACCATCTTGAGAGTATAATGAAAAATGACTTTTCTCTTGTTGCTGTTTGATAGCTTTGAAGCTTGCATTTTGGAGCTGTGTTGAACGTAATAGACTTTTCACCGGATAAACTTAAAGACAAGTCATTCTTTCACTGGGAGACAGAGTTGTACTGCTTTGCGTTAGTGCTGGGAGGTCCTAGCAGTCAACATCCCCCTCTTCTTAAGTGATGGAGTGAAAGGTGCTTTCACGAGAGCATGGGAATAATCTTAATTGACATAAATCATTTGAGGTACTGTCAACAGAATATTACTCCTAATCTGCTTTTTCTGCTTCTTTTAGGGATTTCTGTTTCTTTTTAAGGATTAATGCAAATCACATATAATTACAGATTTTGTAGGTGGAGGCTAGTCCTTTTGATACATTAAGCAGTGTCAGATTTACTCTTCCACATAATCCTTGGGCTCCCATCTATGAAACTGTGAAACAGACTTAGGCAACACGTTCAAAATAAGTTTCAAAGTTCTTGCTTAACCAGTTTCTAAAACAGAGTGTATTTCAATTGTAACTGCCAGCATGGTTCTCAATGGTAAGACTCTCTAATCTGCTGAAATAACCTAATACTTAATATCTTTGTGTTAAAGAAAACCAGGAAAGTGATCAGCAATTAAAGAAGCTGAAATACATAAAATGAGCTTTGTCTGTAGAAGTCAATTGAAACGTCACTAGGGGAAAGAAAAAGTGCCACGCTGAAAGATTTATTATCTCAGCAAATCTAGTATTAGAGACATAAGCAATTGATCTGCTGTCAGACATGTTCAAAATGACAGTTAAAATGATTGAGACACAAATGAGTTAAATAAGTTTTAGCCTACTAATTAACTGTAACTTCTTAACACAAAATGTAAATGACGGAGCTCATCAAGAGAGTGACAGTGTCACCAGTAGAACCAGGCAGCTCTTGCAGGTTTTGTGGCATCATGACAGATTTCTGAGGAGCCTGTACTAAAGATGGGGCACCTTAGGTGTTCAGTAATTTACAGTCTTGTGTACAGGATAAACTACACCCTTGAATAGCTCCTGGGTGTGTCCATCTCTAACACTCATATTTATAGCTGTAACTTTGAAGCTGATGTGGGCTTCTTTTTTTAAAAAAAAAAACAAACCCAAAACTTTTTCTCCAATTCTTAGAACTGCATTAATATTAAATAGCAATTAACAATCTTTGTATGTATGTGGAGGAACATTATGAAGACATTTAAAAGAACAAAAACCATCATCAAAAAGAGGATAGTGTACTTTGTATCAACAGACGTGTTTCATTAAGGAATGAGATCTGTTGACTTTGTGCCAAGGCATACAGCATCATTTATTGCAGTAATTCAACCCAAATCCGAAAAGCTAATTGTGTATCTTGGGCCTTGTGATTCACAGTAACACTACTGCTTTTTAGTATGTTCGTCTTCTAATGGGAAACACGCTGTCTGCTAACAAGATCCATTCACAGTTTGTTCTGAAACCAACTAATGAAGGAGGGAGCACATCATACACATTTCTTAAGAGCTGTTCCCTATTCCTTTTCTGGAAATGTAGAATATATGTAAGGAAATGAATATGTATGTATGTCTGATAGCATAGCATTTAAGGCTTTGATTCGCAGCTAATTTATGGGGAAACAGGGGAACGATGTGTAACTAAAGGACTGATTGTTTTAATTGCTCTGCAGCGGTGACACCTCGAGCCAGAGCCAGCTAAATTCTGTCTCCCTCCAGCGTGGAAGAACTGTAGCAGTCACGGCGAGCTGCTTCCTTGCTGTTAGTGCAGCAACTTCTCCTTTTATTTCAAGGTTGCAAACACATACTTAAGTATGTTGCTTACTAGGGATCTTCAGTGATATCCAAATGTGTGAACTGTGCCTGGCACCTGCATGTATTACCTAACTGTTCAGACTTTGGCCATCAAATTTATTGCACACGATACCTAAAGAACTAATGTACAACTGCTTTGTATTGTTAACTACAGAAAAAGGAGTCGTGTTCAGGGAGGATTTTTGGAGAAATGGAGAAATTATGTGGCTGTGGTACAAAATTGTTGAGCCACACTTCGTAGCATGTTAGCGTGAGGATAAAATTTAGGAAAGAAAATCTAAATCCTCTGTAAAACAAGTTGAGTCTAATTTCTTATTCTGAGTTGGAATAACACACTTAATACTATATAAATATTTCTAACTAAATGAAAGATTTGATAGAGCATTAAAAATTTATAGCACATCAACTGCCTTAAAAATGCATTTCCTTTCTTTCTAGTCCTGTGCATTTTAGTCAGCGTGTCATTGACTGTAACTGGTTTATTATAGCCCTCTTATTTGTGAGCAGTCATTACAGGTGCCCTTAAGTTTAAGTGAATGCATTTGTGGTGGTTGCTGTGTGATGACTGTTCTACTCTGTAAATAGACTATAAATTATGTATGGAGAATTTATGAATTAATCTATATAGTATATATCTCATACTCATAAATATTGTACTGTACCTTGCAGCCTCTTTATAACTTGGGGGCGGAGATCTTTAAGTGCAAGGTTTTTCATGCTGTTCTCTTGTATCAGAAATAAGTAGTTTTGATTTTCTGCAATACTATTTTTGTTCATCTTTTAGTACTGCACTTTGCAATGTGAGAGCAAAATTGTCAACTGTGTATAATGGAGCAAGAGATGTGCCTTGCTTCACCTTTCTGTTTTGGGAGATAAATCGTGAGTTTCATACCTGTGGAACTATTTTTTAATTTTTTTTTTTTCCACCTAGGTCCTCAGAATAATACGCATTTTCCCCAGGCAGCTAATTATGGGGTGAGATTAATATTGCAGCAGATTGTAACCACAGCTGAAGAGCTCAGTAACTAGCTATTAAAACACTCTACCTGTCTGAGTGCAGTGCTAAAACCTTCTGTTCTCTGAAAGTAAGTCTTAGATGCAGTAGTGTACATGAAAGAGTGTTCCAGGTAGGTTGGTGATGCTTCAAAAAAACCCCCACGAGCCAGTGTTTAGCTAGCCTCTGCGCCAATTAATTTTCTCTTCAGTTAATTGGGCTAAGACAGTTGTAGACTGTAAAGTTTTAGGAATCAATTTAGGCGAAATTAGCGATCTCCAGAATACATTTCCATACAGCATACAATGCAATATCTGCTGTGATAACGCCCTGTGTGAGTTACAGGTCTGCTGTGGTTTATAATCATTGCTGAGGTGCCAGTGGGTAGCTGGGCTGGAAACTGTTATTCAAATGCCCTGAAAGAAAACAGTAAGAAAATACTTTCCCTGTGATGTTTTCAGGTTTGTGTGATGTGATGCTGGTCCTGCCGTCTGTTCCATGCGCGAGCCAAGGCTCGGCTCGGGAAGTGGTACTTGCAGGGATTTGATGGTTGGTACCTCGCACTCAGCACTTCCCACTGCAGCGAGTTGAGGCTCAGATAGCCGGGGAAATCGGTGCGAGGCCTTCCTTTGCACAAATGGGAACTCAAGCAGAAAATTTGAAAGAACTTTGTGAAGATTTGTGGAAGAGCCAAGAGCAGAATTTTAGTTTCTTGACACCTAGCCGTGTGCTTTGGCTAAGAGGTGAAGCTGCCGCTCAGAATATTGCAATTCGCAAGCTCCATCATTGAGTTCTTCTAGTAAGACTTCCTTATCATATATCTTTAGTAAGATTATTTTAATTAGAGGAAATATTGGATAAATATGCTCATAGAAATACATTCTAGTCAAAACTGAAGGAAAATACTGGAATAATCCAGTCTTTTGTCATTTGTGGTGTTTGGTCCCTTTATGAATTTTGGTGTCACATCTTGGGAATACTTCATTAGTCCCTGTCTGTTTTTATCCTTCTCCATCTGACAGACATCGATATTTCTGCCTGCTCTCCCCCCCCCCCT
>VYXH01009403.1:531334-591103 GCA_013397275.1 Burhinus bistriatus | reverse complement strand
CCCCCCCCCCCCCCCCCCTTCACTTTGTGAAAGCAGCAGTGAAAAGTACATGGTTTATTACCTAATTGTGCGTTAATGGTGATGCTTTCAGTGATTTTTTCTGGTGAATTATTGTTAGAAAAATAATGGGTAGACCTCAATTCACTTTCTTCACTGCAAATACGAGTTACTCTAGGACGCTTCTGTGACTTCATGCTCATGTCTGAGGGTAAAATCCAAACTATGTTTACAAATATGCAAAGGAAATTATTTATCCTGTATGAAAGTATTGCATATGGAGGTATGTCAGAAAAACGAACTACTAAGGGGAATGTGGAAACAGCAAATGTTTGAAATAAAGCTAGAAGAAGGAACAGAGGATAATTCTGACTTCTGCTGCGTGGACACACTTTGTTAAGGCTTCTTCAGCTGATCTGCCAAGATGGAAACTAGGACTAAAGGTATGTGACTCTGCAAGAATGTTTTACTTTGCTGGTATTTTCTCTTATTCATCACAGTACCAGTACAAAAAATGAGTGATTTGGTAATGTTCCCATGATGGATGGTTACAGCTCATCGGATGTGTTTCTCACACTCCATCTCTTCCTGACAACCAGTGTTTTCCTATCTATTTCTTTTGTTGGCTGTGTAACCTCCAGGTCCGTGGGGCTTTCCTAATTCTTCATACTCCAGAGTTTGTCATCAGTCTGACAGTTCTTAGTTAGAAGACATTTCATTTATCCTGTGTAGCAAAAATGCCGTGTGCTCTGCAGGGACACTGCTGTGCCAGTGAGTCGGCAGAGCGGGAGCCGGGGTCGTGCCAAGCTCTGCAGGGAGGCTGCGGGGGGGCTGTGCCTGCAGGAGGCAGGACCGGTCACCCAGCAAATGCAGCTCTCCTGGGTGTCAGCACAAGAAACGGGAGGGCACGAGGCATGCTTTTTTGGGGGAGCCGTATACACAAGAACTGCAATGTGGATGTTGCAGCAGTCTTCCCATCATCACAGTAATGTACACCATCCCTCCCGAGATGCATATTGGAGTAAGGGTATTGATGCATGCTAGGTTACATGTTCGTGAGGAGCACTATAAAGATTTATCATACCCTTGACTTAATCAGAAAGGTAGTTTTTGCAAATGGAGCAAGGCAAGTATTAGTAATACCCTTGATATTGGGAGGGTTTGTTTTGGTTTTGGGGTTTTTTTTGTCACTGACAACTAAACCTCTTAGAGGGATGTGGTTTGGTGATGGTGTTAGCGATGACTGTGTATTCAAGTCCATGTACTTCCAGTTTAGAATGTCTTAGCACATATGGAATGTGGGGTTTTCTTCTGGTAGACAGTAACTGTCTTCTGAATTTGGGACTTCTTTAAATCAAGCTCCTTGTTCTGCAGTAATGCCTTGAATAGAGTGATCGTTTTTCATACTTTTTTCAATTCCAACTGTAAAATTGATCTTTAAGTAGTGCTTTTCTCGGTGTAGTGAATTAACCATTAGTGCATGATGGAGGAAAATGCTTCTTGAAATACAGGGATTTTTTTTTTTTTTTTTTTTGTGGCCATTAAGCAAGGAAAGAAAGTTCAAAAGGCATTTTTTGTGCCTTGGGGATGGATCTTCAGTTCTGTTCAAGAAGATGGCTTTTGGTAGGACCTAAGCCTATTGTCAGGAGACTCTGTTATTCTGACTGTGCAAATAAACTGTGATGTGCCTTTGTGAGATTCGCACTAGGACTTGAGAAAACTCTCATGTAAACCTCACTGAGGCAAATTTGTCTATGTTGCTTTCAGCTTACTAAACAAATCCTTTGGTTGTTTGCAGAAAGTAGTATTTTTGCTTCCAGCATGTCTGTTTACTAAGGAATAATAGATGCTTCTGGGTAGGTTTATCTTGCCATGCAGTTCTCCAGGTGCCAATTTTTTCATATAATAGGGATCTTCTGATATCTTTACGTAATTTCTAAAATACTTCTGTTTATTTGTCCTGAAAAATAAATGCATGTCTACAAGTTCTGCAATGGACAGATTTAATCACCAGTGAAAAGTGGTAAGAAATAGCAAATCAGTGCTTATTTTAACCAGCCTCAGGAGGAGGGGCTGGGTGCATCCACAACAGATTTTCCCTGTAAGTCATTAAATCTGTTGATGCACAGAGATGAATGTACCTGTACCAGACCCGAAGGAGTGCCATTAGAAGGCAATACAGAGCAGTTGGTCTTCTTGCTGCAGAACAAATGGGAGCAGCATTGAAGGACAGAGAGGGGTGAGGGTCTGTTTTCAGCTCTGTGCCTCAAGACTTTTGGGGGAAGGATGGCTGAATAAATGCATAACCTCAAGCTAAAACACAGTTTTCCATCAGTTCCTTTAATCGAGCTTTAAACTACATTTCCAACCTGCAAGATAAAATCCATTTCAGCTTTTTAAAAATTTTAAATGCACTCTGAAAATTTAATGTCTCCTTAGACACCCATGGAGAATAAAAATCAGTAGTTCATTTTCAAATAATATGTTAGCATCTAGTTTTAAAATTCTTACTGATTCTAACTGAACTATAGCTATTTTCCGAAGTACAAGTCAAAACAGAGCTATCAGCTCCACGTATTGATATTAGAGAGAGGTTAAAATGGTAGAGTAGAAGATAGAGATTAGATAGAGAGCATGAACCTAGATTTCTGTCTTGAGGCTAAGAATTTTCAAAAATTCTTCCACTGTTAGAAAAAGCCAGGGGATTAAAAGGGTCCATACATACTGCATGAGAATTTATCCACTGGGATTAGCACACGTAACTTTGGACATCAGCCAATATAGTGTATTTGGAAATCGGTCTGTTATTTGTCTATGAGAAAAATGACTGCTCAACCCTGAAACAGTGTTTGGTGAATCTCAAAGCATGTTGAGTAAAGAAAGCAAAAAAAAAAAAAAAATTCTTAGTCTAGTATTGATGAAATACTGCATTTTTGTTGTAGCAAAAAGGTGTGTTGGGCTGTGCTCAGAGACCACTGTAGTATGTTATCGGAGCTGTCTTGTTTGTGCAGAACACTTTTGCATATTAAGCATTTTAGTTCTACTGTTTCCATCATGATTTTGTTGGCAGCTTCAGAAGACAGTCATAGAGGAAAAACGTTTCAACAAGCTGCAGTCCAGAAGGAGAATAGATAGCTTGCTCTCCTTACGCTCTTGCTCTTTCAGCCTCCCTGTTGCCCTGCAGCTGGAGAAAGCTTGAAGGTTGGAATTAAAAAACAGGTGCATGTTGAGTGAATATGACTTGGGAAAATAGCAAATAGGATGTTCTCAGGGTCTTTCTTGACCCCAGACTGAAGCAAAAGAAGCAATACAACACAATTAAATCATGTATTGATTTGTGTATCAGAGAGGAGTTTTGTCTTGAGCTATGAGCATGATTTCAGACTCATTTCTCTTGTAATTCAACATAGACTAAGAGAGACAGATGTTTTTATAAAACTGTGGCATTCTGGTTTTAATGCAGTCATACCTTTAAAATGTTATTTCATTAAATGGCACTGACTTTTAATAATGTAATGAATAATTTAAAAAGAGAGTATTTCTCATTTTCTGGGAATATGAAGGAGAGGTTATTCATATCCTAGGCTTTTGTTAAAACGGAGTGAATTACTGTGTGGATGACAAATTCCAGACAGCCCGGAAGGCTGAAGGTCTCTCTGTATTTATAGAACAAATGCATCAATGCAGAGGGGTTTGAGCTTCCCCACAAGGTCCCGTCGATGTCCCCAAGGGTGTCGTGGAGGAAAGCGAGTGAGTCTCTAAGGTGTCTGCTGAGAGGCAGCAGGAGCCCCTCACCGTGCTGGGGTGCTCCGGTGCCTTTGAGATGGGGGTGTTCATCCAACGGGCTGAGCCCATCCTTTAATTTCACAGATGACAAGAGAGATGAAACTGCAGATTTTCAGTTAGTCCTAATATAAAGCAATATGGTGCTTAAACTATTTCCCTGTCCAGTTAACCAGCTCTTAGATCATCCATCACCAAGTGCTTGCTTATAATAGCAGCAGTAGTTGATCAACTGCCAAACAACTTGGGAAGAAAATGAACTGCCTGAACTGCGAGAACTATTTCTGGAGGTGAAACCTAATACCAAACTCTATGCCAATTCCAGTGATGAAATCCAAAGACTTCTCGGTGCATGTTGTGTCAGGCTACAGAATCTGGAGATGTTACAGCAAGAAATGGCACTAGTGGGGGTTTCCTGGCTGTGATCCTGTGCGTCATTAGTACTGACGGTGGCTGCAAAACTGGAAACCCAGCCTGCGGTGGAACAGTGTTTGACCCTTCTGTGAGTGGTAGTTAATGGCCAGTCTTCCACGCTTTGTCCTGGAGTAATGTAATGTGGTGTTGAGTCCACAGGGTCCCGACTCCTGCATAAACACAGCTGCACTGAAGCTGGATGTGGTGTTGGAAGTGCATCCACCTAATCTATGCTTTCCAGCAGCAGATAAGATTGTAAGAGAGCTGGACATTTCTTCTGATAAAGCTTTTGAAAAAAGTTATCTTACTGTGGATTTATACTGTATTGCTGAGAAAGGGGCAGTGCCAAGTTTAGTCATGTTTTCCCGATTACACACAAATTCAAACTGCATGATCTTTCCTTGCTGCAAGACCATTGTGAAGCTGGTGTTGGTGTGCTGACTGTCTCTGAGTCATGGTCACCTTTTCTGAAGGCAGCGATGCATCACCGGTGCAATTCAAGTCACTCCAACAGAAGATGAGAGAATTACCCCGCTCAATATCAGAGCTCTAATAACAATTTGAAGAAATGTGGGGTGCTTGAATGAGCGCCTGGGGCTGGGAGGTAAAAGTCTTTTCATAATTGGAGGATCTAAAGGAGTACAGTTTTCCTAACTTTGAAGTTGTTTTGTCCCATAGTGTCTGGCCATGCATACTAGGGAGAATACAAGGTGAGGTGTGGAGAATGTTGGGCTTTCCATTGCTGTACATGAAATATTTCAAAGATGACATACTGTTTGGCAACATGAATGCTTTCCTCTTGGTGTGTTTCTTAGGTGTAGCACATTCATTTAATGAAGCCTACCTATCGCCTTCTCTTTTTGAACTTGATAGCTCGGACAAATTCAGCCCAATCTGTCTTTGACATTAGAAGATGAATTCCCAGATGATAAAAGTTTTGCAGAATGAAACCATGGTTTCCGTGGCCTAAATCCAGCCAGTAACACAGCCAGGTGGTGGGTGGCTATCGGTCAGTGAAAGACCCTGATGAAGAGCAGGCCGATGGACCAGGCTTCCCCACAGCCTGACATGCCCTGGGCGACTGGCAAGCTGCAGCTTACAGCCTGCCTGCTCCTTCCTGGTGACTGCACGACCTGCTGGCAGGATGGAGCTACACCAGTGTGCCTGTGCCATGCCGGCAGGGAAGGAGCGTATCTCTCCCGTGCCCTGCCACCGCGCAGACCCCAGCCACCCAGCCTGCATTTGGCCCTGCAGCTCCGTAACATGCACGGGCCTCTGCTTGGCAGCACGAAAAGCTGAGTGTCGGTCATGAGAGCATGCGTTTTAGCCAGCATTTAGACCCCTTTTGCTTTGAAGGACATCAGTGTAATGAGGCTTAATGTGTTCACCCTGTGATGGGAGGGTGTGTTTAATAATCTTTAAAATGAAGACTCTTCGAGGTATGCTTTTCATCCAACATTACTCTACTCTAGAGAGAGAAAACTAACATGATTTTACCACCAGACTTCTTGCTATTTAGCATACTATTTTCTGCTGCTCAGAAAGTAAAAATCTGAAGGTGGCAGACAGAGAGATTGAAGCATATGGTATACCAGATAAAATACTATTTAAGGTTAGTGTGAAACAGATAGGACAGACTTGTCCTGGGAATCTAGCAATTCTCTGTATTGGAAAGTCTATAAAAACTTTCCCTTTTAGAGGAATATAAAATACAAGTTGATGACACGGGAATTTCTTTGTGCATATTTTTATATATCATTTACACATGTAAATAACTTTTATTGAATGTAAAAATATGAAATGGTAGGATATTTGCATGTCTTAGCCAGCATTGGCCAAGAAGTGTGGGTGATCTGCACTAGTCCTGAAAAGGTATATTGATGGAATGGAAACACTGGAATTTAAAATATTTTTTCTTCTTGAAAACTAGTCAGTTTATAATACCACATTAAATGCTATCCATACTTGTGTTTCTAATTGTTGTTAATGAAACCTGATAATAGAAAAGTTCTCCATTATAGCATTATTGAAAGTATTAAAAAAAGACATTGTTCCCTCTTATGTTATGATTTAAAAGTAACTCCTGTGTAGTCCGCTAGCTTTCTCTTTTCTCAGTTATGTCAGGATATTTTTGCTGCAGGTGCTACAGGTTTGGGCTTCTGTGCCCCTAGTCTCTTACATTTCTTAAATAAGAGATATATATTGGTTAATAGTGAAATTGAGTAGTGTCATTGAGAGAAGTAACGTGCAAATCACATCATCTGTCTCTGAACTGAGCTGCAGTCTGTGTAGTGATGCTGTTGCCACAAACGCCACATCCCCAAGTGTTTAGCTTATCATATGTGACGGTAAATTATTCCACTCGCACAATTGCAGGTGCCTCCAGGGAGTAACAATGATAGGATGAGCGGCTGCTCATACAGATAATACTGAAATTATGAAAAATATTAAATGCATGTGATAAAGTCTTGGTGCCTACTCTTTGAGATAAAAGCTGCCGGTATAATGATGAGGCTATTCTTTTTCTTCACAACCCATTTTTATTGTCAAAAAGGAAATGCAGGAATAAAACTCAGATTCCATTTGTATTTATTTAGAACTGTTACGTTGTTGTACTCTTCTAATGTTTTCGATCTGCTTATTCAAGAACTCTCTTCCTCTGTGATCTAGAGTAACCTACTTCTATTTCTCAGCTTCATTAACTATGTTTCACTTAGGATCTTATGTAGAAAAAATATTCTCTTGTTTTACATTTCAGCTTCTTCCATGCTTTCTTTATGCTTTATATTAACAGTAACTTATTGTAATCTAAAATATGTGCAGATTGCTTTCTGTGAAAGATGCCATTCAAAATATCTGTGTTCTTCCTAGCCTGTTTCATTTACTCGTTTATGAGGATGATGCTGAAGTTAAATTCCAGGCCAGGTTGGACAGGGCTTTGAGCAACGTGTTCTAGTGAAAGATGTTCCTGCCCATGGCAGGGGGTTGGACTAGATAATCTTTAAAGGTTCCTTCCAACCTAAACCAGTCCATCATTCTGTGATTTCTTAGCTGGGTTTGGGTGTGTTTCCCATCCAGTGGCATAGGAGCCCAGCTCCACTAATACAGGCTGTTCTCTCCTCTCTGCACCCACATATTCATGCGGCACAGCTTGGCTTTTTCTAGAATTACTGGTTTTGCTTCATCTCATTCGCTTAACCCGTTGCAAAAAAGTCTTATCTCTGAATAGTCATAATTAACTGGAAACCTTATAATCTTTGATCAAGATCTCAATCTGTTTTAATCTGAAAGCATATTTTTGGTGCAAAATTTCTTTTTTTCTGCCCCCTTTTTGATTAAATGTACCTCTTTTCACTTCTTTTTGCTGGTCTGCTGTATGTTGGAGAAAGATTAAGCCTCCAGTCTCCATTGTGACATTTAACCTTTTCTTATCTCATGTTAATTCCAGCTTCTTTTAAAAAATTATCTTATTTTTCCCCATGCTGAGAGACAGCAGCGGCACTTCAAATTATAAAAAAAAAATCCAAAACAAAAAACCAACCCCCCAAAAAAACAAACAAACCCAACCAAACAAAAAAAAACCCAACCTCAAAACAGATGACCTTCAATTAACTTTATTCTGCTAAATTCTACATTAAAATGATTCATATATGCCACAGTATTTCACTTGCTGTAGATGCAGAAACTGGTGCTGTTGAATGTATTTCTACATCATCAAACAAAGCAACGTGAATAGATAAAACAGAGCTGAGGTTCTAGGTGAGTCCCAAGGATGTGATCATAAAAGCATGTCTTAGATTTCCTGGTTCATTTTCAGTATGTATAAATACATTAAGAGTTTTGTTGTAAATACACAAGATTATTAAAAGGTGGAAATGTTGGTGTTCAACCCAGCAGAGGAATGGTAAATGGGTGAATGTTTTGAATAAGATCAGAGAGAGGTGGAATAGCAAGAAAGAGCAGAAAAATGGAATTCATGCATTTTACCAGTGGAATTGGTTGCTCCGCTGAGATGGGAAGCGAGCACTGGGGAATTCAGTCCACGGGGCTGGTGTGCAAGATTGGCTAGTAATATTGTGCACCATTAACTTGAATGAAGAAACAACTTCTGTAAAAACATTGCTTTTTGTTAATTAAGCTGCTTTGCACCCTAGGAATGGCGAATCGTTAGCTGCTCATATTCTCCCAAGGACACAGAGCTGTTTGTGATCTCTGGGGATGCTGGAGATAAAGGGCTGTTGATTTTCCAGGGTTAGATTCATCTGATTTTTTCAAGTAAAAGTAAAAAGATTAAAAAATGGTGAACAGGCTCTGAAGTCCAGTAGAAAAGCGAAGCAGTTGTCTTGTCTGTAGTATCCTTCTCTTGTAATGAGTAGGATTAAAATTACACAGACTCTTCTCTAGGCTTTCATTTTAATGATGGCCAGATGCTCCCGGTGGTACAAGCTTTGTTATGACCAGCAGAGTCTAAAAACTTGCCATACATATTGCCGGGTATTATGTACCTAGTTTTGATGATGGAATTTCAGCCACTTCGGTAGCTGATTTGCTTGTAGCTCAAGTCAGCCTTCAGCGTGTTGTAGACAATGCAGAAAACTTCAGAGCAAAAACCATTACAGTTGTAAACATTTAAATGCTTAGTTTCACAGTTCACTGATCTCAGGCAACCAGCTGCTCGTTTTCATCTGCCTTTTTCTTTTGTTCTGTATTTGCTCTGTATTGAGACTGACTTTCATATTGATTGCATCAGATCGGGTAGAATTTTTACTTGAAATTCTAACTAAAATTTCAAGATGACTTTACTATTTTTTTAATAGGATTCTTGTCAATTATACTGAATTATTTATAGAACAGTTCAGACCAAAAAGAATTTCCTGTGGGAATTTCTAGTGTTTTCAGCAGCTTTCCAATCTGCTGTTTCATTATGCTGTAGATCCAGTGGACAAAGAAAAGGTTGTTGCTCCTTCCTTATGAAGCCAGGTGTTTAAGCAAGCCGTGCATTCATTTACTACGGCCTGTTTTACCGAGGCCCAAACTCAGTGAGTCAGTGAATGAATACCAAGTTGTGTATCTTCTTTTTCCTATAGGCCTTTAATTGCTAAAAGTCAATTGATTTGAGCATAATTCTCACTTGATCTGAAAACAGATGTGTAGGAGTGCAGGCCACCTTCCCAAACAGCCTGATCCTGTAAGGTCGTGAGCTAAAGAGAAGGTAATGAAATCTATAATAAAAAATACTGAAAATCTGCCACATCTTCCATGCCTGCGCAACTCAAGGGCTGAATGTGGCGGACTCTCGCCACGCTGTCGCCAGCACTGCGAGCCAGGTCAGCACTCACTGGTGTCACACCCAGTCCCAGCTCTTACTGGGAAGGAAGTTCAGCTTGGAGCTGTTGTTTCGACTCCTGGGAGGGGAGGCACTGAAAAGCGTGAGGAATACAGCTCTGGAGGAAGGATCAGATTCCTTGCTGCCCTTCGCAGATCCATGCCTGTAGAGTGTATGGGGCCATCTGTTGGGTCCTGCGTAGTGATGATATAGTAATATACAGCCAGAAATGCTGCTCTTTGCAGTGAGGTTAGTGGGGAGGCTCTGCACCTGGACCTGGAGTTTGCAGTGGCTGTGTCTGCTCCAGGCCAGTGGTGAGAGAAATTCTGTTAAATGTGCAGCAAGATTCGGGGGGCGGGGGGGGGGGGGGGGGAATCATGATTTCATGAAAATTACAGACTTCTATTAGATGCACCCAGCTTTAAACAAACTCTTTCTCCTCTCCCCTCCAGCCCCCCATGATCTCTCTCTTTGTTTTTTGTTTTCAGATTGTTTTAACAACCCATGGGATGTAGCAATGTCTCATAACTGCAATGGTTTTGCAGTTTTGAAGATTGGTGGAGCTCATGGGTCAACGTAGCACTCTGAAATGACAGCACAGCAGAATTACAGAATTGGTCCAGTAATGCAATCCGTATGCCTGTGTCTATCACGTATTATTACCTTTAAGGTGCAAGAGAACGAGGGCTCTCAGCATGTGCAGCCCTTTAATTAGAAAGTTATCCCAGCATCTGTTCCCATGATGTTCCAAGCCCAACTCCCACACGTTAAACAAACAGTGATGTGAGTGTAAGGTGCCTTTTACCCTGCGGGTTTCTTGCATGGAAACAAGCGATGTGTTGCGCTGATTCATGACCACAGCAGGGAAACCTGCCTGTTGTTGTATAAACAGAAGAGGAATGCCATTATAAATGATATAGTGGTAATGACACAAAAATAAATGTTTCTTCTGTTGGATACTTTCGGATCTTTATGAGGCACAAACTTCCCATCACTGTTGGAAGAGCCAAAATGAAAAGGCACCAAAACCAGGATGCAGATGCGAGACCTTGAAAGATGCCACGTAATCATCCTCTGAGTGTTTTGACAACAGAGTTTTGATTTTACTTTGCAGGTCATAGATCCTGGCTGGTTTTGACACATCCCATTTTGGCTTTATTATTGGATAGTTGTTAATGACAGAGCCGGGTTACTGGTCCTTTCAACTGGCTGGGAAGACACTGGATGGGCACTGGCCTGAAGCTGAATGGGCAGCTCTTACTGATGCTGCTGCGAGTGGAAGCACTGCGATCTGTAACGGGGTAGCTTTGTTGTAGTGTGTTGGCAGGACAGAATTTTCACAGAGCGTAATTACTTTCTTCTGTGTGACAGGGTGGCATATGGTATCTATATACCACCATGTTCACCATCATTCAGAAGTTTGTAAGCAGCATCCAGGGAGCTCGGTGTGATGGCTTTGGAATTCAGGGAGCTTGGAAGCAGCTGTCTTCTGTTAACTGTTGATCTTCAAACCCTTGTCCTGTGACAAGTGGTGGTTTAGTCTGAGGGTTACCTGAGCCTGTGCTTTCAATGCCAGGGACAGGTGATGGGCAGCACTTGTGTTTGTGCATCATATGGATTGCGTACGGGAGGTCTGTGCGTCCGTGTGCCACCGCCTTGCGTGTATATTATATATTTGTAGACTGAGGCTATTAATTGTTTTCTCCTTTGGTAAAAAACACTCAGTTCTTCATGGATAGGACATATAAATCCTTAAAATATGAGAAGGTTTATTTCTTTATGTTGCTACAATAGTGCATGCTTTGTTGTCAATCCACTAGTGGTGCTGCAAAGGACACGTTTAGAGATAAAAGAAAGGAAATGGGGTATCTCTGCTCAACTTTCAGTTAGGGTTTTGGGGGGTTAGGTAATGCTGGGGGCTGTGCAAGGCCATATTCCCTTTATACATCTCTTCTTTCAGACTCTTTGGAGCTCCCTACCACTTAAATGTAACAGAGAATGGCCAACTGCCTGCACAGCAGCGAGAGAGATGTGGAATTCAGGAGCACGTGCGAGGTTTTGTTGGGAGCTTGGCAGTTCTCCAGAACAGCAAGTGTGAGTCTTTTCCCCTTTTACGTTTGTTGGTAACTAAAAGAGCTTTGGCAGGAAAATCCCAGCAACGGTAATTCCAAATCTCCAACTGATTAACTGTTATTTTATTGATCAGATAAAAAGTTCCAACAAGTATGCAAAAAAAAGCTTACAGGAAACAGGATGAAGACAAAAATCCAACCCATTTGCTGCTGCATCCACGTAAAGCAGTTGAACTTTAAGTGGAATTTCTCACTCTCTTACCAAATATCTGCAGCATCCTTTTTGTTTTGTTTTGTTTTTTGAAAAGGAGATAAATACCAACCTGTTTCAGGTGGAAAAAGGGAAAGTTCAAAAGATGCTGCACATATATGTGTGCTGGGAACAGCAGCGTTTCCAGCAAGCCAATTTGAGTAACCTTGGCTTCAGGATGATGGAACGGGCAAAGGAGAGGGAATGCCGAGGACTGGTGCTGCAGTGGGCAGGGGAGGAGGGCGGGCGCAAGGCAGCAGTGGGTTTGGCAGCCTGCCTCCATGGGCGAGAGATGGGGAGATGGTCCTGACAGCTGCTCAGAAAGTCAGCTCCTGCTCTAGCTGAAACTGCTGCAATTAAACCACACTCTGCAGCGTTGCTATGAAAGCGCTCCCAGCACTGAAGTTTTGCTGGTCAGGACTCTGGTTCTGAATAGACTATCTTGGTTATTAACAGCAGCTCCAACATAGTTATATTTTTGAGTTGCTACATCTGCATTAGCACTGCAGTTTGGAGCAGGAGCGTGCTTCTGGAATGAATCTCAGTCCTTCCTGCTTGCTGCTGCTCCAGGGGGTGTGCAGGAGGCGTCGGGAGTGCGTGGACCGAGCTCCTTTCGGATGGAGCTGAATGGGATCTGTGCTCCAGGAGCATGGCTTGTGGGCTGTAACCATTGATGGCCATAAAGTCTGCAGGTCAGAGGTAGCCCTAGTTTGAAGAAAAATCCCTTTGAAATGTGTGTGTTATGGATGGCAGGACCTCAGCACCAACTGTACTGCTCTACAAATCTCCTCCAGGTCTGCGCTGCTGGCTACTGTAGACAAAAGCCAGTGATGTGGAAGGGTGAACTGACCATTTTTCTCTCCAGAGTGTCAAGGCTTTGCAAGGGCAAAGCCTGAAGGCAGGTACAGTTTAAATGATCAGGAGCACTTGAATTCAGAGCCAGCATCGTTTGGGGCTGGGGCAGGAGGGTTATGCTGAGGCTGTGGCCCTGCCTCTCCTCTGCTCTCCCCCAGAAGGCTGCCTTGCAGCAGAGCAGCTTTGCTGGGATCCCAGTGCATGCTGTTAGGACTTTTATACTCAGCAGTAAATAGAAACAGAGCTTGATGTTGGGCACCAAGGAAATGATCTTCAAAGAACTTTCTTGACTAATGTCCTACTTGTGTGTCAATATCCCTCTGCAACCTCCTCCTTTTTACTGAGATTCCCCATTACCTGGGCTGTGCCTTGAAATCTTTTTCGTAAATTAGTCACACAAAAACAGGTTAAAAAAAATATCCTCAGCGTTCCATTTGTTGTCACTGTAAGCTAACAATAGAACAATGCAACAATCGGATCAGATCAAAACAGTTTATCTCGGTTTTGGGTTCAAGTTACTTAAACCAAGACGAAGAATATAAATCTTCATACAGCTAGTGAAGATCCTCAGGAGGTGGCTGTCAGTTTGATAGTAAACCGCAGCCAAGTAATCTTACCATGTGGCACACAACTCCTATAAAAATAGCTGATTGCTAGAACTTGTTTTCACCAATCCTTGCACATTTACTATCATCAGGATTAAAAATAAACTTGAATATTTTATGACTGATAGCATCATTCTTCTCCTAAACAAGATGAACTGTTATCTTTCTATTTTGGAAAAAGGACATAAGGCAGTAGCAGTTTTCTGGAATCCTCATCTTGACACAGGAGTGCTACTTCAATGTTTTTCAATATGAAACCCATTTAGGTATGAGCATAGACTGCTACACATTATGCAGGCCTCCTTTATTTTTATATTTAAATATATTGAAAAGAAATTTAATTTGGAAGTGGTGAGTCTATTTAATCAATACTCTTTCAGGTAATTGGAAGTTGTATGTAAAATGTGTATAACTTTTTAAGTACTTCACTCAAAGTTACACCGTGTATTTTTTCCCCACTAAGTAAATCTCCAAATAATATCGCTTCCTATTATTAAACTTTAAAAAAGCCCCCAAAGCCTAGTAATTGGTTGAAAGGTAGCAGGAAATTAATTAGGCTGTCATAGACCGCTTCCCCCCATCATTAGTATTGCTGATACGAACAACTGAGGATGATGTGCTTTCATTTCATAATGCTCTTTCATGTATGTTATTTAATTCATACATTTCTTGGCTGCAGAACTCTGTGTGGAATTATAAATAATATGGTAAGGATAGGCAAATAGAGTGATGAAAGTGAACAGATGAAGTACATGATAGCATCATGGTGCAAGGTCGTGTCTCTGAGGTGTAAGGTAATGTGGAAAGGTCTGAAATAGAAAAGAATTTGGAGGCTGAAGGAGAGAGAAAGCATCAGCCCTTGCTAAGGTACAGACTTAGAGCATGGGAACAAAAAGCTTGTGTGGATATATTTGTAATCTGAAGGTGAAAGGAGGTGGGACACAGGCTCACCTGGGGAGATGGAAGGTGTGCAAAAAAGTACGCCGTAGAGAAGGTGGTGGTGAATATGGAGCAGAGCTCAGAGGACCCCAGCTGGCTCTTCTGCGGTCCCTGTGGGTGGTATGCCCAAGCGGAGTCTTTAAGAGTGACTTAAGGACAATGATACGGGTCTGCAGACGGGGATGGAAAGCAGCGTGAGAGAGGAAGCACAAAGGTGCCTCTGGTAAAGGAAATCAAAGTGTTCCTTTTCTGCTGGAGTTTTGGGATTTGTTTTCCCCCCTTATTCTAAATTCCAGCAGACTCTCAAAAAGAGTAGTCCCAGCAGACTTGCTGGCATCTCTCCAAAACCAAAAAACAAGCCTTATACAGTGCTATGGTGTTAAGTATTTGAGATACGGGTGGCTTGACATCTGGCAGGGTTCCTGCTCAGCCTATCTGAATGATAATTCGTGGGCATATCATTATAGCTACCTTTTAATGATTTTCTGAAGGTGTAGGCTTAATTTATCTCGTGCTGGGCTTTTCTGAACTATAACTTTTCATGCAACTTCTATAAATTACTAATGATATTTTCTTTAGCCCAGGAATGTCAATGAACTAACTGTTCAAAACAATGTGATTAGGAACAGGGTTTTGGGGCAAAATATGTATTCTGCAGGGCTACAAGAATTACCATGTCTCAGTTTGGTTGGCTCCATGGAACCGATGAATAGTCAGAATTTTTTGTTAATTTGGATATTAAATGTTGCAGGAATCTGACACAGAAGTGAAGCTGTATATCATAATAATCAAAATGTGGGTGTACGTATTGGGTCTTCTAGAGATTTTGCTAAAAATGTGGCTTGGCTGTATCTTCAAAATAAATAAGTGAAATCTTAGATGCCTGAGCATTTTGATTTTATTCTTCCCTTTCCCATACTGTAAAGTACCTGTTGTTGCAGCTGTTTCCATAGGTTATGAACTGTAAAACCTTCGTTTTCCTTGCGCAACAGGTGAGACATGGGTAGATTTCCCTCTTGTCGCAGGTTAATTAAAGGACCAAGCTTTTTGCTGCGGCACAAATACGTGCGCCTGCTTCATGTTTGTGAGCTCTCTGGGCTGTGCCTCGTCCCAGGGGGAAGGGCAGTGGCCATCGGTGCAGGCTGGCTCTGGAAAACACTTAGGGATGCACTGAGTTGTGCAGTGCCTCATTGCAGAGGGTTCAGGAAGTAAAATTAAACAAAAGCCTGAAACTTGTGAAGGATAAAGAAATTCAGGTAGGCTCTGCCTTCTCCATGCATCACCGAGGGCGCTGCTCAGCCCCACGTGTGCGCTGGGAGCTGCTCCCCAGCCCCAGCTTCCGTGTAAGGCTTGGATTCATGCCGGGCAGAACTTCTGCAGTCAACAGCTGCTGTGACTGCTCTGCTTTTCCCCTCCTGTTCCTCCCGTTGTCATTGTTTCCCATCTTGGCTACGACTTGGGGAAAAATTGGTGGCAGATGAGATGAGAGCCCCGCCGTGGGTCCTGCGAGGGAAGGCACCGCTCAGGCTGCCCCCCGTGCCAGCTCCAGACCAGGCGTTAGGGTCACGCCGCAAAGGGGCCAAAACTTGTCAGGAAAGGCTTGGTAATACTCATATCTGAACAGTGGTTTAGCTGTGTCAAGGTCTTTTACTGTTTTTCCAGCTCTTGCTATAATCCTGTCGTAGATTAAGCCTTTTCAGGAGTGGTTTGTAAAATTTAGTATTTATGAATACTTGTACGAGCCCTCAGCTCCACAGGGCTGTTTTTCTTATGCAGATGATCTTCCGCTGGGTTAGGTCTGGATGTTTTCTGCAATGTTATTCCTGACTTTAAAACATCTGAAAAAATTGAGGCCAACATATGGGATTTGCACTTTTTTCCTGCTTGGATTATTGCTTGTCTAGACTAAGAAATTAATATCTATAAATCCTTTTCTTTCATGGAGTCCAATGTGCAGAATAGGTCTGCTACAGATGGGGAACAAAGGAAATAGTGAAATATTGAAGTCCTGATAGATTTTGCTGTTGTATTTATCTTCTTTACGAAACAATTTAGCAAAAACCACGGTTCTCCAGGATTAATCACTACTCATCTTCATATGGGGCTTGAAAGGGAGATAATCCTGTTCTAGTCCCAAGGCAATAATACTGTGGACCCTAAAAGGCAAAGTGTAATGGGTCTTTCAAAAAATATACTCTTAGTGATTGACTTGCATGAACAAGATGTGCTTGGTTAGTCTGAAAAAGAATTTGTCTTGTCACTGGAAGTTTGTTTTCTTTGTGGTAGGTCATGCTTCTGGTAAGCTTTTATTAGATAGGTTACATTACTGTAGGCAAAAGTGTCTGAATGACTTGGTAGCACCTTTCCAGTGATTTTTGAAACTTGGGATCTTGAATTGGCTTTGAAAAAGCAATCTGAACAATCACTGAGATACTGCAAAACTTCTGTTAGAAAATATTGGCAAATACGTGTTCTATCATCTCCCTTGTTCTGTAGCTTTTTATGAAGGCAAATGCTGAAATGGAAATGACGCTGCTTCTCTTAACTAAGGCTTCGCTGCCTCAGCTGTGGCATTTCTCTGCTCACTCTAATCTTACCTGAGCTTGCAGACTTTTTCCAACGTATTGGTACAGGAGCACCTGGTCAGTAAATGTGGCCCTTGCCTTCCCCTCTGTTCCCTGTCTTTTACTCCATCACTTAGATTACTCCCACTGTCTGGGGTCTGGTTTGAGCTGGCTGAGTCTCAATTAGTTTTTACCTGCCTTTCCTGTTCTTTTTCTGTTTTTCTCCTATATTTGCTCACCATTCACTTTAACTTCTTTTTCTGTCTCATCTTTCCTCTTCCTTTGCTACATGTCACTGGTTCGGAAAAACAAAGAGTGAAGAGCACCCTCCAGGAGATCTGTGATCGTCCCAGCATTGCCTGGCGCCGAGTTTTGCAGCCTGTTCTAGAAGAAAGGGATTTGTGGTCTTACAAGCTTCAGCCTTGAAGTTCATAGCTACGTTATTTGTGAGGAGAGCTGTTTTAAAAGCAGACTGGGCCGCATAAGTCTCCTGTCTTTAAAAAACAGAAAAAAATGTAAGGGAGAGGCTACTGTGCATGCACGGGTGAGTGTGAATTTGCTAGGTAGGTCTGATGTGCTTGGGACCCATGCAGTAAAATTATGCAGGCTGGTTTCTGGATGATTTTCAACCCTGATACCGTGCTGTCGGAGGTTCTTTGGCATGCCTGGGGTGTGTTCTTTTGCAGAATAAACTTCCAACCCTTGAGTTTCTTGCAGCATTCTGCAAGAAACTAGTTCAGTGTTTAGAGCACCAAGTGATACATGATCTGTGGACGCTGCTGCTAGGGGTGTTAATGTAAATTGTTTTATTTGATTGGACTATGCTTCATTTCTCAGTAACTGACTTTTTCTTCCCAGTCAGTTAGAAACAATATTAAATATATTGGTTGCATCTTCTGCTATACCAAAGTTTCCTTATTACAAAAAAAGAGCTTGTATTTAAATTAAAATGTCATTTATTTGGGCTTTAAAATAACTGTTGTATACTTTGGTTATCATCATTTAAATGAATTTTGTATTTGAAATGAGATTCCTACAAAAAGGTATTTCTTAAAAAGAATTAGGTGCCTGTGCCAAGCTTAACTTGGGTGAATGGGAATGTGGATGGTGACCTGAGTTCAGGAGGTATAAAGTTGTTCTTGGGCTTTATTGGCACACCAGAGGGAAGAATTGACCTTGCCTTTGGAAATGCTGCCTTGCTAAAGTCAGCAATGTCTCCTTAGATACTCATGTAATGCTTTTAATCTTACAGCTGATTATTATATCCCCAATTATTTTTTTATACCCTGAAGAGCCCTTCTGACAGTTGCAGTTAGGTGGGATACCCAGAGAGCCGTGCCAACAGCCCGTCTCTGCCCCTGCCTTGCACGCAGCCTTCGCCGCTCTCGCCCACCACCTCCACTTGTGCTGGTGGTGCGAGAGGCTGAGCCCGGCACCCTCCGGCTCCCCACCGCTCTGGCTGATCACAGAACCCCGCTCCTGACCCCGTGCCCCACACATACCTGTCCCAGTCATACTCTAACACTTCATTCATTTCTGTAGCAGTCATACAGGCTCCAGGACACTGGACCAGGAAACCAGTGCATCTTGTCCAAAGCGTTGCTACTCTGTTATGAAGCTTTTTAATATTTTTTTTTTTCCTTACCTTAAGCCTACAAAGAGTCATTAAATGCAAAATAACCTTTAGAGACAGCGAGGGAGTGTATCAGGCATCCAAAAACTATACAATTATTCAGTTGGAGGCTAAATTTTCCAAATGATTACAGTCCATGCTAGTCAGTTTTATTCCCAATTACTGCCAAAAAAAGTCTATTTATAGGATGGTTGCTCCCAATCAAGGAAGAGATGAAACGTCAGAGAATGTAAAGAGTAGAGGAGAACAGTTGAGATGCACTGATAATTAATGCCTGAAGGGAAAGCAATTCACTTTGCATGGTATTCTCATTCAGTCAACTGCATTTCAACAAATTTAGCAAATATGTGTACTATATACCGATTGCAACTACAAAGCAGAAGCAAATGTCATTTTGTGGTGACTTTTCTAAAAGTGAGATTGTACAAAGATTGTCCCACATAAGTTCAGGCTGTTACTACAGTATATGTCTTGTGAAAATACCATAAAAGGGTTAGTATCATAGAGACTGCTCAACTAGTTAGCATAAGCTTTAAGGCATTATTAACTGGGAAAAAGAGAATATAACACGAGGTTTCTACAGATAAAAGTGCACAAAATAAGGAAACGCAATTGCTTATACACCAAAAGCAATATTGACTTGGCGGTGCTGAACACAGCACGTAGTTTGTACTATGTACAACTTAGGATGTAAACTGTGGTATACTGAGGCATATTTAATTGGAGAAAAATGGAAAAATAGTGCTGGTGATGGTGCCTCCTTGTTTATGCTTTCTGCCCGTCTCTGGTTTCATCTTAGCATCGGTTAAGTTTCCTGACTCTATCTGTTTGCGTATTTACAAGAAATGGGGAAAGTCTCTGCCATTTGCTCGCACTTCTCTTATCCCAGTTAGATTCACTCTCTTTTGTTTGAAGCTAATAAGTAATTTGAGTTCCTTGAAGCCTGGAGATAATTTTACAGAACCTCAGTTTGCAGGGTACCGCCTTACCCGTTTGTAGTGTCCTGAAAACATTTTTCCCATACCGACCCCCACCCCCAGGATTAAATAAAAATACGTATTTGAGCTAAGCAAGTACTATTTCCCATTTATATTCAATACAGAGTTTCATTTAGATGTTCAAAAATGATTCAGGAGAGATGGAAAATGTGTCAGCGTGACTGCAGAGAGCAGGAGGATTTTATTGTGTTGTCCCAAGAGCAGCTCAGTGAAAGAGCAGTAAATTGCACCATTTCACTTGCTGTTTTTCTTTCTCTGCATTCAAAGAAAAACCAAACCAAATCACCCAAGCCCCCCCAAACCGCGGTCGTTCTTGTCTCCAGAAGCAAATTGTGTCCATGTCTGCTCTGTAGATGCATTACATGACACCCTTACGCTTTCTCCTGCCGTTAGCGAGGTCTGCAGAGAGTCCCAACCTGCTGCAGGAGCACCGGCCGTGCTCTGCGGGGAGCGAAGAGACCACCGTCCTCCCAGCTGAATACAGGGTGGGACTTTCATAAGCCGTGGAAAAAAATGGGAGAATTTTTTCCAGCACTTACTGCAGCAGACCTGTGACAGCCTGGGCTCCTGAAACCAGGGCTGGGTGCTGGTATGACACCCACAGGGAATGCTGCAGCCGCCTCCTCCCAGCACAGTGTCTGCTGGAGCATCAGTGTGTCCACAGACATCACCTGAGCTTTGTGTCAACAACAGTGTACAAATGCATTACATAAAACATGGGGAGAAAGTAAATAGTTCTGTTCAGCCTTACTGGATGTCTTTGGTGACTTTGTAAGTTTCTACGTAGTTTCATCTTTTATATTCTTATTTTTGTGTTGACCCAGGTGCCATTGTTTTCTCTCTCCTTTTTACTTCTCTCAGTCTCGGCTATGAAATGTGTTTACAGGTATTCGTAACTAGTATCCTGCTTTTGCAAATCTGGAATATCTAAAAACTAGAATATTAGAAAATACTAGAAAGCACCAGACAGGCCTCCAGTTTCACCAGGGCTTGCAGTATGCTGGAGTCTTTGTTTCCTTGCTGAGTCGGGTAACATAGTCACCCATGTTTTGTTTATGACATTTAACTTGTGTTTATTATATTGCTGTTTTCGTGTGTGGAGCACTTAGACGTTCTACCTTACAGAAACTCCTTCCATTCAAGGCAGAGGCAGAAAAGCGGAGTGTAAGCAACAGCAGCCAGCGTCTTCTCATGCGGCTGTGGCGCAGCAAGCACACGTGCCCAGCACATCCCCTTTGCTAGACGTAGGAAAACAGTATCTGGTGAAATTCGGTTTGGTTCAAGTACCCCACAAAGCAGCGCTGTGTCCTGTGCAGCCTGCTGCGCTGGGTTTCGGAGCAGGCTCCTCGGTCCCTGCCCGTGGAGTGGCCGGCACGTCGGCAGCTCTGTGCTGCGGAGGCTGCACACCCTGGCCAGCAGCGCTGCAGGGAAGGGTGCACACAGTCCCCCCGCAAGTTTGGGAGGAATTGGCAATAAATGGTTCAGATGTATCTGGAATATTCTTTTCCCTTTATTTCTGTGTGAAAACTCATAAACCTGGAAGGTTTTTTTGTAGTGGGAATAGTGGAGTAAGTGACCTGGCCTGTTGTTCCTGCATGTTGGCACCGAGACCAGTGAACGTTGATGTAGGGCGGTCTCTGCACTGATGCTTATTTCCACGCTGTTTGCCTTTGGCTTAGCATCGCTGTATAGGACTTAAATCAGGTCTGTGCGTTTGCAGGAATGAGGCCATGATGCTGAGGGTCTCTGAAGTCCCTCAGATGGTGGGAGCAAGGCAGCAGTCGTACCTCGTCAGCCAGGTGGGCAGGGACCTACTCAGAACTGGAGGCATCGGGGGGCTGGTTTCCCCCCTCCCCATCCTCGGGGAGATCTGCTGCTCACAGCACCCAGGCACTGTGGTGTGTTGCTCTATGGATTTATGTCTGCTGTCACAAAATAAACTTTACGTTTGCACTTTAATTTGCAATTACACCTAGGGAGACCTGAAACTGTAATGTTTAATGTTGGTTGGTTGGTTGTGTCCTGTATTGTACCTTCATTCTTCATGGAAGAGAGGAAAGCTTTTATCTCAACTTCTGTGGAACGATAGCAATAACCTGCCGTAAGCCTGGCTGACCCAAGTGCCACTGTTAGCTCAGGAGAACGAGATAAAGGGTACAGATCTGCCCCCCTCAGTTTTTACAGCAACCGTTGCTTTGGTTTTCGCCGTAACTTTATTCCTCCTGCGTGTTGGTGTACATGCAGCAACTGCGTTTTTCTAATTAATGCCTAACGTCTTTTTTTTTTTTAATCTAATTGATGTAGTTTTGATAACTCTGAAGGCTTATGGAAATTCTTATTTAGTTGAAAACCATGTCTTTTCAGAGCAGGGCAATGTGACTTCTGGTGCAGGTATGTTGCCTTCAAATTCTGCATGTTTGTAACCACACAATTGGTGTCTGGGTGACTGCAGTAAACACAAGTGGTTTTGTTCGTGCTGTGACCAGTTTCCCAGACTAGTTTTGCTGGTTTGTATGGTACTGTGTCAGAAAAACAGCAATTCACATAATTTTTTACAGTGTCATGATGCAATCACCTGTAACATAAAAACAAACAACAAAAAAGTCAAGAGCATTCAATAGTACTTTGTAATACCTTGACTAAAACCACGGTCCAACAGAAGGACCAGAGCTTCTTATTTCATTATAAAGCCTTTATTATCCTTTTTTTGTGAAAGTAATTCCTGTAGTGCGTACTCATAAGCTGTGGGTTTTACAGGTCAGCGTGGCTTGTCCCTCAGCTACATAAGGATAATTAATTGCTGCCTGAAACACAAAGTCTGTTCTGTCAGCACTGCGAAGCACGGTCACTGTGTGAGGTGTCTGGAGATGTTGAGTGGTGCTGCTGGCACTCAGATGGCTCTGCAGGGCTGGAGTTGGCCTTCCCTGCCTTTCCCATTCCACGGTGGGTTTACGTCCTGCCTGCCTACGGTGCCTGTCGTACAGGCTTCCTGGGTTGGCTCGGCTTTACATCCAGGAGCAGGGAAGTGCAGTGGATCACTGTGCTGTCCTTTCACCAGTATGCACTGGGGTTTGTGTTTGCTCGCTCACACCTTAAGTGTACATTTGGTTGTCCATCGAGTATCTCTACCTTAAATCCCGTCCATGGGCTTGAGGAGCCGGTGGCCAGCCTTGAACCACAGCGGGCAGCAGCTTCTGCCTTACTGGAGCTCAGCTGTCCTCCTACTGGAGGGTCAATGTGTGGCATCGCCTACACAGCCTTCGCCAGCACTGTGGCGGAAAGCATACGTGAAATTAGGGTGATTTATCATTAAAAAGCAAGAAATGTTCTGTTGGATTGTTCCTGACAAGATGACTCTTCTGGTGCGGTGGTGGTTCTAATGGCAACAGATACTTTTTCACAGAGACTTCCCAGGAGGGGATAGCATGCTGGAACCACAGAAACTTTTGTATCGTTTGATATTTATTGAAAAGATAATGACTGTTTCTGTCTTGCAGTGACCTGAAAACTGTGGAAAGGCAATATGCAAAAGTACATTAAAGTTGAGTCCTGTCCGCCTCCTGTTTGAGCTGATAGATATTTGTCAGAGGTTTCAGGATAAATTTGGTATAAACTTAAATGTACTCCTGGTTGCCTACTAATTTTGTGTATTAATGCCTGTGACAGCCCAGATTGCATGCAGAATGAAAGCTTATTCTTTATATTCTGAACAGGAGCATTGCGTTTCACCAAAAATGGAATTTTCAAAAAATAAATTAAAAACGTAGAGACCTGGAGTGGCTTAAGAGCGAGCTGAAGCCTCGATCACTGGCAAGACCCACTGTCCCTGGGCACGTGGACCTGTGATACAGGACAGCACGGAGTATCCTGACTGTGTCACTGGACTGCATCGAACATTCAGTCACCATTTTCTCCCAGCTGCATTAATTTTAGACTTGTCTCCTCCTTTCTGGTTGCAGTTATTGAATTAGGAGTTATTTGCCATCTGGCACATTTTTAATTCACTTTCTTGTAGTGTTAATATTTATAGCAGCCAAAAGCAGAATGATTTTTCTTTTGTCAATGAGAAGTGAAAGGTAGGAAGAACGTGCTGCAGAAGACGGGGATGTCGTGGAAGGGAGATCTGAGCGGATCTGCTCCAACACATCGGATACAATTATTTGCTTTGCTTTGTCTGCAGACCTGTGGACAAATGCCATTTCAGGCAACGACTGGTTTGCTGGCATTAACCTAGCCTCAAGCGAATATTTTTTCTGTGTCTCTAAAATGACATTTTCTTGGAAATGGCAAGCGCTGAATTGTGCAAGACTGTGGCTGAGATAGCGGACAGCTCTGCAAACCAGAGTTCAGGCTCATTAGGCATAGGCTGCCCTTGAATTACGCCTGTTATTTTGGTAGCCGGCCACCGGAGCGCTTGTGCCTGATGGCAGGTTGAGTTACTGTCCCAACTTCTAGAAAGGCAAGAAATCCACCGGATTGCAAACCTGTCTGTGAAATTTGCCTTGAAGATCCATCACGATCAAAATGTACTGGCTTCGTACCTCAGTCAATTGAAAAATCTTACCATCGGGGGGTGTATATAAATCCCAGTTTAGGCTGTGTTTCCCGAACTGTGCAGCTCTGCTAATTCCTTTGTGTAACTGTGGTATTCCTAATATTGGTGCTCAGCAGGAATTTTTGCACATTTTTTATTTATCTCTAGGGTTTTTTTTTTTACATGTTTATGGGGATGAAAAGGTTTTTCATTTATGGTGTAGTTAAATCTCTCGTAAGTGATATAACGAAACTTTACAACTCCCTTCAGCTGGAGGGATTTACCAGTCATTTGTCTCCAGGAGATGTTAATTGCTGATGTGATTTCCAGTTAAGTAAGGTCCCGTCTGTTACATGTCTCAGTTCCAGTGTAGGCTCATTCTTGTTCCCTATTTTCCTGTGCAATTTTAATGGATTTTTTTCATAAAAAGTCATTTTGTACCTAGGGCACTGAAGCTTAGTGATATTTATACATTCTGTCTCTTTTTTTAAAATGCCAAATCAATATATAATGTTTAGTTCTTTTTGTGATTTTTAGATGTTACTTAATAGAAAATCTGATAAAAATATTGCATAGAAAGCTTGTATAGAAACAGTGATGTGTTCTTGAATTTTCTTTGTGCGAGATACTTAGTGTGTCTACACACGGATAAATACACACACATATAAAGAGTTGTTTGTCTTCTCGGATTGTGAATTTTTTTACCCATTGATCATTAAATATTTGAAGATATCATTACATCTGCTTGTCTCCTAGTACTTGCCTTTCCTTTGGTGACTGCTTTGTCCTTGCCCAAGCTATTGATTAAATTAGACTTCAGTAATACCCTGACCGTATATTCTGTAGCACTGTGTATGTGTAGTGTAAGTATATAGTGCTATATATAGCATGTGTGTATGCAGTACTAAGCTATATGTATTAAATATATAAAAAATACACATGGTATATCATCTACATGACTATGTTCTGCAGTGTGTCTGCCATAAACTTTAGGAATGTCCTGCTCCCTTGTCACTCCGCACACATACACAAATAGCAGTGTGCTGGGTAGGAGATCTGCCTGAGCCTCTTCAAAACCCCGGCGCTCTGAGACTGTGGGCGGTACGATGGCAGGAAATAAAATGAGGTGATGGACTGAAGGCAATGACCAGGAGTGTGTCACAGGGTGCGGAGAGACTTTCTGCATAGATTTAGCTGAAAGTGGAGACCTCTGTAGCTGATAAAAAAGGCTATGACAACTCTAATTTTTTTTCCTCTGGAAAGAGATTTAAAAGGAAAGAAATTTTAGGGAAGATGTGTGGATAATGTCAGTGGATGTCTTTACAAAATGTTATGGAGCCCCTGTAAATAGTTCTGTCAGGGCTTCCCAGAAAAATGCGGCTCTCAGCATTTGTGAAATGCTTTATAGATTATAGGAACAAATGACTTCGCTATGGGAGAATTGGTTCGTGATCCATCCAGCATCCTGTCTTTCACGGTGGTCAGTCCTGAGACAGCAACTGCTTCAGTAGCGCCTGGGCTCGGGCAGCCGTTCCGAGGTCAGGGAACTGCACAAGCAATTGGCAGTGACTGGGGACAGTAGTCGGGTTCCCCCTGCTTCCCTGATGGCATTAGTATTTCTTCCTGCTCCTCTGTATTTGTATGTTTTAATATAGAGACAGGATATTGTTAGAAATTAATTCAACTAATTTGTTGTAACTTTAATTATTAATTAAATTATTAATTAATTAATTATTATTATTGATAATATTATTAATAATATTATTAATTATTATTAATTAAATTATTAATTAATTTTTTAAACAATTTTTTCATAGCTTTCAATAGAACTTTGTCTTGGGATATTGGGTTCCAGTTTTGTTTTTGCCTTGTTTGTGCCATTATTTCCCTCTGCAGCTGTATCTACAAGGGGAGTGAGGTTTCCAGGGCATGGACCGCTTCTGTCTGTGCCTTCCTTAGCGTATGGCGAATACAGGGCTCTCTCCTCACTTAGGTTTCCATCATGGTGTGAATAGAAAGGATGGATGAGTAAGTCTAGAAATGTGACGGAATGAATGCTTATTAATTTCTGTGTATCAGCTGGTGGCTAATGCTGTCATTCTCATTTCTGCAAGTGCTGTTTAATAAGCAAACATGCTAACTTTCTCCGTTTTTCTCTTCCATTCTGTCATAGTGGAGAGGAGAGGAAGAAAAATATGCAAAGTCCAACCAGTAGTACTGTACTGAGAGCACTTTTCCTCCTACCTCACATGACAGGAATATGTGTATGTGATTTATTGCTATTTTGCATGGAAGAACACCATCTTCCTGTGTGGAATGGCAATTAAAGCAAAAAGAATCTCATCAGTCATCCAGCCGTGTTTCCATGACATGTACAACTTGCAAGTCAAACACTGAAATCTTTATTTAAGCAGAATTGTCCTTTGTCACGGTGCAAATTGTGTATGAGTAAGGAGTTAATTGCACAGTTGCTAATTCTAATGGGGTGCCATATTGGGGTAGAAGCTGTCACAGTAGGACTGCCATCAGCATGATTTTACATTTAGGTGGGTGTTTGTTTAATTCATAGCAAACATGTTGCTATTCTGCATGTACAGGTGTGCAGCCCACACCACCGTAAGTTTGTCACAGTGAATTTATATTAATAAAAGTCTAAACAGTGGAAAAACTTTGGAAAATTCAAATTACAAATGAGATTTATTACTCATGGACATGAAAAAAAATACATGACTGGAGCTGCTTCTCCGATGACCCAGCATTTGTCTATCACACGTACCTTCTAATTCAGATTTTAAGTTTTTCTAAAGTTTCTTCAAGCCTTGCTTAGTTGGCACTTATTTGAACCTAATAGAGGAAGGAGTGGCTGGAATTCATGCCTGCTGCTGTGCGGGAAGACAGACGAGAAGGTCCTAGCCCTTCTGACCCTCCCTGCCATCAGTATGTATGAAATCTGTTCTTCAGTTTGCTGTTAATGCCCAGAAAAAACGATGCCTGTTCCTCCCTTGTGTTGTTACTCTTAGTACTGAACTATAGCTAACACAACCCGACGTGAATGTCTTTGGCCTGAATACGTTGCCCTTCCTTAGCTTTTCTGTCTAATTGTGTTTTCTACTTCTTTGCTTGTTTTGATTCCTTTTCTTCGCAACAAAGAGGTTAAGTGGGCTTAGGTATTTTTTGCCTGGGGGATCAAAACTGCGGAGAACTTCAGGTACGTATGCAGAGATAGATAGGAGTTGCTGAAATCTAATGTCCTCCTGAGAGCTCATGCTGACTTTTTATATTCACCGTCACCTGTGGTTCTTTTTCCATGACTGCATGTGTCTCTGAAGTTCCTTCTATCAAATACACAGCATTTTGTAGCACTGTTTCCCAAATGCTCTGGTATTTTCGAGATCTATCAGGGTGTCTGGGGATTATACCATATAGACCATTACATTTTATTTTACCTTAAATAATACTAATATATGAGTGGGATTTTAAAAGCTTTTAGATGCCTTAATTCTGTTGGCTATGAATGCAAGGGGACAGGAATTAGGCCAGTGGTTTATTCTTGAGTCCACTCTTGTGAGATGCCCTTTAATCCTCACATGTGATAAATTCCAGGACCACAGGATCAGTAAACACAGTTTTGATAACTCCTGAGCTTTTTGTTGTTCCATTTGTCTTCGTAGCCCTTACTGTGACATGCCAAGCCACCACTGCAAGTGCTCTTTGTTACGTCCTGTAGGCACAGAAATGCGTCTTCCTCCCCTCATGCTCTGTATGGACAGGCGTCTACAGGCAAGTGTCACGACTTAAGCCAGTATCTGTATTTAATTTTCTTTGTGATCCCATCTCTGATAGATGTGGCATGTACCGAATCTTCGAAGAATTATGCTGTTTAGAGATGCAGTTTCTGCTCATTCAGAATTTAGCTACAGAAAACGTCTCATCAGTAGCCACATTATTCTGGGATGGTAAGTGGTTCAGGCAGAATTACCCTCCTGTTTATGTATTCATTGGTAGAAAAACAAGGGGCTTGTTTTCCTTGTGTATTGACCAATTTGGGTAGCATTACCAAACCCCAGGTCAGGATTAATTGGTTTTGCTGTAGAGCATGTCACGTTGTATAGACCTTGCCATGAAGAGACAATGTTTTCTCCCAAAACCCTATCTGCATAGATGTGGCAGATCCTCAGCAGAAAACAACTGAAATCAGCTTTGTCTCTTTGTTTGTGTGCCAGCTGCTTATCTGGAGAGATTAAAGGAAAGGACGGTGAGCACTAGGGAAGCAAAACTGTTGAAGAACACAATCTGTCTAATTTAACAAAAAGATCAAGATGCGATTCAATTGCAGCGTATGACTGTCTGCACAGGAGAGAGTATTGGATACTAAAGGGCTCTTTAATCTAGAGGAGAAAAGTATAAATCAGTATACAGAGTGGCTGCAGTTAAAGCTGCTATAATTGAACAAAGACACAAGTTTTAATAGTGGAATGATTAATAACTGAAACAAGTTACCAAGGAATGTGGGAAATTCTCCATTTCTTGGTATCTTCCGGTCAAGCCTGGAGACTTTCAGTGACATGGTTCAAGCAAAAATGAGTGAGAGCTATTGGCACAGGGGACATGAACGGAAGATTAAGTATGGTGCTTCTGTACGTCAGGTTGGAAGGCCTCCTCCCAAATGACACGCTGTTTCTTCACCAAGCGTTGCCCAAACAGCCGAGTGTCTCTTGCCCGGCACCCTCACAGCCAGCCACGGACTGTGGATTGCTGCCAAGGGCACCTGGAGAGAGGGAGGGAGGGAAGAAGACCCTGAAGTGGTTGTCACACACCCTGGTGTTCTATACTTGAGGTTTAAGATGGAGGCAGAGGGCACGCCAGAGCCTGCGTTGGGATTTCAGGCATAAGGGAGCAGTGATCCAGTCACTCCACATCCTCAGGGACGGGGATAAAGCCCATTGTCCAAGATGCTTAAACAAAAGCACTGTCATTTTTCCATGTCACTGTGTTACTGACTCTTTCCTATATTTAATCAATCTGGAAGTTGTCACTAATTTTTCATTAGAGGATGCAACTTTGCTCCCTAGTAGCAGCTTGACTCTCTTTGCATCCACGCTGAGCCTATTGGCGTTGTGTGCTTGGAAGACTCTATTTCTACTAACTGGAGAGGTAGTTGTCGTTACGAGATGGCTGTGGTTCTTCACCGGCAGAACTTCAGATCATTAATAATATAAGCTCATGTCCCCTATCTATCAATCAGTTAGCTTTTCAAATGAAATTATAAGAAATCTGTTCAGCTCACTGTAGTTGGAGTAAATCAGGGACGTGTATGCACCTGCTGAAGATTGAAAGGCTGGAGGTTTTCCAGACTTCCTCTTCTGCATGAATTGTTGAGGATTTATTTGGCCTTTTATTTCCTGACAGCTATTGCTTTCATTTGTGGCAGAGGTTAGAACAATCACACAGAACTATTTGAAAAATATTAAGATTAATGATTTTATGTGTAAACTATTTTTCCCCACTCAGAACATTAAGGGATAAGAAAATGAAGAAGCTCTTCTCTTTGAGGAAATGAGACCTCAGAGGTCTTGCCTGTCTCTCTTCAAAAGAAGAATGGAGATGGTTTCCAGAAGAACTGAGGGTCTGCATCAATTTGTGCTGTAAGAATTGTACATGGTCGTGTTTTAGGAGCTTCAGAAGGACAAGAAGCTCGCATGCTTGCCTCTGGGGTCACAGAAAAGTACATGCAGCAGAAGGAAGTAAAGAAATACTTGGGCTTAAAGGTGTTGGAGAATATTAGGGCTCTTTAGATGAGGCGACCTGAAATAATATTAACCCTTTAATACCATTTATTCAGTGGCTTCTGCCACCCAATGCTGATAGTTTCTATGCAGACTTCAATATATAGGTAAGAAAACTTGATACTAAACACTACAGCAGTCTTGTTTTGCATGTGATTTGAATTATTAAACAGCTTTTTGATGATTTGCTGCAGGCAAAATAGTCAAAGTATGTATTTCATCTGTGGTGATAGTTTGACCTGTGCTATTAGGGCTGTGTTTGCTTACTGGATAAATGTGAGTGTAGAATCAAGTGAAACGTTTGCGAAGCTGCTCTGTTTTCAGAGTGTCAGAGGAGAAGAAGGCTCCTTGCCTTTATTGACGTAAGGTCATGTTCTTTATGCCGGGATAACTAGAGTGTTTGTCTTGCTGCGGATCTTTAATAGAGACAAGGTGCCAGTCCTTTTTACCACAACGGAGCGAGGAAGGGCAGAGCCGTGCCTTTAGCCTGACGCTCACCAGTGCCGGGTTTACTTTGAAGTTAGAATTATGTGCTGTCTTTTCCAGGGAATCAGAGTCGACGTGCAGTAGCTGTCCAGGAGTCAAAATACATTTTGATCAGCCACGGGGAATGGGGCAATGAACGGAATTAGAGAATGATATAAAAAACTTGTTCACACAACCTTTGTCTAAGACTTACATTCAGAATGCTCTTAGAGAATTTCTTTACTCAGAGTATGAATTTTTATTGTAATTACGTTAACAGAAAAGGCTGTCGGCATGAGTGAAGTATGGATAATGTTTTCATTTAGCTTTTTATTTCTACTTGCTAGCCAAAGATCAGCTTACGCCTTGGCAGGACAAAATTAGGCAGTGGTTCATCCCAGAAAAAAAAAGAAATAAATAAAAGTTTTTTACAGTTTTGAAAAGGGAAGAAAGAAACAGGAAAGGAGAACAGGAAAGGATTAGAAAGAAATAATGTGCATTTGTACATGGTCTGTAATGTCTTTTTTCGTTACTTTTTCTGCTGCGTTTTTCCTAGTCTCTGTCTATCAAGGCAGTCTCCCATATAAATTCTCAAAGGCAGTTCAGGAAGGCTGCAGAAATGAGCTATTACCTATAGAAGTAGTACAGTTCTTACTGACTTTTAAGAAGATAAGGATCTGAGACCTTGTGTAAGTTCAATTCATACAATTTCATGAAGGAGAATGAATCACCAGGGAAAGCAAACTCACTGAAAACTCTTTCAAGATGAGATTTTCAACCTGTTCCAAAGGAAATTAGGTGTCGAGACTCCATTAAAATATAACTGAAGCTGGGAGCATAACTCCCCCAGACTTTTCTGATAAACTTTGTTCAGAAGAAGTTCATTGTGGCTGATAACCTTGAATGTTCGTAGGCCCACTATCAGCTTCAGCCTTGACATGAAAGAACTCGGAAGCCACGGAAACCAATTCTCTAACATTAGTCCCATGTGATGTGTGACAGCAAAACTTCGCACTAGGGGAGGATAGGGAGCGGTGCAATAACTGCTAACGACATCATTTTCCATAAAAGCAATTTTAATCTGCTGTTTAGGGACTTGCAAATGGCCTTAAATAGCTCTTGCCATTGAAGAAGCTCATTGGAAGTGCTGTTCAGCAATGCACTTAAACATCTGCACCTTCGTTTAATTGTTCTCCAAGATATGTTGAGGTCAATCTTGAAAAGTTGCTGTGTCTAATGTTTCTGCTCCCCCTTCAGCAGCAGGGGAGGAGTAGGGGGAGGAACGGCTGTGTACTTTCCCGGGCTTCACTCTCAGACTAAGCGTTGTTCAATAATTGTACAAATACGAGGCTGTGCAGATGCTCACACTCTGATTTTCCTCCTTTCTTGTGTATTTTGATCAGCAGAATATTAGGCAATGGTTTAGTCTGCAGTTAATGTAGATTATGACAGAGTCTCCTAGAACGTAGTATTGGGGTTCAACTCTGTTTCCTACAAAAACTGGCAGAAGTTTGTTAAACTGGTGATAGGGGTCAAACCAGTGAGATGGTATCGCCAGTAATAAATTTATTGATAGATTTTTCTACAAAGCCATGTCAAAAGAACCATGTTTTTGTGTCAGCAAAGGAGAGGGGAGCAGTAAACTTGATGGTGATCTGCTGTATGTACGTAATCCATTCTGGGGAGATAGAAATGGGTAAGGCAGAGTGGAAGTAGAGGTGTACCCCGCTTGCTTTTTGTTTTTCTTGCCAGTGACTACATGGTGGAAGGCATCTCTGTTGCCACTTCTGTGCTTTTTTTAGTTTCTGCTTATTTCCATCAGAATGGAGTCTTGCCTACACATGCAGAGATATCCTTATAAATCCTAAGGGGCTTTATAAAGTAGTTGCAACCCAGTGTTACATCTGTGTGTCACAAATGGCTATGGGGTACCAAGGTATTGCTGTAGATGCTTCATCTGGGTTAGGACCAGCTCCTTGAATGGAAGCTCATTCTTTTGCTTAACAAACCTACTGGGAATATCTAGAGTATCATTCTAGTAACTGGGGAGGATCTCTTCTAGAGACATTTTCTTCCTAGAAATCAGGTGCATTTTGTTACTCCGTTTAAGGAACGTTAAATGTTATGTCCACATTTTGTGACCTTAATCTTCAGCTTATTCCCAGGCTTGCTAGCCTTGTGGTGCAGGAGCTACATCCTTCTGGCTAGCTCATCAACAGGGTAATGTTAGAAGTATTCCCATCCCTCCCACATTTAAACAAGAGAAGTATTTCTGTTGCTATGGATCATCCTAGAGGGAGAGTGCCTGGTGTACAGGAGGGAGGACAGAGAAGGGGAAACTGTGAAAGGTGGTCTGAGAAAACCTGGATGGAAAGCAGTGGGTTGGGTGGGGAGACTGGACCTGGCTGCTGGCGGCCTGTGACTTGGGAGTGTTATGGGAGAAGAACAGGAAAGGAGGGGACAGGAGGGGACTGTGGCCAGGATGGGAGAGCATGTAAAAGTGGTCCCTAAAGTACACTTGTCAAGTCCAGAACCTAGCATTGCTGCACGTTGCTGCTTTTCTGCCGGTTTTTGTCTGTGAAACCTGCTGACCCGTGCCCTTTCTCTCTTCAGTGCCTGTCTGTGTATATTATATATAAACTACATAGTACACAGAAGTGAAACAAGAAAGAAGAATTATTAAATTATGAAAGTTGCACTGGAAGCAAATGCTAGTGGCAGCCTGTGTAAGCATTGTTTCTCTGCCTTTGGCTAATGCACACGTGTTGTATGTGATCATCCCATTACAGCATTGCATCGCAACTTTTTTCAGATGGGTTTGTTCCCGCTAGACCTGCCCGAGGTAGAAATCAAGTCTGCATGGAAAAAGGGGCTGCTCTCCTGTCAGCTGGGCCTCTGCTTTGGGTCTCAAAGCTGAAAGGTGCGTGAGGAGCGAGGCTGGAAGGCATGGGACAAGGATGTTTTCAAGTTTCAGGCGGGTGAACGCTGCTCTCTAGACAGGGATCCTGGCCTCCCACCGACAAGAGCTCCCCTGGGATGTGAGGCAAGTCAGAAAAACTAGGTCTTTATTTGTGAACAATATGAATTACATCCTTCTCATTGGCTACGTAGAGGTTTCATGGCAGCTGCATTGGAACATAAAATACTTTGGAAAGCTCAGCGTCCAGAGAAATTAAATTAGGCACCCAGACCTCTTGGCCTTAATCTGCGTATATAGTTCTCCTTTTCCTGCAGTAATATTTTGAAGCTGAATTCAGTTGCATGTTTGCAGAGTGTTTTAATAGCGTACGCTGTAGAGCACCAGCCCCCCGAGGCATGGTTTGCTGCAAATGAGCCACTGGAGAGCTCGGCAGAGCAGCAAGGAAAGAAAAAATAATAATACTGAGCAGTTGACTCCTGATGTGAAGTGGAGCTCCCCAGCGTGGGGAGGGAGCGCTTGTCCTGTGGAAAATGTCAGCTAAGGACTGTGCCGGCGCATGGATGCAGCAGGTACATCCAGGTTTATTGAAGGCCAAGGGGACGCAACACCAAGGACATACGTGACCAGAACCTCCACCACCACTCAACATCGTGTTGTATGTGGAGAGAGATGCTGTTAGCAGCGTGGCTGCATCCAGCCCTATTCCCAGGGGACTGTCTGGCTGTATTAGTGTGCTCCTGATCAAATTCAGAGGAAATTGGGTAATACTTCTGTTCTGGTGATACAACAACAAAGGCAAAGGCTGAGGATGTTCATGTTGCTCGTTTAGGAGCAAGGTCTCTTTCCTCCCATGGGAATGCTCAGAGTTGAGGCACTGCTTTGCATGACTGCTTAATTTTAAGCCACTCTGATTTTTAGCAGTTACCAGAGTATTTGACATCTGGGCACAGCACGGATCTCTAAGAGCCACCCCACAAAAACTGCTGTACCTTTTGACAGAAATAGAATCATAGAATCGTTTAGGTTGGAAAAGACGTTTAAGATCATCCAGTCCAACTATTGACCCTACTCTACCAGGTCTGCCACTAAACCATGTCTCTAAGCACCGCATCTACACAACTTTTGAACACCTCTAGGGATGGTGACTCCACCACCTCCCTGGGCAGCCTGTTCCAATGTTTGATAACTCTTTCAGTGAAAAATTTTTTCCTAATGTCCAGCCTAAACCTCCCCTGGCACAACTTGAGGCCGTCTCCTCTTGTCATATCGCTAGTTACCTGGGAGAAGAGACCAGCTCCCATGTCACTACAACCTCCTTTCAGGGAGTTGTAGAGAGCAATAAGGTCTNTTCCTCTGTAGAGCCTTCCTACCCTCAAGCAGATCAACACTGCCGCTTAATTTGGTGTCACCTGCAAACTTACTGAGAGTGGACTCGATGCCCTCATCCAGATCATCAATAAAGATATTAAACAAGGCTGGCCCCAAAACTGAGCCCTGAGGAACACTGCTTGAGACCTGCCGCCAGCTGGATTTAACGCCATTCACCACAACTCTGTGGGCTCGGCCATCCAGCCAGTTTTTAACCCAGCAAAGAGTACACCTGTCTAAGCCACAGGCTGCCAGTTTCTCTAGCAGAATGCTGTGGGAGACTGTCAAAGGCCTTACTAAAGTCCAAGTAGACAACATCCACAGCCTTTCCTTCATCCACCAGGTGGGTCACCTGGTCGTAAAAAGAGATCGGGTTGGTCAAACAGGACCTGCTTTTCATGAACCCATGCTGACTGGGCCTGATCCCCTGGTTGTCCTTCATGTGCCGCGTGAGTGCACTCAGGATGAAGTAGGTGACAACGTGTTTATTTTTTAGCAAAAGGGTAACATACATCCATAATCTCTTACTGGTTACGGACTGTGACCTCCAGAGGTGCGTGGCATGGCAGCCTCAGCATGTAGCCATGGGAATGATGTGTCGCCATTTAAACCTCAGACACGTGGATTGGCGTTGTTTCTTCCCAGTCTCGCTGCAAGCGTTCATCCAGGCTGCAGCAGCTGGCTGTACGTCTCCTGTATTCTCTGGGGCGGCTTCGATTTGCAGTGAAAGACAAACATGTAATTGAGGATAGGATGTAGAATCCTTTTTTTTATTTATTATACAGAACTCTTCAAATGGGATATGAAGGATAAAAAGGTAATTTTGTACCTGTTGGTGTTTTAGAGCAATGGATTTGTAAATGACTTGCATTATTAGGTTGCACGTAGTCCTTAAATACACTGCAGAGTATTTGGGGTTGTTGGCATTAAATGATCTTGTTCAAAACTGAAAGCAGTCAATACTCCAGCGATCTTTCCTCTTTGTGCCCCACCCTGATCTTTTCTGAGACGTTAATTCCTGCTTGGAATCAAGTCCAGCAGAATAGGCTGCAGTAGGAAAAGCTACTGTTTAAAAAAATCTGCCAAGAACTTTTACTCCAGTTGTGAGCAGAAACCTGGAACTGCAGTTTTTAAAGATCTAGAGCAGATGTAGATCACTGCAAATCAGTAACTCCACTGAGGAAGACAGGATTTAAATCCTATCCCCCCCTCATCCCCATAACTGAGATCAAAATTATGGTTTCGAGTGATTTTTGAAAAAAATCCATGTTATAAAATTCCACAGAAAATGTTTCACCACTGCTCAGAATTTAAGGAAAGTTAATACTTCCAGATGCACTCGACAAAAGTCTCATTTACCTGAGTTTGCACCTAATGTACCACTGAAGTTAATGAGATGTAAGCTCTTAAGTCATTTAGTTGCTTTTGAAAATTTTACTTAATGATAAGTTCCAGCTTTTCCAAAGTATTTATTTTCGTGTATTTCAAAAACTGTTGTTACGACTCTTTTATTGTGATTCAGCATTCCTTTGGTCTACTTGACATAAAAATACAATAGTACAAATTTTATGTAAATGTCCTTTACCTTACTAGCAAGAAAAATTAGTCTTTTGTTGCTTTCATACCGGTAGAAAACATAACAGAGGGTCATAACGCGCTCACGAATAAGGGCGGGCAGAGAACTGGAGCAGAGAGACATGGGAAGACATTTAGGGGCTTTCCTAAGTGGAAGTGAAGTTCCGTGCGTCGGCAGCAAGCGGGGAGGCAGCAGGGGAGCCCTGCCACGCTGCCTGCTGCCATCGCATCCCTCGTCCGACGCTTACGGACACTCAACAGCCATTGAGGTCTCCAGACGGAAACGGCTGAAAAAAACCAGGGTAAGAATTAGGTGAAGGGAAAAAAGGTTGGTGGGGAAAACAGGTAGCGGCAAAGTTAAATACAAATTAAAAGTGCTTTTGTGTAATCTCTTGAGATCTCGTGATGACCAAGGCTGTACGGGATTTGCCCTTGAACAGCAGAAGGGCGTGGGGCAGGAGGAGAGCAGGGAAAGGCCGACTACAGAGCAAATGTAGGAGAGTGGGTGGGTAAAAGTTCTCAAATTTAAAAAATTGCAATGGTTGGAAAGAGCAGAAAAGGAGAAGATTAAAAGGTTGACAGTTCAGCGGAAACACAAAACATTCACTTCTGTATGACGCTGCAAAGAGATGTTATCTAGGGGTTTTGGTAGCGGTAGTATGTTTTTTTGCAGGGCTACAGTGCCGGGATTTTAACAAGGGCTGTGTGTAACAGCGTTTGGTATCTCCAGCTCAGGCACTCTGGGTTTTCCTGAAGAAAAGTTCAATGGTAGCGCGTTCACCTTGCCCTTCGGTCTTGGGGTTTCTGCAGCTGCAGGCGCTGGGGCTGCAGTGGTTGTGCTGTCGGCACGGTGAGCGTGAGAAGGCAAATTCCAATGGCAGCAGAAATCCATGGCATTCATTTCGGTGGTGGGTTGTGGAGCAGGATCACAGTGTAACAGTCAGCTAGTGTGTTGAGTGGATTGTGAAAAAGCTCCTCCAGCACCGGTCCCATACACCTGTGTGCTTTTCCACCTCGACTCGCCCACTGGCACATGTCCATCGCGATGCTTTGCAGGATGGTGCGATGATTAGGAAGAGATGCCCCAAGTGAATCCTCCTGTTCCCACACAGGGTGCATCGGCTGTGGTGGAGATCTTGCAGAAGTAGCCCCCAGATGCTTATCCCACTTAACTTTAGGAATTTCCTTGCAGCGGGTTGTCCTCAGCCTTGGTTTCAAGGTTGCCAGCACAAAGCGAAAGGAGTTGCCTATTTTGAACTCAGAAAGATGCTCTTTGTATCACTGACGTCCCAGCTTGTCGGTGGCATTAGGGCAAGTTTCTGCACTTCTCCTGGATCTCGGAGTGGCTCACCTATTCCCGGTTCTAACCCATTTATGAAACCAGTGGTCCGAACTGTTGGCCTTTTCTCTTCATAACCTTCTTTTAGTAACTAAATGAGTACATGTTTGTGAGGCAGGGCTGGAGGGCAGATCCTAACTCTGTGAAAGCATCGGTATATTTGTGCACTTTATTCCAAGACTGTGTCCAGTATGAGTCTCGGCTCATGGGTGAAAATACCCTCTTCTCAGTCCTATAGGATATTACAATTTAGGTGAGGAAATGTAAAGAGGATTTAGCTGGAATACCGCATACCAGACTGGAGTCAGCTATTTACTCTTCAGGGGACTGAAATAGTTTATTATTGGGCAACCAAGTGGAAGTAACACTGCAGAAGTTTAGTTGGGTATGAAATATCTACTCTTACACAACATTTCTAAACTGTTAGCCAAATGAAAGATAACAGTGTGTTTTCCAATACTGTTTTTAAAGTGGCCAGTCTCAATCTCTGATTTTGAGCAAACTGGGGGTGGTTTTTTGTCTTCAGTGAATAGTAGATGCAAATACGTTTTGAAGGCAATTAGGCAGAGTATTTTTATTTTTGCTAACAATAAACTGCAAGCACAAAATTGCTAGCACAAGGTTGAAGGTTATTTACTAAGATTGTATGCCACATGTGATTAATCTCTTACCCACTTTTTTTCTCTTATTAGCAAAATTTAAATTTCCAGGGGATCTGTACAGAATTCTAAGGGGTCAAATTACAAGGCTGAAAATACAGAGCACTGGTGTCTGTGTGTGCAGAATATACTGCGTTAACTGGGTGCTTCTTGCTGCTCAGCTGCTCTCGGGTAACCTGCATCTCTCTCCCAGAGTCCCAGCAACATCAGCTACCCTGAAATACTGCAGATCAGCACATCCTGGAGAAGTGTATGGCTGTCACGAGGCCATTTTCTCCTGCTGTTCTTCAACAGCATTGCTCTAAAAAGATAACAAATGACATAAAACTGCCAAAAAGGTCTGTTACTTCCCCAGTGGAACAGACCATGTTAAACATTGCTTTGCTTCACATAGCCCCTGGCTGCTGTTGGCGACTGCTGATCAAACTGCTGAGTGCTGCTTCATCCTGCTCCATGGCCACGTGCCCCTGCCACCTTCCTTTTGGCCACTCATTCTGTTTCTGAAACTGCCCGAACTGCAGCAGATAGCCAGGTGAAAACTAATCCGGCCACCCACCCACAAAGTTCTCGGTGTGGTCCGTCTCCACCAGCAGGGACTGGTCGATATGAGCCTGTTCAGAAGGCAAGCAGATCTCAAAGGTGTGTGTAATCGAGGATGGGAGGGAGGTGGGGACAGGGAGGAGGACGAGCAGGATCGCTGGGTTTTGTGTGATCTTCGTTAATGTTTATGGTACAGCTGTCCAAGTGCTGCTGGAAGCTGAGGAGATGATGGAGAAAGGGGCTTGCGCTGCACCATCTGACACCTGCTCAATTAATTATTTTCTAAAGACAATTTTATGATGTCATGCAAGTTGGAAGCTGTAATTTTGCTGTCAACCTTGTCCTCACTTTGTCCTTTTGTCTGTAAAAAGTAGAGTGAATCTTCACTGCAAAAGAGATCTCGGTTTTAATTCATCATGTCTGCTATAATAATAGAGGCAGGTTTAAGGTTAGAATAGTGTATAGACAAGATGATAATTATTGCTCTGAAGCTCTTCTGGAGAAGGTGGCAAGAGGAAATTTTCCATTAACATTAAAACAAATCCAGGAGAAGGTGACGAATAAATGCTTCCACCATGCTACTTCTCCATGATCAAAAGACACTTGCCTAATCCCAACATCTAATTGTCACACGATAAAAAATGTATGAGATCTCATGAACATATAAAAGATTGTGTAAAGCAGCGTAAGTACTTGATGTAAATGCATAATTAATAGCTTCACTCAGCTTTACGTTGAAATGCAAGATCAACAAGGCATGTATCCTAGAGATGTACTGAAGTTCTTGCACCAAAGCAGCTTATTAGTGAAACTACGCTGATAACTTTTTCACTTTTAGACAGTTGGCTGAAGGGGAAAATTCTGTTTGAAGCTATCTGTAAATTTGGGAGGGGGGTGTCTTTAACATATTTGAGAAGCTAGTGAGTTATAAAACTTCAAACAACCCCAAAACCCAGGCACATCCATTATTTTAACAATTCACTTTTACTTACCAAGAATGTATTTGGTATGTAAAAACATTTAAAAAGGTGCACATTGATAGTAGTCATAAAGTGTAGAAAATGCTGTGCTTGCTGATTAGGTACCTGGTGTAAGCGCGACCCCGTACTTCACCAGAAACCCACCCCGCTTGTGACTCGGGTGCAGTCCCTGCGGAGCTTCCGTGGGTTCAGAAAAGACAACGTACAAAGCTTCTGTAGGTTCAACTGCAAATTATGCATTTATATTATACCCAGTGCACACATAGAAACACCACTGCTTTCTGAGGTTTACCTTTTACCATACTAATTCAGTAAAATACTTAGAGTACCAGTTAATTTTAAGCCTGTAAAAAATACAGTTCAGTGTTGGACCCATACATATTACTTTCTTGTTAGTTTTAGCTATCTTAATTTCTGCTTTTGAGGGAACTTAAATCCAATTCACTTTTTTTTTTTTTTTTTAAGTATATGCCAGGACTCAACTGTTTTATTTCAGTTTGGTAGCACTGAGTTGTTTTTTTTGTCCTAACTGATTGTAATGACAGCTAAATGTCAGCTTCATTTATATCTTAGCTCAGAATATAAACAGAAAAGTATACAAAAAGAAAAATGTTTTGTTACACACTCTGTGAATTATTTTGGCTGTGTACCTTTATGCCAAACAGTTTTGATTCTGCATGTGACTTACAGTCCAAAAGCCATACAGATACATTTTTCTGATTAAATTATTTTCAATATTTTGCATCTAGTGCAGAGAAAACACTGCTATTAAAGTAAATGCAGTAAAAAAAAAAAATTGGAACTTTGTTGAAACGTAATTCCATCAAGGAAAAAAACCACAATATTTTATATAACATTTTGGATATATTTTATGTCAAAACATGATCACCAGTCAAACTAGTGACATCTAAACCCAATACATTATTGTGACTTCTAAAATAAAAAATCAGAACAAAACTAAATTTATTATAGCTTTGCCTTCATTAAACACCATGTGTTGGTGATTTAAACACAACAAAACTCTAGTATTCTTCAAAAGTGTCTACTAAATAGGATAAAAAGAATAAGAGAACAATTAACATTTAGTCTGTTACATTAAAAAATTGGATGTACATATTTCTATTGCCTGTTAGCTTTACCTAAGCCTTTTCAACTACTACAAAAATAAAAAGAAAAAAAGGAAACTCATTGTTCAAAGTCAAAAACATTCAAATCAGTTGATACAACATTACAGTACAGCCAACTAACATCATTCAAGGTCTGCGTTTCTCACTGTATGAGTCCTTAGACCAGCGTTACAAACCTAGTTCAATGCAGTTTCAAAACTGTGTGTTAGCTTTGCAAGATACTGTACTCTACCGATGGCTTCAGAAGAAGGGGTTGTGCTACTTTTGAATCACGGGGGAACCCCAGCCTCTCATTAATTTTATTCAGCACTGTAGTTAGAACAGCATTAAGTTTAGCACAATAACTAAAAAAAGGAGGAGGGAAAAAAAAAAGGAATTGGAAGCTAGGTGAAGCTGCCATTTGTGTCAAACAATTGCGATACGCTATACTAAAAAACTCTGAAATATCCACCTGTCCTCACCGCTCTGCCACAAACTAGCAAAGTCAAAAATACAAAAGTCTTCAACTTCTCATTTTTGCAGAATAAAGCAAAAAAGTCTTTGTGCTCCTTACTACCAGAAGCAAAATATCCTCTGAGTTACCACATGTAATAGCTTCTGGATGTGTCGACTTGGGTTGGCTTGGTCTCTGCAGAACCATCCTTGTCTTTTTCACTGTCACCTTCCCAGAGATTAATAAGTGGAGGGTAGAGCTCATTCAGTGGGATTGAAGAGGTCTTTTGCATATATTTTTTCAATGAGTGGTGGTAGTTTTTTCTCTTAAATCGTTTTGCAATATAAACAGAAATGGAGGCGAGGCTAATGACGGCAAACATGGATCCCATTACTGCTGCGAGGGCGGTGCTAGTTTCTTGGTCTGAAATATCTAGTGCAAAAGCTGCATTTTTTGTTGTAACGTTAACGCAGGACTTCTGCGTTTGCTGATGGATATTTGACACGGTTAGACACACTTCATAATCTGTAGATGGTTGTAAATGCGTGAGGTTATATTCATGCACATCAACTGGGACCCTAGCAGTGTATGTGATGTGAGGGTTGTCAATCTTCATAGTGGCCGATGACCATTTTAAATTGGAAGTCATGACATTAGAATTAACTTTCCAGGAAACTAAGATTGAATGTGATTCGGCTTGCTTAACATAGATTTTCAGAACCTGGGTACCATCCAAAAGCGTTCCGTTCACCCGGATAGTAGCGACCCTCGTGTCAGCCCCTTCTATGTTTTGAGCAACACAGGTGTATCTCCCGGAGTCTTCAACCTGGATGTTAGAGATTTCCAAGGTGCCCTCGCTACTCAGCTTGTATTTGTCCGAGAGACTTTCGACAGTTACTTTATTGCCAAGAGGAGTGACCCAATAAATTTCTGGCTCAGGTTCTGCCATAGCCCGACAATCTAAAAACACTGTCATGCCAATGTCCAAGTTTAAGTGGTTTGGAAAGGTCTCATGAGAGATCATTGGAAGACATTGTTCGTTTGAATCCTGTATTAACACTTCCTTCACCTGCTGTCCTCTGTATTCTGGAGGCATAGCGCAAAACATGGATAGAGGTTCCATGAAACGAATGTTGGTTTTGTTTGAGTTGATCCAATGAATGACACAGTCGCACCTGAGTGGGTTACTGTGGATACTGATCTCACGCAGGTTTGGAAGGGATTCCACTGTCTTTTGGTAGACTGCATTCAAGGCATTGTTGTTCAGCATCAAGCTCTCCAGAGCAGGAACGTTGCGAAATGCCAAACGATGTATGTAAGACAGCTTTGGATTGTTGGTAGCTTCAAGCTTTGTAAGTTCAGGCAGGTTGTCCAGCGCATACCTATCAACAGAAACGAGTTCTCCCATATTATTGATTCCAAGCTCTTTCAATCTGAGCATGTTTTTAAAATCACCTTCTTGAATTTTATGAATCGGATTTTTGTTGAGATCCAGGAATTTTAAATTTGGAACTTTCTCAAGTGCAAGCTGAGGAACTTTTACCAATTTGTTGTCATAGAAGGAAAGACTTTCAAGACTATCCAAGCCTACTAAGGCATTGCCAGGAATGTCTGTGAGATACATACCTGCCAAAACTAGACTCCTTAAATTTGAGAGTGGTTTGAAATTCATATCTAGTATTCCAATCACTGGATTTTCTCCAATCATGAGAATCTCTAAGTTAGGAGTAGAATCAAACCAACGGCTGTCAATAACCTTTAATTTGTTGGAGTTGAGATGTAATCTCAAAAGATTCTTCAGCCCAGAGAATGCATTTGCAGAAATGCTGCTGATCTGGTTGTGATTTATATATAACTCCTGAAGATTGCAAAGGTCTTGCAAGCAGTAGTCGGTCATCTCCGTTATCTGGTTTTCCTCCAGGTGCAAAGTGGTAAGCTGAGTGAGATTCGAGAGCCCCACATCTTTAATACTTGTGAAGTTATTTTGTGAAAAATCCAATTCTGTTAAATTAAAGAGCTGTTGGAGTTCATCTGTGGTCTTTGCAATGTTGTTGCTTTGTAACAGAAGGACTTGAGTGTCACTGGAAAGATTGCTGGGGATTTTTGTTAATCGAAGGTCATTGCAGTCAACCGTTGTGGCTTCCCTGTACGTTGACTGTGGTGTAAACCATGGCCTGATTTCACATACACAAAGCTGTGGACATTCGCTGCTCTGTATGGAAGACTCAGTTAATGAATTCATTAGCAATTCTAGTACCAACTGGCAAACAGTTAAAACAACCTTAAGCTTCGCCATGCTGGTCAGCGAGTGAGCTCAGCTCCTCGGCCCCTTAAAGTAACAACAGACCGAGAGGGTAATTTGTTATCAGGCAGAAAATGTAAAGCTTAAAGTTTAAGGTGAAAGGCTTGGACATCCAGAAGGTGAAAGATGATTTTCTGAGTTCAGAGAAGACAAGAAATGGTCTGAATACACTCGGCTGCTCCTCTGTGTTCCAGAATCTTCTGCAAATTGGTGTCTGAAGAGGTTCCTGAAAACAGATTAGGGTATATGTTATGCTCATCTCATATACAGTTCATATATTAAATTTCTTCATCCTTTAAAGAAAAATATCTGAAAGTAATCATTATTTTAACATTCATCTCTCTTATGAAAACCCATATCTGGTACAGTGAAGTTATGTAGGGTTTGGAACTCTCTTCTACTTGGGATTTCCAGGAGAAAACTCGCTGGTAGTTCCCAAGTGAGTGACTGGAACAATGTGTGCAGTCATCTGAAAATAAAGCTTTCGGATACCTTTCACTTTTACTCTTGATGTTTGTTTGAATGGCTTGAGAAAGGCTGAGGATGGAGGATATGCTTGGGAGCGCGGCGAGGTCTCAAACGAGTGTTGGGAGTGAAATCCCCATGGGAGCCAGGGTGCCAGAGCTGTCCCCAAGGCTCGGGTTTCAGGTGTGCGGAATTAAGGCTCGGGAAGATGTTGGTTTGTAAGTTTCAAGTTAAATGCATACAAACTTTGCCAAAACTCATCCAAGTTAATCAAATCAGTTCCAGAAAACAGCTTAGATTTAATCCAGCTAAGCACCAAACAATAACAGTACATTTGATTAAATGAACGCACTGTCCTTATTTTAGCTGTTCGTACTACATTGTGCATCATACGTGAGTTGTTTACCAAAATTCCAAATTACTGTGCACACCACACAATTTCTATCTTTTTGGCCTGAGGTTACTCATGCCAGAGTATGTTTAAGTTAAGCTGACAGTGTCCAGCGTACCTCAGACAATCTGTTGTGTCGTGGCTCTAAGTAAAATCTTGCTCATTCTCACTTTATTGTTACCTGCAAACTTATCTATTACTGCTGTGGAAAAAAGCGTGGGTACAGTTTTGAGAGTTGGTCTGTGTGTAAAAACGTGCAGTTTGGGGCCTGTGCTGTTAAATACGACGGCTGCCTGTCTTCCAGCTCAGGGGCACCTGGCTTTGGGGACGGTGGTTTTCTCCACCTCCTGCTTGTGGAGGTGAACTCGCGTGCCGAGCTGCATCCCTCTCGGCTCGCTGTGCACATGGATACTGGCAGAGGAAGCACACCTTTACAGTCGTTCACTGGGAAGGTTCAACAGCTCAGCGCACGTGTTCAGCGAGCTTTGAATTAAATGCAAAGCGTACGCCAGCAAGGCACGTGACAAATCTGAACAAGGATTTGAAGAGCAGACCTCTTGAAATTCGAGGCGACGCTGTAGATCTCGTGCTGTAATGACGGCAGTTGAGACTCGGCAAACAAAAGTTTTGTCTTTTTATGTAACTAAAATAACCAAGTTGTGCTACACGTGAGACAGAGTACATAACTGATAAACTCTAACAGCAGGAAGCAGGAAATAGCATCTTTTTCACTTAGAACCTAGTGAAGCCTCAACCTAGTCAAAGCCCACAAAAGATATTACTATATAAAATAATATAAACTACCTACAGCATTTAAAAGTACTTTTAAAATAGTCATCTAGGTAGTGGTGACGGGAATGCCATTTATACAACGCTTTTACTTCAAAATCTGATCAGCATATTAAATAACGAAATTACAGTATTTTATTTCAGATTATGATATACTGCTATAAGTAGAACACACCAAATAGCATTTTTATTGTGGCATGTTGTTAGTTGTTCTGTGGTTGGGTTTTGGAGGCAGGGAACCGGGAGTGTTGGCCAGAAAGCATTTGACCCTGTTGAGTTAAGATTTTCTCTTTGGTAGCTGAGACTTGAATGGGAGCCAAGAAGACCACGCTGGAGGGGAAAAAACAGATGTGGAACAAACATTCCTTCTCAAATCACTTTCAGCTGACGGAATAATTGAATAAGACATTAACTGCATTAAAAAAAAATAAATCCTGATGGCACCGTAATGCTAAGGAGTATATTAACACAGAGTGTTGAGGAGGCTGGCGTAAACTGAGTTATGCTGACTTTACCAGCTGCTTCTCCCAACAACAATCCATCTGTAGCTGACCCAAACTAGACAGTTCTAGGAATACTGATGACATCCAAAGTTTAATTGATTTCAAATTCCACTTGCCACTTAATAATGCAGGCAGTGATTTCACCTGGTAACAATGTTAGCCAGGTACTGGAGGTGCCTTGAGCTGCCGTTCCACGCGGGCTGTCCCCTTGGCAGGGGGATGTCCCTGGGCCAGCTTTGCAGCCTGGGCTCCGCGAGGCACGGAAGGGAGTGGCACGACCGGGGCCAGCAGCCAGCACCAAGCCAGATGCCATGACAAGAGGAAATATTGCTCCAAACATTCATGCCTTCAGAGTCTCTCCTGTAACTTTTTTTCTAAGTAGATGAAGAGAAAGACATCCATGCTTTATAAAGCTGTGGGCCCTAGCGACATTTTAGTACTGATTTAGCTCTGATGTAGCTATATGAATTTAAAAATGAACAACCTGCCCCAAAAAAAAAGACTTCAAAGCTTCTTTTAAAATATGTTGGAGCACATCCAGATTTTGAAAAAAATTTGAATTCGATCCTTCCTGTGTGGAATATTTATATCCTCTTACTTGAACATTACGTTTATTGTTCATCCTTTGTAAGCAGGCATTTCTGGTTTTATTGAACAAAGTTCTGGGTTTATGATCACTGTAGACATACGATTTTACAAGTTACTAGTGACACTTTCTCTTCTCTAGCTATTTTCTACTGCAAATGGATTTAATTTTCTTTAACTGGAAAATGTTCTTTAGAAATGACCTGCATGTTACTGTCTCCAATCTCCCCCAGCCCAGGGCAGCTCAGATGAAGCTATAAATGAAAATCTAGTGTAATCAAAGAGTAAATTCTGATGGGCTCCACATGCCCCAGCCCATTTCAGTGCTGCACTTACGTGAATGGCAGCCCAGAGGCCACAGCACGAGGGAAAAGCCAAGTCATGGACTGTTGCTTTAGCTGCTGCTTATGCTATAAAACCCCATCCGTCGCCCTGATGAAAACTAGAGGGGCAGCCGTTATCCATGAAAAAGCGCACTGCAGGTTTTTGTATAAGTAAATAGCAATGGCCGCTTTTGTTCTGCCGTTTACATCTATAGATGATATGCTTGACCATCCCAGCTCTCAACGTTTGTAAGAAGCAGCTCTCGGAGCAGTCAGCGACAGCGCCCCTTTGCCCCTGGATGTCTCAGCTTTCCAGTCTTTGCAGCCTTGGCAGGACTGGTCCCAGACACCTCTGTGACATTTAGCATCCAAAGGAATAAAGTAACACGACATTTTTCACTGGAAGATTATTTTTCTCAAATGTTAGACTCTTCTCACACTCTGAAGTCCTATCTAGAATTATAATGACATCTAGAAGTATAATCACATCCAAATAAAAACTAGACGAGATACGTATGTAGGAAATTTTTATTTTTGTCGGATAAGCTGGAGGACGGCCAGGTTTTGAACCCAAAAATCTGTGACAGTATGCAGTTCCAAACAGCCACTGATGAAGAATCATCAAGCCCATGTGGATAAACTGGGGATGGCGCCTGGGAAAGCTCCCAGCTCTCACTGGAAGCAGTGAGACCGAATTGAGAAGAATGTGAGCGAGTGTGTGCCCCATTTCTGCTAGACATCTCAGCGTTTTGCCCAGCGAGACCCCTTTTCTCTTAACGTGTTCTTCTTCTCGTACAAAACTACTACAGTATGTCCCTGGTAGCCGAGTGCAGCCCCGGCCGAAGACAAGTCAGGGGATCGGTTCGAAAGATTCTGGCTTTTGAGGGCCAGGGAATGTCTCCTAAAGAAACACCGGTTCTAGAACAAGGGCAGAGCAGTGGCTCTGGGCTTTTTGGATTAAGGGAGAATATCAGTCCTCAAAACCTCCCTTAGGACAGAATCATATCACAGAATCTCCCCCCCCCAAAAAAAAATTGGTATTTAATATGGGTCATGTGATTGATGCACTTCTTTTAATTTTGTCTTAAAAATTTCTTCTAAAAATACTGGGTGGGGAAACTTTCACTAGACAGTATGGGGGGATTCTAGCTTTCTTTCAGGAGATACTGAGCTTGTAAAGGATAGCTTTTAGTATTCTCTGCCTTCCCCCTCCGTTATTAAATTTGTATTTTCTAGTGTACTAAACCACGACAACAGTCATAACAGCTGTTAACGTGATCTTAACAGAAATAATGCTTAATTTTATGAGAGAGATAAGGAGGGAATTATTTTACTAGGGGCTAAATAAGTGCATTTTCCATAGTGCCTCTTAGTACCCGCGACATTAAGAAACCACGTTTTTGTCAGCAGGCAAACCCACGGCAGCTGTCTGGGCTATTGGCTTGTTCGTGTTTCTTGCAGTCAGGAGCCGTGAGCATCGTTCCTGTGTCTTCCATCTTGGAAATTCAGTGTGGAGGGTTTGTCTAGGACTTCCCTGTCCGGCTGGGTTGCAAAAACTGCTTAACATTGAGCCCAAGAAATCGTAATGGGGGAGGACATTTGGTTATGGAGCAGAAGATCCTTCATTTCAGCTTTCCTGCAGGGTGGGCAGAGGCGTGTGCTGGCAGCCGTAGCCTCGCTGATGGCTGTTAGACTTTGTCTAATTTTGCAGGTGATCCGAAGAAAAAGTACGTTTTGAGTCCATAATGCAGTAAAGAGGAGAATACAAAAGGACAATTGTGAAATAAATGGTTCATAAAAAGTGTTCATAGTTAACTTGCTAACTAGAAAAAATAGATTTTAAACATTTTTTTCTTGGTAATAGGAAGACAAAATGTCACTTCTGTGACAACTGTATTAATGGTCATTATTAAAAATTGCTGCAAAAAGAAACAATATAGTTTGCAGATGGATATTTGGATGTCTGTTTTGGCCCAGTGATACTACCACAGAAAATCTTCTCTCTCCACGATTAAGCGCTTCATTCTTGCAAAATTTCTTTTATATTGCAAGGAGAACCAGCACAGATTTTGGTCAGCAGCCATATATACTACGTGCGCCTAGGTAAAAGTCCAAGGGATCAGGTACATGAAGAAAATTACCTCGGGCTAAGACAAGCAATTTATTTTGCACTTGCTGTGAGCCAGCAGCACATCCTGATCCACAGTACCTTCCCACCTCTCCACAGAAACATTTTCATAGATTGAGCCTAAGTAACGGAGCTAGTCTTTCGGAAAATTGTCTGTTGTGCTAATGTTCTGCTAATGACTCGTGCAGCTTTCTTGTTTCCCCATCATCATCGTTTGTGAAACTACTGCCATATAAACACCCTTCGTCATCAGTCAGTTCAGCAAAATTTGTCCTGGGCTGCTGCCTTCTGGATTCAGGTGGGTCATGAGGAAATGCCCGTTAGGCAGCCCGGCACCCCTGCCCAGGGATCTGGAGCGTAGTGCAATGACCGAGGATTAGTGACAAAGCATAGGAACTGGTGAGACTCCAGCTAGAACACGGTGAGCAAGAAGAGCTAACTCAGACTGGGATCAATACCAAGTGTTACTCCACAGGCAGGGAAAGGAAGAGCCCATTCAGACAAGAGACACTGGAAGAGGTTGGCTTGGTTGGTCTGGCGAAGACCTAGCCTGAAGAGCTACTTAGGCTAGTAGCAACGCTGGAGCTGGACTGGCCCATAATGAGCTCGGGTTGAGTTCATTACAGCCACGTTAAGACAGTTTGACAAGTGTAAGGAAAGGATACTGTATTTTGGAGATGACAAGGGACGTGCCTTGCTTTGAGCTTCAGCAGGGCCTTTGCAGTGCTGTAGCCACCCCTTTGCTGTAGAGAAAGAACAGGTATTGGTGCCGTACTGCGGGCGAACAGTAACCTTTGGGAGTGCTTTGGGGGAGAGAGGCATTAAAGTACTGCCACATCAGTATGTCCGGGCACCCACTAAATCGCACAAGTAAGCACAAACACAAAACCTGGTCTAAAATTTTGTGTTACTAAAATCAGGGCTCACTCCAGTCAAGAGCATCAGTGACCTTGTACATCCCAGAGAAAGAGTCTGGACTTGGACTTTGAGTTTAATAACCAGGATATTTACAGCTAATCCATGGAATGGGCTCCTTTCCCAGGAATCAAATTTACAAGTGCAATCCTGTCTATTTAGAAAAATAGTGCGGAATCGTGCCTGATAGTGAGCCTTTTATACTCAGGTTTTTAAAGTTTCTGATGTCATCAGGAAATAAGCTATTTACAAGCTTGAATTGTGTAAAATACAGAAAAGTCAAGCTGAAAATGATGTGAGTCAGCTGAAAGAGCGTACCAAAATCTGAAAATGGGAGCTTGTTATTAAAAGCAAAGACAAAAACAAGGGTCTATAGGACATGTAATAATGGTATGAAAGCTTCAAAACACATCCTCAGGGATTTATAATATTTAAGGTCTGGGTTTTTTTTCCCTGCAAATAATGCCTGCTTTTTCTTCTTGTCTGTACACGCATTCCATCAAAATAAAGGCAGTGTTTGATTTTAGGGAAAGCTCTGGCAAGAAGGCCATTTGCTGTATTTCAAGACAACCTTAGCATGCTTTATCTGTGTTCTTTTGAAAAATACTAGGCTTATCTCCACAGAAGAAATGCAAAGAGCATCCTATTCATAATGCCTGCACTGCAGAAGCAGCATATTAAACCGTTAAAATTTGTAATTTATTGGGGTTTATTCTTAAGGCTTGTATCTGATACAATGTTTTTCATTAAAATACTGAAGTAAATTTGCAGGAGAGAGAAAAATTCTTTTCATTCATACACTGATCTCGAGTAGAAGGCGCTAGATACCGTGCAGAGTACAGCATTGTATACAGTACTGTATTGATGGCCCATCAAATCAGCCATGGAATTGCAACCCAGCTTCTGTCGTCTGCTTGAAAATCTCTTGCAAATTACCATTAACAAGTCATATTAGAAACATCAGGAATAATAAGTACTTTCCAAACAGTGGGTTGTCAAATTATATAGTCTGTTTGTTTTTTTCTTTCCTAAAGAAAAAACTCATAAAACCATTTAAAAGCCTTGAAAACTTGAAAGGCAAGATATGTTTGTACAATAGTAGTATTCTCACATTAGAAACCCAACTTACCTACTTTCTTCCTATGTTTATTTTCATAAAATAAATTAGTGTTGGGACAATACAGGATGTTCTTTTATTGCCCATGACTCTGGTTTTCACATCGCGCTACACAGGATCTGTCCCTGTTCAGTACGAAGGCAGGAGTAAAGCTTTTATTTCATTTGATAGAGAAGAATCATGTCTGTGATTACTAATCCTCATTCCACGTAATTAACAGATAAAATTATTTGACTAGATCAGCTTTCCTGACAGCCAACCAAATAACCTCCACTGTCAGGTTAAAAGCCAGTTTCATGAGACCTTCCTTGCAGCTCTTCCCTTCGGCGCTGAAACGCCGGACAACGGCCTGCAGTTGGAGGAGGACACACCGCTGAGGAAATTCTTTCATTTCCACCTGTACACGCTGTAATGCTTTCCTAGCCTTCTGTAGGTTTTTAAATGCGAGGGAGAACTTCAACCTAATTGGTTTTAGCTTGTACAGTGTCTAAAATTTATGGAGCATAACTAATTTTGGAAGACCTATTCCAAATATTTTTTGCATTTAGTGTATGCGGGCTAAAGAATGAAAGAGGACCAAGACTACAGAAATACTGCTCCATCTGCTAATAGTATTTAAAGAATAGAAATGGAATTCAGTCTTGGCATACTTGGGATCTCACAACCACATAGAAGGATCTGAACATCTTGTTACCCGTGGGGGCACCTATCTCATGAGGATCTCATACTAGAACAACTGAGATAATCTCCACCACTTACTAGCTACCAAAATCAGTACAGATCAAATAAAAATAAAAATAAATTAAAAAAAGAAATAGCTCTGAAAGAGGAACAAGGGCATTAAGGGACTGGGTTGGATTTTGGAGTAGAATTTCCTTTTTGGTTTTTCACTACTTTGAGAGCCAAGGCAGCTTGGCTAATGGAAGTGAAGTGCTAATAATGATGAAACAAGGAGCACATGAGAAATATTTTTAACCACAAGAAATATGGATGCCAGAACTCCACAGGATTTTCGTGAAGCAACAGAAAATCCTCTTCTCTTTTTGCTGACTAGCTTTCTGGCAGTGTGATTATTTTGCTTCCTACACAGTTCTAGATCAAACTCCAGTTTTATGAGTCATTCAGGATCCCCCACAGTTGGGAAAGACCCCCGCGTGTCAGTAGTTGTTACTACCATAAAGGATGCCAAAAAATCCTGTGCTAGAAATGGTAGCCAATAAATAAAAACTACAATGAGTCAGTATCTCAGTAAGTGTTTATAAAATCAACATAATAGCACTGGCTGTAGGAAATGCATAAGACTTGTTATTAAAAAATTATATGTATGCATGCGTGCGTAAGTATATGTAATAAGCCAGCTATCTACAGCTTCAATTGTTTATCTTCAAGCAAGAAAAAAAAAGAGACTTCTTTTTCTGGTCTTGTTACACTCCACTGTGATAATTCCATTTCCTGTGGCTGTACTGTGTGTTTAGTTTTCAATTATTAGTGATTAAGCATTGAACTGTATTTTACTGTTAGCCTATGTCTATATCTCCGCAGTTTATACATGTAGTGTGTGTACATGGACTTCAGTCCTTAGAATAAAACAGGCTTTTAGTGATTTTTTTTTTTTTTTTTTCCCCTAGGAGTTATATGCTTGCAAGATAATGATAGGACGAGGGGTAGTGGCTTCAAACTGGAAGAGGGGAGATTTAGATGAGATAGGAGGAAGAAATTCTTCGTGTGAGGGTGGTGAGACAGTGGCCCAGGTTGCCCAGAGAAGCTGTGGCTGCCCCATCCCTGGAGGTGTTCAAGGCCAGGTTGGACGGGGCTTGGAGCAACCTGGTCTGGTGGGAGGTGTCCCTGCCCAGGGCAGGGGGTTGGAACTAGATGAGCTTTGAGGTCCCTTCCAACCTAAACCATTCTATGATATGCTGAGATCAAATTTTCCATTTCTGAGCTATATTTACCTATAAATGTTAATAAAACCTTATATTAATTGACCAATATGGAGACACCTTACTGTTCACTCAAGACTGTGAACATACCAATAACAAAATAAATGGATTTATCATGGGAGGGGGTGAGATCTAATATAAAGGCTGTTAGCACCAAGACAAAAGATTTGGAACTCAACCAAGTCGAGATAGGGTAGAAGTAATTCCATTAAGTGGCCACAGATTTGGTTTTGGTACTACTCTGAACTAAGGCTTTACTCTGACCTAAGAAAAAAAAGTTCTTTTCTCTCCAGTTAGATAGCTGTATTACATCACCCTTCCCTACCCCTCTTCACAGGTCTTTACGCACTTTTGGATGGACTTCTGTGTGAAGTTTTTTCATTTTGCTGAAGACAACCTTCTTCCATTCACAACTGATAACCCAATGTACCATTACACTGTACTGAGAAAACACATGTTTTATGGAGTGTATATTTTCCATCATTATTTCATTCCAAAATTGTTTGAATAGCATTGCTTGGAACATAGAGCAGGTCATCTACCATGCCATCAGGAAAGGAAGGCTCATTCAACTGAGAATGGTGAAAACGTTACTAGCCTATAGTTAGCTATTTCTCTTTATCTCAAGTATCACCTAAATTTTGAGACTAACTTTGTTTCATGGAGAAAACAGATCACAGTCTTGCTTTGAGAAGTTCTTGAGATGAGAGAGTCATATTTAATGTATTTTTATGTTTAAGAATAGACCTATAAAGTGTTCCTTTAGCTTTAGTTCTCAGTCTTGTCATGGCAAAGTCAGCAGTTTTTCCACAGACGGGTTTATTTCGTAAGTGCTGCAAAATACAGAGGTACAAAAATTGCTGCCTATTGCAGAAAAGATAGGCGAAGTTATTTCTCTCAAAATATTGATGCTATTGATAAAGTCATTACCTAATTAAGGCGATTCATTCGGGCACAGTAATGTTTAATTTGTATATACTAGACTTGTTTCATGTAAAGGGGGCTGAAAGATACAGGAAAACATATTTGCCAATGAATTTATAAAGAACACTTATCTGGTTTTACTTGGTGCCTTATACTGTGATGAAACCATTTTAAATAGCTGCTTGAAAACAAGTCTGTAAAAACTTTTCCTATTGCAACTGGTTCCCTTAACTGCATGTTCATCTATGTGTAAAATAAGTTACTTTTGCAATGCGTTTACAAGTCACTGCAGTGCCTGTTATGAGCCGTGGATCTCCGTAACTATCAATATTTACTCTATTTCTGTTAGAGTGATGGATCATTTGTAATTTAAAAATTTAGGAAGGCCAATCAGTAGCTTATCTGCATCCTAGTAATTATATGCAGCACATTAGCAAGGTATGCATTTACTAGGTATTTTTGGACTTGATTAATCAAATAAGTCATATGATGCATGAAATGACAGAAAATGTAGGATTCATTATATCAATGGTAAACACTTTCAAATTTCAAGAAGACAATCCAAGCTTTGACTGATATTTTACAAAAAAACTGAAATGCTGTTCCACCAGATTTTGGACAAGCTCAATACTTCTCTCGGAATAACTTCTATGTGCTTCTTAGAAGTTCCTTAGTCTGATTTCTTCACCATGTTGCCAACCAACCCCCGAAAACTACAGAAAACCTCAGCTTGGTCCAAGTGGACCAAGTCTTTCAGACCATACACAAACACGGGAGTTTTGGCTTCCCGGGAGCTGAGCTGGCATCGCGACGCACGTCCTGGAAGCAGCAGTACCCTGTGCAGTGCTCGTCGTGCTGCTGCTGCAGTTGGGAGTTTAGTGTGAATCCAACTTTTACATAAAGGCAAACTCTAAAGACTGCATTTTGCTTGATGACTCAAGTTACATTGACTGTACAAAAGTAGTTACAAATCAAATGAAATTACACATTGAGGAGTATAGGATATATAGAATCACAGAATGGTTTGAGTTGGAAGGGACCTTTAAAGGTCATCTAGTCCAAGCCCTCTGCCATGAGCAGGGACATCTTCAACTAGATGAGGCTGCTCAGAGCCCCATCCAGCCTGACCTCGAATGTTTCCCGGGATGGGGCATCTCCCACTTCTCTGAGCAACCTAGGCCAGTGTTTCAGCATCCTCATTGTAAAAAACGTCTTCCTTATATCTAGTCTAAATTTCCCTTTTTTAGTTTAAAACCATTACCCCTTGTCCTGTTTCAACAGGCCCTGCTAGAAGGTCTGTCCCCATCTTTCCTGTAGGCCCTTTAGGTACTGAAAAGCCACAATAAGGTCTCTCCGGAGCCTTCTCTTCTCCAGGCTGAACAACCCCAGACTCCAGTACAGAGGAGAAACCCAGGGAACATTTCCCATGAACTGAAACAGCCCCATGTCTTCTCCAAACTATTAATGTTATCTTTAAAACCTGACTCTGATAAAATAAGGACTAGTGACCTCTGGTGAAACACTCCAGTGAAAGGAACAAAGACAGCAGTTAGAGATGGAGATCTGGGTTAACTGCATCGTCAGTGGTTGCCTTTCTCCAGGTTTGAATGTTGTTTATTGAACGCAGGGGAATCTGGTTTTGGTCTCAGCCTTAACCTTATAATGCCTTTGGGATTGCATATGTGTATATGAAAGCAGAACTTGGTATTTGTGGAAGATAATATGTACACAAGGAGTGTCATATGGACATACCGGACACATTCTTACAAAAGCCTCCTCTGTCCTGGTGTCAGCTGTGCCATTTTTCAGCCCTGCACTTGACTTTCGGACCTCCTGCTTGTCTACGGAAGCAACCCTTCTGAAGTGAAGCAAGTGACTCCCAGCTGAGGATGCTGGTCTCAGAAGTGGGATGTGCCCAGCCAGGCCTGGGGGCCCATTGGGATCTCCCCGCTGGTGGTCCCCGAGGCAGTGGGGCTGCACTGTCCACTTGGGACAGGACAGCGACGGCTCGCACCCACTGCAGTGGAGAAACAAGCAGATCCTGCTTCTGGAGCATCATGGCATGAAGAGCACCACCCACCTTGCCACCTGTCTGGGGTTTTGCTTCCTTCCAATGCCACAAGAGCCCCCTCCGCACAAGCCGCCCGTGCATTACCCACCCCACCTCCTCCCCAGCCTTGCTGGGCACGGGCGAGGGGCTGCACCTCCCCGAGCCGATGGTGGCAGCAGCCACAAGGGCCCTGCGGAGGCGAGCACCACCGCCCCAGCGTTTCCCAACGCCGGAGTAACCAGCGAGAGGCAAACCCTGCCAAATACCTTGAGGGGGGCTTGGCTTCAAAAGCAGTTGGGACTCCTGCTCTGATTAGAGCTGACAGGTGCATAAATTGCTGGATTCAGCAGAGTTTGTTGTATTAAATACCTGGAAATGAGATGCTGACAATCTCTACAATTTCTAAATAAACCTCCTAAGTCATCATTGCCTCCAGTGTTAAATGGACCGCTTCGGTGTGTGAAGTGGCCAGGGAAAATACTGTCCGGTGTTACCACAGAGGGCTAAAGGACGGCACCTCTGGAGAGAGAATTATGTGGCAAGACCACTGTACCCAATAAAATAAGGGAAAGAGCTGTTTCTCTACAGCACTTTTATAACTTCTGTGCATTCTCAATACAGCATCCTGTTAAATATTTCAAGACCATTACTTAGAATTACTTTACCCTGTCATTCTTTCAGTTAAGAAAAAGAAAAAAAGCAATAGGTATCTACTCCATCTCAAATACTTGATCTTTAAAAACAGTGCTCCAGGTAAAAACCAGGTCCCGTTCTTTTGATAGTTCAGCTAGCTGGAAAGTCAAGAAAATGGTGGCTTATACCACCAAATTAAGATCTTATGGAAACATTTTGCAGTAGAATTTAAGAGCAGAGACTAATTCGCTTCCCACCGATGCCAAAGACTTCTGCCGTCTTCAACAGGAGGAGAATTAGACCAATACAAAATAGGCCAATCCAGTATTTTCCGTCAGTGCCATATGTACAAAAAATGAAAGACAACATCTAAATAGCAAAACAAAATTTGAGTAAAGTTGTAGGGCTTTAAGCAGCAATGAATAAGGGAATGTGGTTTAGAAGAATGTTAATCTGGGTACCTCGTAAACCTGTATGGAGGCACGTTCTGTTCCTGACCTTACAAAGTCCATTAGTGGAGGACTTAATTACTCAGCTACAGGAAAAGAATGAGACTGGAAAAGTCACTGACTAACTCAAACGCATCCTCAGTAGACTGTTCCTTACCAAAGTAGTCCTTTGATTTCCTCTTTGCAGAATTTAAGCACTCCAAGTCTTAGAGAAACACCATTATTTACTAGTTCTATGACATTCCAACAAAATCAGTTTCTAAGCCAACTCCATGATTTTACTCTTGCCCATCCTCCTTCCCCTCGTGGGCACGTGTTCACTGTAGAGGCAAAACTGAGCATGGGAACATTTTTCAGTGTGCTTGGATTTCTACAGATATTCCTGACGGAGCAGGCTGGTGGGGGCTGGCTCCTCCTGCCTCTCTGCGCCCCAGGAGCCCCACAGGTCATCAACCCACGTACCACAACCGGGAGAAACAGCTTCAACTCAGAAGTTCTCTTTTGTGTAGACCTCGCTGTGCGGCAAGTTATTTTTAAGAAAGATGTGGTTTGTATCTGCCATAGCATTTACGGCCTGATCCTGTTAATTACTTCACTGCTCTTGAGTGGAGCCTGGAATTTCCGAATCTTGGGAGCATCACACATCTCCCAGGATGGCATTTCCAGCTGGGAGAAGACGCGAGAATCAGCTGTTGTGAGGCTGAAGTGCAGGTTCCCTGTCAATTAGCGTTATGTAAACAGATCGGAGGAGAAAAGGATTTATGTGCTTCCAAAAAACTTTACATAGATTTTCTTCAGTTCTGTGCCTACAAAATGTCTGCCAGGAAAAAATCTGGAGCTTGGCAGGATGAAGCCTCACACGTGTATTGTTCGTGTAACTATGGTAACCTACAAATGCCACCAGTGTTTCCATTTCATACACAAATGAGGGGACAGCTGTGGAGACCACATGTCTGCCAGTGGAATAATATATGTGAACTAGGATGGCTTGGTCAGAAAATTACAACTCATTTATATTAATCAGGACTTCAAAGAACAGTCACCTCCGTAGTTACGAAGTGCACAGTAAAAGAAAGTGATTTTTATTTCTGAAAATGTTTGGCTCCTCAGTAAACATTTTCATCGTCTTGCTACTTTGCAGGTTGAAAAAAAAAATAAAATAAAATAAGTGCTGTTAACAATCTGCTCTTCTATAAACATCACTTGACTTTTTTCTTTGGTTTTGTCTTTTTCTGATGTCTGATCCTAGCCTGAGCCTGACACAAAGCCTGACCTGGGACCAGGCGTGCTCCAAGGCGTTCGCCTGGGGAAGCAGCAGTTCCAAAAGAGGCAGAAATAACACGGCATAGAGCTTTAACCCATCTACCACAGTGAAAAACCTTTCTTTTACTCATTGATATCATGAACAGAAATAAAAGCTTCAAAACAATTCATACAAGAAATTAAAAAAATATATTATTTTTAAAATTCATTTGGAGTTTATCTCATCCCTAACAACAAAAAATATCCGTTGACTCAATAATGCAAATAAATCACCTTTTCAGTTAATACTAAGCTATGCAAGCTGCAGTACCAGTAATACTTGACTGGGGTTATGATTCATCCAAGGTGCTTGAAGTGTCCCTACAAAAAAAATAATCAAGAGCTGGTAGCTGCCGCCTGCCTTGGCAGCAGCAGCCTGCCGACAGACGGATGCAGCAGGAATACGGCACGCCGATTAGCAAAAGTTTTCCCTGGCTTCTGCAGTGCCACGATACTGTATCGGAGTAAAACAAAAGGCTGCAGCATCACCTCCGCGTGGGCTGCCTCCTCCGCCACCACGCTTCGCATCCCAGCGGCAATTAGTATTTCTCCAAATACCGAGGGGTACTTAGTGTTTATTTATGATACGATGATGAAAGCTTTATCTAATGCTTATTTAAATGATCACATTCACTCCACGAGTTGGAACCGAATGTACATACGACTAGTTTTCAACCGGGGCTTCCCAGCCTCCAAGCTGGATCTGTGCCTACGCAGTTCTCTGAGCCCTGGTAAATGAGACTGAACAGAAGTTTCTTTCTGCAGCCTGAGTTTGGATGCACTCAGCATCAATTTATTCATGTTAATAAAAAAAAAAAAAAGGTCTTCCACAGTTAACATTGAAGAGTTTTTATCCTTTTATAATATACACAACTTGATACAAAACCTTATTTCCTTTAATAATCAGTGCTATTATTCATGTCTGTTCTAGGTAAATGGAAAATACTTTATAGTCATCCCAGTAACGGAGTCTGTTAAAGTCCAAAATGCCTCCTAGGAGATACAATTTTATAGGGACTACATAAAATTTTATTCAGATAAGTTTTTAACTGTTGAGGCAAAAGTTAAACTTCAGCTCTTGCAAAGCCCAGGTTTCACCCTTCGGGGCCGTGGTCAGACAGGCTGCCGCAGCGCGGGGGACAGGGAGGGTGGCCGGGGGGACAGGGAGGGTGGCCGGGCACGGCCGAGGGGGTACATGGGGGGAAGGAGCCCACAGTCTGATCGGACATCACAAATCCAGTACTCTGAACTGTTTTGTCGCCTGGGAAGCTGCGTGCATTGGTTTTTCTCTCTCAGGGTGTCTGTCTTTTAAATTTCTTTACATTCCAGCTCCCAAGACTTTAGGACGTACTTTGGTAGGACCCTTCAGGCAGCAGTCGGGAGCGATGCAGTACGTGACTTCGGTCATTAGCAGCATCTGCCAGATCACCTCACCTACATCTAAATTACTCTCCATAAAAGGTTTATAGTCTTGTTCAGAAATATCCAGTTCGTTTTATAGGGATCCTTTAAGGAAAGGACTTAAAGGTTCACAAAGTGTTTTTATTGAAAAGATTCATTACTTGGGAACTATCGCGCAGCTCCTGGACAAAACCATAAGCATCCTGTGCGTGATCTCCCGCCTTCGGACAACATTCTTTCTTACTTCGACTTTGATTCTGTTACTTTTCCTTCCATCGTCCGGTGGGGAAAACGCACCGAACCAGCACTAAATAACTTAGGGAAAGATGTGAAATAGCAGGCCGACATCTGCTGCGTCCCTGCCGGGAAGGCAGAGCCCGCCGGCACAAT
>VYXH01009403.1:448840-530456 GCA_013397275.1 Burhinus bistriatus | reverse complement strand
ACCCCGCGGCCCCCCCCCCGGGGCTGCCCGCCGCGGACGCATCCGCGGTCCCACCGCGGAGCGAGTAAGGGGATCGGAGGAGGCGGGATCGATTTCCTTCCTTCCTCTTTCCTTCTCCCAAAAAAAGGGGAAACGACGGCGGAGGGATGCGGTGCCGGTGCCCGCCGCCCGCTCTGTGCCGCCCGCCGGCGCGCACCTGNGAGAGAATTTCTTCCTCCTATCTCACCTAAATCTGCCCTCTTCCAGTTTAAAACCGTTCCCCCTCATCCTGTGGCTCCACTCCCTGATCCAGAGTCCCTCCCCAGCTTTCCTGGAGCCCCTTTAGGGACTGGAAGGCTGCTATAAGGTCTCCCTGCAGCCTTCTCTTCTCCAGGCTGAACACCCCCAACTGTCTCAGCCTGGCCTCCCAGCAGAGGGGCTCCACCTCTGGAGATGCTCCATCTAATGGAGACACAGCAGCGCAGTGCTGCTCGAAATGGGAACTGCTGTACTGCAGTCGCTGTGCCCCGAGGCGAAGCGCAGGGCATTGCCGACTGAGGCGTTTAAAGATAGGCGAAATTTTCCTCTAGGTAAGTAAAACAGCATTACTCGCTGAAATGACATTCATGTATCCTCTATGGCTGCTTGAATGAGAGATTGGTGAATTAGCCAGGGGAAAAACAGGCTATGACTTCAACCCTAAGAGTCATTTGAGCCTGAAATTCAAGGATTTAAAGCTGTCCACGTAAGCCCTTGGATAGGTTCAGCTTCCCGTTCACTCCTGGTTTTCTGTCTTGTCTCTTTTTTCAGTTATCTTAGTTTGGAGTTATTGACTTGCACATTTCCCTATGTTTTCTTGTCCTGACCTTGCTCTTTACCCGCTTTGCTGGCCGAGTTCCCCCGCGTGTGCTGGGGGGTTCTGCAGCTGGACCTCAGAGCACCGTCTCTGCAGCCTAAAGCCTTCGGTGGTGCCTTCAGGGGCTTCCCTCGGGTATCACAGCACACACACAGTCACACAAGGGCGCGATGCCCACAGAGATCGGGGTGCTCCAATTACGTATCCTCTGTCTGAAGCCTCCAGTCGGATCTTAAGAACAATTAGTCTGTGTGAGATAGGGAGTTTCTGGCTGGAGTCAACACCAAAGGCCAGCTGAAGTTTTGGCAGCGGTATAAAAGTGAGCTTGTCTTCATACCTTTAATTCTTTACTTCCTACTTAAACAACGGAAAGGAACGCTGTCACGGGAGGGTGCTCTACCGCCTCATTCCTCATGCCCTTTATTAACATAAGATAATGGGAATTCTGCATACCTCAGCAGGCAGCCCTAATGCTTTTGGTGACAAGCACCCCAACAAAGCGAGCAGCCTGCAAGTACCCGGGATCGTTTTCCCCCTCGTGCCCTGCACGAAGCCCGTGCAGTCACAGAGGCAGTTTGCTACACGCAGCCTGGATGAAAAGGCGCTGGTGCCCGAGGCAGGCTGAGCTCAGCACCTCCTCCCAGGATGTACCAAAGCGATGCCTTCTCAGGAAATTATTTTAAAAGTCAGTTTAACAATTTATAGTGAGGAAGACCCTTCATATGAGTTAACAATAAGTTAAATATGTAGCAAATATGGTCTTCAGTTAATGCTTCAGAGTGCCTCTTGGGGCAATGAATTTTTTCTGAAAGTCCAAAAGGTCATTTCAGTAACATTAAAAGTGAAATTTTTCATATTTAAGGAAATTGAATTTTCAGAAGGGACTCATCAATGTTGTCCAAGAAGCCACTTTTCTTTCCAGAGTCTGTTCTCATCAGCCCAGATGTGACTTTTCCCATCATTTACTTCTGATGTGGAAGTAATGTAATAGCAGATGCTTCATGAAAAATCCACTGTGTTTTGAATGGCTTCAGTTCTTCTCTGTTTCAGGGCAGAGGATTTCTTTTCGCTTCCTCAGTGGAGTAGATCTATCCTTTCACATAGGACCAGTGGCATGCAATCATCCCACACCTCTGCAAAAATTCCTTTTGCCCCGCAGAGAGAGAATCAAGACTCAACAGCCCCCACACAGCCACGTCCCTCGTGGCCTTTTAAGGGGCGATAGTGTTTTGAGGGAACCGTCTGTGCGTTAGTGTTCACAGATGCTAACAATGTCATTGATTGTGGGGCTTGTCTGGGTTTTTAGGAGGGCTGCTGAACCCCACCTGTGTACAGAGAGCAGCAGAAGAGAGCCGTAGGTTTGCAAGAGGCTTACTAGGGGAGAAGTGTTTTCTGTATTTAATTTTCACAAGCAGCTAAACGCTTGTCCGCCATTGCAGGCGATGCTGTCTCCGTTCCAGGCTTTCACTATTTTAAATTACACGCACAACATGCCCCTCTCTCTGCCAAGATTCATGAGGAACTTGTGAAATGATCACAAATAAGCCTCTAAACCAGACCCCGTGCCTTCAGACCCCGAAGCAAGCAGGCACGGTTGCCGCCTGCTTGCGCTTGGGGGTTGCAGAGCGGTGCCCGTTGGACCCTCTCGGGGATGAGCATCACCCCGGGACTGCTGCCCCCGGGTAGCCAAGCGGGGAGGTGGGTGTCCTGCAGAGAGCTCAGCCTTCGCCCTGGCTGGCGGCTAGCGCTGCGGAGCGGCAGTTGCCGGGCTGCCAAGCTGCCAGCCCTCTCTGCCTGCCCGGCCCCGCGCACACCAGCCCCCGCAGCTGCAGCGGCTCCAGTGCTGCTGGCCAAGCTCTCGAACCTCGTGGGGACCACAGAAGGAAAACCTGCCTTCCTTGGGCAGGAGATTTGGGGTGTCCCTGCTGGGGGAATGGAAGGGCTGGGGTTGCTGCACTGAGCGGTGCAGCGCAGAGTCAAGGAGATGCGGTTTGGTGGCAGGGGCAGGGGTCTGCTGCGCAGATGCAGGGTTGAGCCCTGGGGTGGCTGTCAGTGGCTGCAGCGTATGAGGGAGAGGAGATGCTGTGATGAGAAGTTGAGGGGAAATTACGTCTTAGAGAGTTAACGCTCTCCGAAATACTCATTTTTTTCTGAGTGAGACAAGTTCTGTAGGTGGATTTAAAATGCCGAAAAGCTGTTGCGGCTGTGCCGTGGCAAACAGTACCCCTGGCTCGGTGTGGAGCATCCATTCAGCACGGAACTTGGGCAGAGGATCAGGACCCCGGTCCCCACTGTCACCCCTTTAACTTCTGGCACTGGGCTGCAGGACGTCAGGCACAGGCAGGGAACAGAGGTGCAGCCCAGCAGCTCTGCAGCCCCGGGGATGCACAGCTGCGCCCGGACATTGGCCAGAGCAAAACACCCACAAAATTGCCTGGTTTGGAAGAGCACCTGGGACGAGGAGTGTTCCAAGTACAATTATCCCATCGCCACACAAGCCGCATGCTGAGCTCCGATACTGGGTCCTGTGAAGTTTGTCTTGTTACAGGGGTCGTTCATTAGTAGTTAAATCCCATTCCCCATCTTTGACCTCCCAGGTTTTTCTTGCGGCGCAGCAGGGACCCTCGCCTCGTGTAGAGAAGCGAGGCAGGATTTGTAGAGGCCGTGTGGGACTGTGCAGTCCCGGAGCGTGCACAGTTCATCTCCCGCAGCGCGTGCCTGTCCGGCCGTCTGGCTGGTTGGGGATGATGAGGTACAGGAGGCTCCGTACAGCCATGTAATTAACTCCCAGCTGCGCTGACCACCTCCTCAGGCTGCCTGACGGGGTCAGTGTTCTGGGAGTGCTGCAAAACTCCAGGGTTTTCGAGGGATGCTGACTGGTAGTTCATGTCTTTCTTAAAATTCAAGCTTCTAGAATGATACTTCCTAAGAAAATGCCAGCTTAATTTAAAGAAAAAAAAAGGTTTCGTTCCTTCTGATTGCATAGAAAAGCTTGAAAGGCATAAACCTGATGGACCTAAAAACCTACGTGCAAACAAAAAGGAGGCAAAATATAGTAAGCATTAAAATTTTACAATCTTAAGCTGGTGTCTTCATTTCTAGGCAGTTTTCACAACATTAAAACATTGGGAATGAGAATAGTGTCGAGATGGAAATAAAAAAAATCTTTCATTCCTACAGACTACAAATTAATATTTTTGTGCCGTAAAGAGTAGTAGAAGCTGGTTTTTCCCCAGCCTGGTATCTGTAAGGTAGCGACAGCTCCGGGAGCAGCTGCCGCAGGACCTCTTGGGCGAAGGGGGAGGTTTGCGCTGAAGGAGAAAGGGAGCAGATTTTCCTCTCTGTGTCATCTCCCGTGAACTGCTGGAGGTACAGTCTGCAAATACTTTCCCGTCAGCAGTATTCGGGCAGAACTGAGTACTCTCCCAAACACTCCTGCTCAAGTGGCCTTAAAAAAGAAGCTCCCAGGAAAATAGGAGATTTCCCACCATTTGGTCCTTTTTGATTGCCTCTTTGTTCTCCTCTTCTCTCCTTCCGTGCCCTCTGGCTTTGTCCCCTTATTCCTCCGTTCTGGTCGCGTTCAGCTGTTTTCCTGGTTCCTCTCCAAAGTGCTGTGAAACGAGTTTGACGTTTGCCGCCATCACCATCTTCCCTCCCCCTGTTTACTGCCCCATTCCTGTTCGCGCCGGCAGCTCTGGGACAGACCTGTCTGCTGGTTTCTGTCTGTACAGTGCCCGGCATTTCGGGGACCAGGCCTTTAAACCTTTAAAAGGGTCTAAATAACTTACACTGGATAATAGTAAAACAATACAGCTTTTGGTGCCCGGTTATGCGTGTCACTGCCTCTTTTCTCTGAAGCAGACATCCTGCCATTAAGCTGCTTAACGTCCTGAGTGTGTGCATAATCCATTGCCCCGAACCCTGCTGCAGGACTCTGATGCGCCTTTCTGTTAAGGAAGAATAAACTGGGAAGTGATACCAAGTGGGAATGGCTGGTAGAAGGGGCGCCACCTAAAAGAAAAGAGACTTGCTACCGGGCAGGTAAAAATCTGTTGCCCTGTGTGCCAACAGCAGTAGCTCCTAACCCATACGGGACTGAAATAAGTCCGTAAACATAGGCAGCAGTTAGCTGGAATTTTTGGAAAAGAAATACGATGATTATTGGTGAAGACTTACTTGTGAGTTAAGTAGAGAAAGCAGTATTACAGTTTGCATTTTGTGCCAACAGGTTTCTTAGCTTAGGTGGCACTTTTTATTAGCGAGATGAAAAACTGCTAGGTTTTCTTTTCACCCAGCGTTTCAGGTGCTGTGCATTTATTTTCGGAATTGCATGAGTGTGCTGGATTTATTCAGAAAGGTACCGGCACTGCACGTGCAAATTACCAGTGAGTAACTGTGTAAGCCAATGACCAATTACATCAATAACTGGTTATTTGCATAATGCATTCCCAATTATGCATGCGGATATAAGAATTGCATGCACAAATGGTGTAAGTGATTGCAGGTGCAGAAGTGTGGATGCGATCCCGTGCAGAGGGACTACAAACCCCAACTGGGTGTGACCAGCAGTTGCCCGGTCACCGTGGTGCTGCTGTACAGCACCCCAGAATTAAAGTCGTCCTTTTGACCCAGAAGGATCCTTTTACCTGCTGGTCGGAATTGCATTTTTTTCATGAGAAATAAACCAGCTCTTCAGTAGCAAGGATTGTTGTGGTTCACCCTTCCTTTTACTGGCAGTTGTCTAGAGGTAGGCAGATGAGAACATCTGGATGTCTTTATGTAGGGAATTCTATAATAAGGAGCTAAACTGACACCAGGCGGTGTTTTTAAAGCAGGTCAGTCATTTCACACGCTATTCCATCTCACTTCTCTTATGTATTATTAATTGTGAAGCTTTTCCTTTCAGTCGATGTATCTTTTCCCAAATGATCTGTCGTGTGAATGTTTCATGAGGAGGGACTCTCACCTCATTTCAGCATTTTGCTAGGAAACCCCCAAAGCTTCTTAGAAAGCCGGAGCACCTTAAAGACAATGGAAGGGTTTCATTGCAAGCATGTCATTCGTATTTACTCCAAGAGTAAAAGTGATAACATGCCAAGCACGAAACCCCTGTCCACTGGATTGCTGTCATGCGCTAATGGATGAACATCCATGGAAACGCTGCTCTGCATCTTCTGATACAAGGAGCGATGCACTGTATTCGGTCAGTCGAAACCCCGCTGTTCTCAACTGTGCTGGTGTAGAGGTCATGTATAGACAGGGCTGAGCGTGCGGGTCTCAGAGAGGCGGGCTTAACTCAGGTCTTGAGAGTTGAATTTGCAATTCCTTGTGAACAGAGACTTGTTTCTGTCTCTGGGAGAAAGGCTGGAGTCTCATCATCTAACTCAAGGACCTGAATAGGTCGACATTTCACTTGATGCAGTCTCAAGCGTGTTTGAGATACAGTTCTCCTTTACCATCGTAACAAAATGATTACGAAAGGACTTGCGTAGAAAAAAACTCTTACGGCACTCTGAAGAAGTACCGAAATGAAGAGCTGCCTCAGGTTTTGTAGGCGGCAGAGGACCGGTGTGGAAGAGGAGCACCCTGGCGATGTTCCGGGCACAGCCCTGCTGCTGCAAGGGCGGGTGAGTGGCATTTCTAAAGGGCGAGTGGCCGTGCCCCCGCTCAGGGGACTGCGTTTGAGTCCCAGACTGGGAGCTGAGGCATTAAAGGACCAGTAACACAACCAGTGCTGTGCATACACGCAGGGCTGGTGTTATTCTTTGACTCCAGTTATTGCAACAGAGTCAGAGTTGCTTCTGGTTTATGTGCATGAGAAGACATGCAACGCCCGCGCTCGTTCCAGCTCCCGTTAACGCCACTGTCCAGGGTTTGCCAGGTCTGTCCGCAGCACCACCACAGCAGAAATAGCCTCTGGGTTGATTTCAGAGCCGCTTGCAATGCCAAATGACATAATTAAGCATTCCTTCCCATCTAGTTCAGCTGCTGCTGTCAGTATGCCCAGCTTAAAACCATCTTGTCCTCCCTTTTTCTAACCCCTAGTTCTCCACTAAGAATATTTTGGCCATGTCAAAGAATTCAGTATTTCTTTTTAAGTGTATTTTTTCCTGTGGCTTCTTTGTTGAAAACCTTCTTAGTATGAAATTAACTTTGAAACTCATGAACCTGATGAGGTATTGAACTGACATCTGTAGATCTAAAGACCCGCTCTATTAGAGAGAAATCCCCAATGGGATGTTACTTGTCCAAAACTGAGATCTTTTTTGCTCCATATTTCTGTGTAGTAACATCTGAATATAGCATTTCAGTCACTGGTGGGGGGAGCACATTCCCATTCTGTGCGAAATAAATGAAAATGCTGCAAATGTGAACTGTAGGGGAACAAGCTTTCAGGTGGGTAGTGATACAAAACCGTGACTGTATGTGTGCTGTATCGTGGCCTATTTAGAAAAAAAACCAGCACCACCCTGTGTTGCTTTCCATCTAGCTCTGAGACAAAGGTTCCTGTTCAGCAGAAGCGGTTGGTTGTGGTTGGTGCCCAGGCTGGTGCCCTGGGCAGAGCGTTGTGCTGGCGCGGTGGCCGGTTGGCCGGTGCCCGTGGGATGGAGCCGCAGAGGAGCTGGGGCTGTGCAGGTCGTGCGGGGGAGTCTGAGCCCGGTGCCGCCTTCGCATCCTGCTGGGAGGAGCTGCACGGGTCTGTCTGGCGCTTTTTACTAAGACCGAGTGCTCGGTCTGCTTGGGAAGCGTGAAGGTAAAGCAGGTCGCTTTATCCTTCCCACGTGTGGGGAGGGATCTGAAGCTGCTGTAACGGACAGGCTGCATTTTACTCAATGAACCAGTGATCCACAACAAAAATCCTGTACTCGTGGTCAGCTGATGCAATGGGAATTTCGGGACCTATACACTGTATTAATGAATTATGCTCTTTTGTGTGTATGTTGGGGAGGTGGGCAGCATTCTTTTATAGCAGGTACAGGGATATTTCTACTTTTAATAGAAATAATCTTAATTTTAAATTCAAGCGTCATCTGGTTTTAATGTTAAAAGACCTGATGACAAGTATAGTGTAAGAGTATATGTTCTTTATGACAAAAGGAGAGGAGAAAGATAAGTAGAAATAAAGCCGCTGCATTGGTTTTGGTTAAGCGTATGTTGACTAAGCTAACTAGATCCTGGAGATTCAGCTTCCTCCAAAGCCAGACTGGGATTCTGAGGTGCCTGCAGAGAAGGTCACTCACGCTTCAACCTTGAATGTCAAAATGAAAAGAGTGCTCCTGAGATGATGCTGGCAAAGGTGCCGTGGTTGCATCACCACTCTGGAAACGATGCACAGGAGAGGCGCATAGGTATGAAGGCTAAAGCACAGAAGGTATAAAAAGGGCCAGGAACAGCATTTCACAACAAATGTGCTGTCCCTGTGTAGGTGAGAGATTTCCATTGCCATTGCTGGGCTGCTTCCATCTCCAGGGCGAGAGGTTCTCCCTCGAGACTACAAACGGGCGACGGTTTCTGGTGCTCCTGGGAGAGCAACGATGGATGCGGCACCAAGGGTCCCGCCTGGCCACATGGTGCTCAGCCAAAGCAGTGCCTGGTGTCGCAGGCTCCTGGCTTTGGCAACTGGGCCGTGTCGGAGGCAGAGGAGGGTGACGGAGGAGCGACCTTGCAGTCTGCCTCTAGAGTTACGGTTCAGGAGGCGTCGGTTCAATTGCTGGGTGTATCACGGACATCTGCATGGCCTCGGCCAAGCTGTTAAACTGTTCCTCTTCTGTGAAATGAGGATTTGCAAACTTCAGATTTCCCTCTGTCATCTGCTGTGGTTGTAGTCTCCGCAGACCGGGAGGAGACGCAGAGGGCAGTCGGAGAACTGTGTTTCACATGGCTTAGCCTGAACTGTAGCTCTATTAATACTAAGATAAATATAATTTAAATTCAATTTGACCTTAAGTGGCAGCTGTGACAAAGCATGGCGTGTTTGAGGTCTGGATACAATTATTTGGAATTGCTAAACACCACACTTCAATCGCGACCTTCAGATTGCACCGAAGCCAGAGGAGGTCCCTGATTTTAACTTATGAACTGCAAATCACCCCGTTGGAAAGAGACTTCAGAAGCTATTATAATCACAGAGAATATTTTAAAGTGTGTAGAAGCTATAAGCAAAATATTTATTTTACACACTTGTCTGCATCTAATCCATAAATCTGTCTACTACGGTAGTGTTTTACTGGTGTAGATGAGGCGAGTAAGCTGAGATCATAGCAGACATGTCCTATAAGGCTTTACAGAAAATCATTGCTTTTTAATCCCTTTATCCCTGTTATTTCCTACCACTGTGAAAATCCAGTGGCAGGGAAAGCTGGCACAGTGTAGGACAGATGATGCATAATATGTAATGCTAAGCAGGCAAAAATCCTTCTGTTTGTATAATACTCCAAACACATTATAAATGTCAATGGTAGTGCTATATGTCCTACATAAATAAAAATAACTTATCAATACTTACAATATTCAGCCAAGTACTATACGTCTTTGGGCTAACCTCATTGTACATGCTGTCTTGGTATTGGTGACTAATCTTCTAATTAGAGTTAGCCAGAAAAGCTGAACCGGACTTGTTAATGACAAGCAGGTACCACCCAAGTGGTTACCTGGGTATAAAAATGGGTTGTGTACTGCACGTTATGTAGCACCTGATCTCAAGCCTTCAATATAGCTTGTTGGGTTTTTTTTTTTTTTGTTATTTTTTCCCTGCATAAACACTGAAAACATGCTTAGACAGTAGAATTGAGCTCGAGTGTCCGGAGGGCATCTAGAAATTTTCAGGTGCATGATTGCTTCCTTGATCTTCACATTAAAGCATCCTCCTGTCTGCGGTACAAATTTAATCAGCTGAGCTACATCCTCTTACGCCGAAAGGTCCGGGAGCCCTGGAAGTTGGCTGATCCTGGCACCGTTGGAGACTATTTGTACTACAAGGGTGAGAATGGATTTAGTTAAAGTGCACGAGAAGGGCTTACGGCAGCTGTAGTGAAAGCGCGACATTGCAGTGTGCCTAGTGTTTGGGGAAGGGGGAATACTACAAGAATTCCTTATACGTACCTTAAGTGTGCATTCTGAAAGGGAACACTGAAAGATGAACTCGGCAGTAGGCGCAGTGCTGTCTGTGAAAGATTTCTGTGAGCAGTAACAGCAACAGTTTTCCCCCAAGGTAAATCATACTGATTTCAGGTCATGCCGCCTGGCTGACAGCGAGCAAGGACAGCACCTCTGCAAACCACCCAGCCGCCTTTTCACTGCGTCGGGATGGAGCAGGAGGCACCCCCAGTCCTTTTGAATTATAAAGATCAAAAATCCTGTGTTTCTCTCCGGCTCTCTCACAAGGAGGAAATTGGACCGATGGGCTTTTCCGACATGCTGAGCGTACTTCGGTGCCTGTTGGAATCAGAAGTTTTATCGCCAATACAAGTACCGCGAGGCCTGAGCTTTGCTCGACTTGGTACCTCAGTGGCCGCGACATTTGCAGCGGGACAGCCCGGTCCTTACGCGCTCAGCATCCCCCTGGTCCGTCCTCCCTGCTGCAGGACAGCAGCACGCCGCGGCCGCCCGGCCCTCCGGCTCCCCACCGCTCCGCTTCTGCTCAACAAGGTTGTTGCTATTTATTTATGCCGTTCAGGGCTGCAAAGTGTAGCTAATTAATGCATGCGCAACACTCTTCCCCACGTTATTAACCGTGGAGGAACAAAGCCTTCTCAACCTCCTTCTTCTTCCTTTCTCGCCCTGTTAAAACGCCGTATGGTTTTCACGGCAGCTTCGCCAGCGCAGCTCGCGGGCCGGTCGCAGGCTGGAGCGGGGCCCTTCCAAAACGCCCTCTGTAGGGACGTAACCCCAAATGGATGAATTAGAATATATGTGAGCTTTTAATCTAGGGCAAGAGAACATATGGAGCGTCAAGGCAGCGTCAATTTAAGGTTTTGACAATGAAAATACAGGTTCTTTCAGCCACAGTAATTTAAAACAATGGTTCATTTTTCTGCTGTTCCTGACGTTCAGTAGGAATTGCGGGAGAGTGACAGGTTCTCGGGCTGTTCTCATCCGACGTTAAAAACATCGGCCTTAGGAAATGACTTTGTACCTAACCTATGAGCAGTTTTCCAATTATTTTACTAAATAAATACAAGTACGCTGTAAAAACAGCTGCTACTGTTAGAAGATGTTTTTCCAGAAGGTAAAGTCAATCAAAGAGAATGTGCTGCTTTTAGATAAGTGTTCCAGGAACAAATGCAAAGAGCAGAGCTGAAGAGCTGCGACGCTGCAACCCGGAGCGAGAGGAGCCCAGCGAGCCCCGGCGTGCTGCGACGGGCCCTGGCTCTCCCTCTGCTGCCGGCCCAGCTGCGGCTCCCGCAGCCTCCTACAACTGCAGTTCTTAGCGTCTTATTTAAGTTTTTATTTTTTTATTTAAAGGGATAGAGACAGTTTACCCTCCATCGGTGGCTTTGTTGTTTGCATTTGAGCGTCCCACCAGGCACGTTAGAGACAGAGGCTGTGGTGCTACCTCTGTTTTGTTTATGGAGAGCAAACCAGTCCAGAGCGGAGCAGGCGTTTGGCCAACTTCAGCTCAGAAGCTTGCGGCAGGGCTGAGAGCTGAACCCAAAGTTTTTGAGTGCCAATCCAGGACTGGTTAATCGCCCAGCCTTGCTAGTCTTCAACATACGTTTGACGTTTCTTTAGGTCTAAGATGGAACTGTGGAAACGTGCCGTCAATGCTCGCGGTGACAGACGAACGGAGCTTGCTCTGTCTGTGCTGGCTGGCTGTCCACGGCTTCAGCGCAGAAACCTTGTAAGCCCAGAAGAGACGGCTGGTGGCCAAAGCACCGCGCTGTGTTTATGTGCTGTGCCGCAGTGCTGTGGCTGCCTGCCCTCCCCGGGAGAGTCTGCGGGTACCCGCGCGTCAGTACTCCTGTCCTTGTCAAAATCTGGCCGAGAGCTGCACCAAAACCCCCTACTTTGCTTTGAAAATCAACGCAAGGACCCTGACAGTCTCCTGCAGATTTGTTTGCCCATGAGGAATGCCGGAGCACAGGCCAAGGTGAAATCCAATAGAATAGTAAATTATAAGTGAAAAGGCTGACTTTCCTGTGGATTTTTTAAGCATTTAGTAGCATTATCTCTCTCGCTAAGGAATGATAAGATGGCTGTAAGAGTGGCTTCTATAGACCCTGCTCCTATAAAACCTGATTGGTCTCATATCTATTAAATTCTAAAAGCCTTTCTTTAAAGTTGTGGGGTTTTTTTAAAAAAATCAAATAAAAGATTTATTCTTGATGCCTTGGGCACATTATTGCAGTAACCTCATCCTTGGACCACAGCTTTGGCAGAACACACACATCCGTAATGAGGGACTACGTGTTCTGTGGAGTTTTTATTACAAAAGAAAATGAACAAGTATATTAGGAAGAAAGGGGGAAAACAGAGGAGACTACTTTTTTGGCAGAGCTTTGTATTACAGATCTCATTTCTCTGGTTGCAGCTGCCTTTAGGCACCCATTTCAGTGAGCTGCTATATTATGCTTAAGTGTAGATGCTTCCCAAATTTTCTCTTTGGTGAAACAGGCGTTTGTGCAGGTTTCCCATAAAAATGACTGATTTGGGTTTTACCAAGAACTCTGGCACTTCTCCATTACAAGAAAGGATTACATTTTTAGAGAGATTTTTCAAGATGGGGGTAGTGAAACAAACATTTTAAATGTCCAGTTTAATCCTCTCTCTTCCCCCAAACAAACCTATATGGGCAGGATTTTTCACTGTTCTGAAATAAAAGCTTCCTGAAAGAAATCTGTTTCCCTGGGGGACTGCCCAGCTTTCAGTCCTGCTTCGGTGGGAAGGTAAGAGAGCTGTGTTTTCATTTACTATTTATGAGATGTGCATTCATATTGCCAAGTGACCAGAGGATTCTGTGCTCTTAAGAATCTGCAAATGAGATGAAGCTCATTATTTTTTAATGCAAAAAGGATTATTGCGATCTTAGTGCAGGGATATGTAACCTCAGATATATGTCTTGCTGTGGGATATATATCGAGGCAGTTGCTTTAGGAAGCCAATAAGGTACATGCAGTATTTTCCAGTCATTCTCTTCAGCATATAAAAGCAGTATTTATTAGAAATATCACTGAAGGGGATTATTTTTTTTTTTTTTTTTTTTTAATTGCAGACCATGAGTTTTAGGAAATTGCCCTCCTCTTTGTGTGCGTGTTACTTTAGTGTTGAGATAAATGCAGGGGCACGTTTGCAAAATAAAGCTTCTCCTTAATAAGAGAAGATTCATTATTACCCACTCCCGTCTCCACGCACAAGAGTTGGTCTTATGGTCCTAAGGGAAAGCAAAGTCTGATAATCAAGTAATCCCTTGTTAATTTTTCCCTCGGTAAATTAAGATTTTCTTTGTATAGAATCATGTCATTGGGTGCCAAGCCGTGGCCCTGCTCTGACGGTGAGATGCACTTGGGTGTTCCTGCAGCTGGAAGTGTCTGCGTGCACATCTGGCTGCCGGGGAGCGGGAGTCTCTGATCTGGGATGGACAGGGGACACCCACAGTACCTTAGGAGGAAGACCAAGCAGCGAGACCGCTGCAAAAAAAGACGTTAAACCTTTATACCGCCAATGCCGTTCTCCTCACGTCCTGCAGAGGCGACGCTCTCTAATTCTTGGGGTCGCTGCGGAGGTTACTTCGAAGCAGGTTCGACACGTGGAGTTGTAGACAGAGCCGTTGGTGGAGGGCGGCTCAAACGTACCCTTAGGTGCCTGCGCTCTTCGTGCCCCCTGTGTGCGGTCCCCTTCAGTATTGCCATCGGTTTCATTAAAATAGTGCTGCAAAACTAATACAGAAACGGGCAGGAGTGAGGAGGTTTAAGAGGGAAGACGGTTTGGACGTGTTTATTAACCTGAAAAGCCACATTTTCACTGCGACTTAATACTATACAGAAACTATACCTTGGTTTTGCACGCTCGTATGGCCCTTATTTAACTTATTAATAATGGATGTGTTCTTACAGGGGTTCACAGGATAACGGGAAAGATGGCACATGAGCTTTCTGGTTTTATTTCTGTCTTCCAGGTGTGCTCAGCCCCATGCCTTCGCTCCTGGGGCTGGGCCGGGCAGGGAGCCGGGTGTGCTGCGGCTTTGCACGCCCGCGTGGCCCCCGGCTTCCCCAGCAGGGTGACCCTCCCAAATCCCATCTTTCTCCACTTGTCCCCTAGAGCCTCACCTTTTCAGTGCCGGTCCCGCCGCTGCCTGGCTGTGCTTCACACACAAATTGGAGTCTCTCCTCTGAGTTCTGGCCGCTTTGCCCGTGCCAGCTGCGCTCCGAGCCTGGCCTCTGCCACGCAGCCTGGCGGGTCCCACGCAGGTTTTGTGCACAACTGGTAAGCAGAATAGTAAATTAAAAGGAAAATATCAGAGCTTTGCTGTAGGGGGGGGAAGCATCAAAGGGCGCTAAGCAAGTCCCCAGCCGCGGGGTGCTTTACGGAGCCCTGGGGACTGGCATCCCTGCTCCCAGCAGCAGCCCGGGCTCTGCAGGGAGGAGGCACCGGCCAGCGGAGATACCCCTGCCCATCGCAGTCCCTGCTTCCTCTGCGGGACGGAACAGGATCCAGTAAGGCAGCATTTATCAAAACACCCTTAGGGAATTTGGTGACCAGCTCCCAGGGAATAGAGGCGCTTGCAGCCCTTAGGCGCCTTTTAAGACCCCAGACTAGTTTTCTTCGCTGTGTTCTCGCTCTCTTGAGCTCACGCTCCACAAAGGCAGTAATCGCAAACATTTGTTTTGAAGCATACAAGCCTGAGCTCCAGAGCAAGTTTTATTTACTGCAATTATATCTGGCAGGTAATTTCTAGTAAACTCAGGAAAATGATAAACCTCTCACTAAATTCATGAACAGAAAAATAGGGCAAATTGATCAAATAAGCTGTTTCCTACATAATAAAAAAATTACTGTGTGCATAACATTCTGGAACAGAAATAGCTCTGGTGAAAGCGTAAAGACAAGCAGGAACTTGCTAGAGGCATCTGTGCAGAGTTTTTAAATTTGGGTTCACTCCTAGCAAAGCGCCTAAGAACCTGCTGAACTCCCACCCGTGAGTTGTTGGTACCGGTGGTGGTGGCGGAGCAGCTTGCGCCCCCCCGCACCTCCACCCTGCCCTGTCGGAGGAGCGCTGGGTTATTCTGAGAGGCAGCCTTGGAGAGCTGGAGCCCCGTTTCTGCCTTCTCCTCGTTGACTGAAGAGCAGTCTTCTTACGGGAGCAGAGAGCCTCGCTTCCTTTCCGTATTCATTGAAAATGAAACCAGGCAAAGTGTTCAAAGTATAAGATGTGGGATTTGTTCCACATCGCCTTTAACGGAGTGTATGATGTCACTGGATCTAAATTTCAAATAGCTGAATTCAGGTATTGGGTTTTTCTAAAATGAGCTTTTAATAATTATTGAGCTTTTTCATCTCTGCTATGTAGCTCAATTTACATTAAAAATTTGAATTTCATCTTAAGTTCTCAATCTAGCAGTGTTAACACCTCTCTGAGATAAGTAAACGATTGCTACAAATTAGGTCTGGGCTCGGATGCCGCAGCTGATTAACATCACATAAGGACAATTAACAGCATTTTTAGGAGCGAATAGGAAGAAATTATCATATGCAGTTGAAAGTATAAAGAGAATTTTAGGGAGGTATGTAATTAGGCAAATTAGGCTAGGGTAGTGGCTTTAACGTACCTACCCTGATGAAAAGCATTTATGGATTCCTTAAGGGCCATATAGGTTCTTTAAAGACTACAGTCTTACATCTCTTCTAAAAGATATATTTACAAAACAATTTAAATGTCAAATTCATTCCATATTAACATCATGCCAGTTCTAAATGGCCTGACATCGCCAAGAAAATTAATGAGAGCTTCCCTGCCTGAACTCTGAATTTCTTTCTCACTTGAGTTTGAATAAGGGGAAAAGGTGGCTTAGGAAATGAGAGCATACATGTAGACGGGTTAAAGAAAGCTTACAGCAGAGCTGGACCTTTTCGATTTCCACAGTAATATCTATCTGCATTCCCTTCTGATGCCGTTTTTTAAAACCATTCATGGGGCAGTGGTTGAAGGAGCTGCCATAGGGCTAGGAAGGCCGTGTAAAATAATACGAACATAGCTTTCCCATTTTCCAGCTTAAAGCATCATTATGTATGACCTCGTGTCACTTTATGCTTCATTATCAATCATCATCTGAGGGCTGAGGAGAGCTTTGTCTGCAGCCTGGCTTGTGAAGAATGGCAGCAAATGGAAAATTGGAAAGGTTTGCCTATCATTCGTGGGAAATGCTCTCCTTTGAAAGCCCCGCCGTGCTCCCCAGCCTCCGTACGTAAGCCTAGATAGATAGAGGGTGATGTTACTCGGAGGCTCATATTTTCCTCGTTGTTTGGAATGAAGGTAACCAGGAGTGACAAGCTGCGAGCTGGAAATTATCCATCGTGTGGCATCTCCATCCTCCTCCCCGTGAACCACGGGCTAGTCTGGGCACAAAGTGATTCCAGTTGTTGTGGTACTGGTTTCTGCAAACTCGGGAGCTGTGTTGTTTTGGAAGGGCTGGCCCATTCTCCAGGCCTGCTGGGCTGCTGGCTGCGGGGCGGCTCGCCGAGCCCACGTGGTGGTGTTGGAACGTGGTGGGTCCGTGGTGGGTCCGTGGCAGCAAGTGCCGCTTTGCCAGGCTGGCGGTGCGCAGGTTTGAGGGTTTCTTTCTCCTTTTGGTCACCTCCTGGGCACGGTTTCCTCTCTGAGCTTGACTGATGCTTGATCCCTGTGACTTTCCCAAACAAAGAAGAGCAATTACGGTCTCTGATTAAAAAGCCTGGGCAGCACGGTGTGTGCAGATCAAGATAACCATTTATCTGCAACTCTCCCCTGTCTGCCCGCCGGGTTTAGGCTCAGCCTGCGTTCAGGTCGCAGAAGTATTTGCTTTTGCTGCGCTTGCGGCGTGGGATGGCGAGAGGGGGCGGCAGGGGCAGGGGACGGCTGTGGGTCTGCGGCGGGAGATAAGGGCTGAGGCACGGGGAGGGAGGGCTGCGGCGCTGGCCCGACCCTGCACATAACGTGCTTTCACAGAGCCTACGTTAACAGCGACAGCCAGAGTGACCATTTCTCTGATGCATTGTTCGGCTTCAGGCTGAGGGCAAGCCATGTGCCAGGCTGCCCTTCCCTGTGTCCCATCCCACAGGCCACCTGCCACCGCTCCCGATCACGCTGGAAAGATAACCCAGATGTGTTTTATTTCAAGGGGAGCACTCTCAGCACAGTACTGCGGGGGCTGTCAACATTGCTATCAGACGCTGAAGTACTCCTGCCTTGGGCACTGAAATAAATTAGCAAGCACACTTGGCTAAAAGAAAAATATCTTCCGTGACACCCTTAAAAAAGGCTGCTCTCCTCTGCCCCTGCGAGAGGGTTTGGAAGGCAGCGTGTGTTTGTTTATCTCACGTATGTACTTCATAGCATGTACACGCCTCGGGAAAGATGTCCTTCATTAACAGAACGCGCAGGACTGAGCGGATCAGGATATGAAACCCATCCGTTCTCAAGCAAGACCAAGCTCTTGGAGGTGAACATCGGGGTTCACAGCAGGAACCCAACAGTGAATGTGCGGTCGGTGCCCTCTCCTGAGGACGACGCGGTGCTGTTCTGCGTGGCAGAGGGCAGCTTTGTGCTCACTGCTTTCAGGTTCAGAGAAGCCGTGCTGCTACTGAGCCTCTGGGGAGAACAAAAGGAATGTCTGACAAACTCCTCCACTTCTTCACACCTCCTGGGATCTTGTAGAGGACTATGCTGTCTATGCTGCAGCAGCCGAGGAGGGTTGGCCAGTTCCCTGCTGGTTGCACAGGAACCGGTTAGCCCCAGTTCGTTGCTTTCACGGTTTGATCCATCACGTCGAGGTTATAAAGCCCGAGATGTGCGGGCTGTATGTCAGCACGGGTCCGGAGGCAGTTACGGTTCTCCTGGTACTCCAACCCAAGCAGCCGTCTCCCTTCGGGTCTTTAACTCCCCTCAGCAGAACATTGCGGCCTCGGGTGATAAATATCATACTGGGAGAAACTTCCAGGAACCACCACCTTAAATCTGTCTTTTATGACTTTTAGGTACTTTACATATTTCCCAGGATTTCTACATCATAGTGAACAGTGTTATGTGGCGTTAAATGTGTCTCTTACCAGGTTGCTACAAGCTCTGTCCTTTTAAATGCTTGACCAAATTCATTACGAAATGAATTCCCTGTATATTGCTAAAGTTTATTCTGCTGTTGAAACTTTGCACGGAAATCCTTTATCTGTCCCGAAACTTCCAATAAATCTTTACTTCTTTAAAAATAACCTTTGAAATGTTTTTCATCAAAATGAGTGAAACAGCAAGCATAATAGGTGTTGTAGGATTCGTATCCAGTATAGTTTCCTGCTCTTCCAAATGCTTTTGGAAATGCTGATTGATTTGTAACAAAGCTTGAAATGTCACCAGGAGGAATGAACAAAAAACACACTACTCTAATGTATGTTGAAGTTGAAATTGGCTCAAAGTTTTAACCTTTAGAGATGCTTTTTCCTTTTTTTTTTTGCTTTTTTAACTTTTCACAGCAGTCAAATAGCTGGAAAGATAACCGGGAACAAAATGCACGTAGAGGAAATTAATAAATTATGCTCTTATTTTTGGCACGTTTACAAGAGAGACGTGTTAAAACTCCAATCCAGTGACAAAAGAGACGCTTGCTCTCCTTAAAAGAAAGCCTGCTCATTTTGGCAAGGAGGGACGCTGGGTTCTGAAGGGTGCGTGCCCTGGCTGCGTTCTGCAGGGGGTTCTGGAGAGGGGGAACGATGCCTGGCTGCGCCCGCCGGCAGGCTGCCCTGCGCCCCGGGGCGGGCGGAAAATGCCCCTGCTGCTTGCTGGAGCCTTTACCTTTCATCGAGGCAGGGTGATGGGACGGGGCGGGGGTTTTTTGCAGGAGGGGATCCTTCGTGTCTTGGTCAGTGGCTGAAGCCTCGCGGGGGGAGCGAGAGCAAAGTCCTGGCAGAGTTTCCTACCCAGCTGGTTCTGTTGGGTCAACTGTAAGCGCAGGGTGTCAGCGGGCCGGGTGTTCCTTTGGGGATGAATACTAACAGGGGCTTGGCCTGCCCTAAAATTTGCAGCGATTGAAACTGCAAAATTAGGTAAACATTGTCTGAAGTCCGGCCGGTTTCCCATAGAGCTAGGAGACCCCTGGGTGACATTAAGGCTGCTCCCAGGCTGCCAGCTCGCCTGCTCTTGTCCTCGCACCTTTTGCTCGCTGGATCTAGTCCGGTCTTCAGAGCGCTCAACGCTTTTCACTCCTCGGGTTAGAAACGTGCGGTGCCTTCTAGGGTTTGCTGCCTTTTTTTTTTTTTTTTTTTCCTGATGAATTTACTCACTGGAGTATAAAAAATAATAAAAAAAGCCTCGGGACCTATCTCACTGAAATTAGTCTGTGATTGCTTCTGGCTGGTGGAAGATTTACAGCATCTGGAGCCGCAGCGCTGGGGAGACTCTTTGTGACTCTCTGGGCCTCGCTCTCCCCTGGCTCCTTCCCTCAGTAACCGCGGAGATTCGGGCAGTGCAAAAGCAAGACGGGAGCGGAGCAGCAAGCTGGGAGCGAGTGCATTTTACAGTCGCCGAGAACTAGCTTTGCACAAGCGTACATAGCTGTATCGCCCCCCCGCCGTCGACAGCGGCCGTGAGGTTGCGTCACTTGGCATGTTCTCAGTGCTGACCGCACAATAGCGTAAAAACGTGGTATTACACCTTTTGCGTGGGGTTTTGTGGGAGGAAACCAGCGCCCTTTTCTTCATCCTGCTCCCTCTCCCGCTGTACCGAGGGCTGTTCCCCGTGCCGTGAGGATGGCGTGATGGTGAGGAGAGGAGGGGAAGCGAGAGGGACTGCGCAAAACCGCGTCCTCACGTTCGCGTGATGGCTTACAGGTTAACACCGGGGCAAAAAAAACCCCAGGTTCTCAAGTTCCACTTCGTGCCGGCGTTGAAACTTGCCGCCCCGTCGGAGATGGAGTGACCAGCCCCCTTTCTGCAGTGTGTCTGTGAACGCTGAGGTCCGGAGGGAGCTGCACGGCGGATGAGCGAAACTCCGGCAAATGCTCGGCCTTAATGCTGGGTCTGTAATTATAGGGCGCTCTCACCTTGTTTCTACAACTTTTTTTAGCAGAAAAAGGCTCAAAATGAATCCACCTATCTCCTTTCAGCCTCGTGTTATGTTTGTTCAACATGAAAAAATCAATGTTGAACTAGAATTTTGTGGGGAAGGAGAAGATCCATGGAGATTACATTTCTGTTTCGGTGCAATTTCATGTTTTACTGCTGCATACACTAGCTAGTTAATACAGTATCCTTCAATATGAGGTCCACACTCTATTTATTGCTGTGCTGGTATGTGAAAATCAATCCTTGTAATTTTCATTGGTGATCACGCGCTGTCTTTGGTGTCATTATAATTGTGTCTGCCACTGACTGACGGCAGCCAATAATCAAAAGTATTTCTGTAGTTCTGATCCCTCATCAAAGTGCAGAGGGCAGGGAGCGTCCTTGTGCCTAATGCTCTTCTCCGGCGCTCAGATGATCCCTCAGAGCCGTTGTCTGCTGGTTTACTTGGAGGAAGAAACTTCCTTGGCATTGAGCAGGGATGCAGCCGGGACGGCGATGGAAGGGCTGTGCAGTGGCAGAGCCTTTGTCCGAGACTCCTTCCCCACCGCTATAACCATTCCTTTGGTTTGCGTCAAATCCTTTCTCCTGGAGTCTAAGAGGAGCCCGTTGAAGCACCTGACAGCAATTCTTCCCCTGACTCTGTGTTGGGATAACAGGCGGTTAAGGATAGTTTTGTGCTCGGCTGGAGAAAGGTGGTAAGGAGAGGGAAAAAAATGCATCCTCCGGAGAAGCAGCACAGGCGTATCCTGGATCTCTGTCTAGGCTTCTTATCTGATCTGGAGAATGAAAAGGAGATGACTTAAATGAAATTTGAGTGTGATAATTTTCTTGAAGATCTGAGTGGGGTGGAAGCAAACTGCTGGAAAGAGATCAGTCCTGGGCTTCCTGAATGTGTTGGCTGAGAGATTTTGGGAAAAGCCAGGGGAGCCCCTCCGTAAGCCACCAGACTGGCTGCAAGTGCTCGATCCTTCATGTTTTGAAGTCTTTACGAGTAAAGTTAGTTATAACACTTGATTACCTATTTAGCTTTCAGCATCTGATTAAAAAGGTTTGATTACTGGATTTGAACTCAGATTAATTTAGTTAGGGCACCAAAACTAATGACATTTACATGAATTAGCTTTAGATATCAGAATGTAAGTATGCCTGTAATAAGAAACACCTACTATATATTAGACCTATAGAAACTCCTTTTAGGATGTAGTGCTCATGAAAAAAAATCACTTTTATCTGCATACATTAAATTTCTCTCCCTTGGCTGATAATCTTCTGCATGTTAGTCTCATGACTGCTTTAAAGATTTTTGAATTAATGTTGAAATTATTCATTTGGGTAGTAGAAGCATCTGTTTCAGTATTATATCCTTGTCTGGTATTTCTTCATTATATATGGGATGATGCACTAGAAAGGCACTTGAGATGCAGGTTATAAAAATACCACAAAGGCACAGAAAACATTTGTTGGAGGAGTGCTCTCTGAATTCGTATGCATTTCTTTCAGAACAGATCACATAGAGATGGGTAATGTTTATCATTGCTTCTTTCCAGGGCCACTGGGATTAACCAGGGAACGGCTGCAAAGGGAGCGGTTGCCGGTGGCTGGTTCTGACATGGTTGTGGGTCAGAGGATGACAGCTTTGGTCAAGTGGGAGTCTGGGTTCAGAAGATGGGGAGCAGGAAAGCTTGATTCCTCGGGGACCACAGAGCTGGGCTAAACAAGCTTGGGCTGTCCAAAGGAGGAAGGTCTTAAATCAGTTGTAAGTCATGCGAGGCTCACTGGACGGCGCTGGCAGCGGTGGAGGGAGTCAGGGTGGGGTACCAGGAGGAGCGGGTGGATGCCCTCAGCTCCCAGTGAGCCCTGGCAGGGCTGCGGGGCACGGCGAGGACTGCACCCCACCAACCGCTGACGGATAAACCTCTGTCGTAAGGGAATCCTGCAGTTTGGTGGGGACTGGACTTCTGGGTACGAAATCAGATGGCTGGAGATAGAGGATTTGGGGTGCAGGTTCAGCGATGTAGCAGGAGGGCTGATACCCATGTGGACAAGCGGGTTATGCTCGGTTCTGTGGGGTGGCTGTGTTAAGGACAATACAATCACCACAGCTCCGAGCTTAGAAACCAGTTTCTTGGCTGGCCATGGAAAGCCTTCAGTTAAGATTAAATCTTGTATCCTTAAAGACAAAAGGCTTATACTGAATTTCGTGTGAGCTGTAAATCGCTGGGCTATCATTAGGGCTAAGGTTAGGTTTTGGGTTAGGGTTCAGACTAGCATCCTCGGGAACCCATTTTACTTTTGATCCTCTAAATGCCTGCTGGGCATAAAAGGCTTATAGTTAGTTATCAAATGATAGTGATGGCTCCCTCGGCTGTTTTTAAGCCCAGGTTTGGTGCAGATGTTAGATGAATTTTCCGAGGAACAAAGTGCTCAAGAACTTGATTCATGGGTGGATCTTGGCCCACATTTTATAGGTCTTCAAGGAACCACCAGAAAACCATTTTTTCCTGCTCTTTGTTTTGAAGCCTAACCCTATGGTACATGAACTGTTGTCATAAACTCAACTCAGAAGGAAATATGAACCATTTGTCAAGGAAAGTAGCAGAACATATTTTAGCCCTACAGCCCTGCAGGCTTTCAGATATTACCCAATAAAACAAGCTAGTCCACTCTTCCTTTTTGAACCCCAAACCCAATTTTAAGTCTGTTTTCTCCTTAAAGTTCACCTTATACCTTTTCTCCTTCTGGAAGACATCCTAGCCCCAGGAGCCTTGTCTGGCTGGGCGATAATCCTGCCCGTATTGCCGCTTTCTGAAGTGGAGCCCTAAGCCAAGCCCAAGGTCCCTGTGGTTCAAGCCTGCCAAGCTCCCCACCGGGACTGTCCTTCTGCCCGCTCCCCCATGGCTCCTCCTGTGCTGCAGCGTCGCTCCTGCTCATCCTCGGGGCCTCAGAGTAACTACAGGCTTTGCATCTCCTCAAGGAGAGGCAGTTGGGTGCAAGAAATAGGGAAAAGAAGAAGAAAGAGGAAGGAAACAGGAGAAGTGTGAGAACGAAGGCTGGAAGGAATTTCTGGGGGTTTCTCATGTTTCCCAGCCTCCTGCGGTTGCTCCACGTCTCCTCGAGGACGCATGCTTCACAGCTGAGAGCCACTGAGCTCCTCAGCCTGAGGTTTTCTTGGCTTGCAGTTCTGATCTGGGCCAAATTCCAAGCATTTACTCATTTAGATTAGTAAATCTAAGAGAAATTAAAGTGGAAGATTTATTATCAGTCTTTAGCTTCTGTGTAATATTGGTGCATGCCTATGATTTTGTCATTACATCAGTTCTTGAGAAGTAGAAATTGCTTTCAGTAATTTAATTCTTACGCTGTTTTATTGCATTCTTGTGTTGCTTCCTTGACCCCATGTCTCTTCACTGAGTTATAATAGGTTTTTACAAATTTTCCTTGAATATCTGTGTCTTCAGGAATATGGAATAACTGAATGTCATACCCGTTCTCTTTCACTTGTAACATGAAAACGGGGTGCATGTTTACAGTTCATAGAGCTTAAGGCTGGACAGGACCATCTAATCGTCTGTTCTGACCTTGCCTGTGTCACAGGCCACACATTTCTGCCTCCTGCCCTCGTATTGACCGCAGTAGCTTATATTTGACTAAAACAAATCTTAAGTGAATGAATCCAGCTTTCATTTGGAGTCTGCGAAAGATGGACAACACTCTGCTTTCCGAAATGATTTGTTAATTACTAGCACTGACAAGTATTTATGCTTTTTTTTTTTTTTTTGGTTTGAGTATATCCATCTTATAATATCTTCAGATATTGTTTCCTGTTACTCCTCCATTCGGCGTTTTCTCCAGGAAAACACTTACTGTCATTCTCTCCACGCAGAGCCAGGCTACCCGCACCCAGGCTTTTCAGTCCTCGCCTGGAAGATGCTCTCTGCAGCCACAGTGGCAACCTTGTGCCAGATTTCCGCACTTTCTCCAGTTTCCTCGTTCGTTTTCAAACGCGTGGATGGGAGGACCGTGGAGGGCGTGCCAGTGCCGCAGCCAGTGGTGATATCGCTGCCTGCACGCCAGTGCTTCGGGGCACGTCCTGGGACAGTGCCTGGGGTGAAGCACGGGGGAAGCACGGGGGAAGTAACTGGGGGGACAGTCACTCTCGTAAACATCTTTTGAAGTAAATGGGATTTTTTACCCAGCAAGCACTCACTTTCATTCATTTGATTTATTCCAGGCCAGCTTGCTTTGGTTCAAAGCAAAATGCTCTCACCACATTTTTTTTGGGGGGTTGACGTTTTAATGATCTTGAAAGCTGGTTTCTGTGTCAGGTATGGATAATAAAAAAGGGCCTGGCTCACATGCTCTCCTTAAACAGCTTCTTCTGTTGCCACCATCAAAGGCGGAATAGTGTGCTGGATGGGCCACTGGTCTAATCCAGGAGAACTTTTCTTATATTCTTATTTTAGGATCTAAAACTTGCATTCTAATAACTTTCTGGTGACTCTTCACGAAGTCCTATGGATTCTTCTGCAACAGCTTGTTCCAGCTTGCCCAAGGGCCACGACTTTCATTTTGGCTGGGGTTGCTCAAGGCTTGCTTTGCACACTGCCTTTCATCAAGCGTAACGTAGCACCACACTTAATTAAAAATATACACTCCACTGCCAGTGTTCGAGCAGAGCTGAGTTCATATCCTGAGTTCCGCTTCAAAGAAAATCTTCATGGGAAATCACGTATTTTGTATCACTGTCCTTTATGTAATGGTTAATACCAGTGATTATTATAGAGCAACAAAACATCTCTTATATTCTATCCTTTAAACAAAAGGATTTAAAGATTACCAGCCCATTAAAAATCATCCTCCCTTTTAGAAAATAAATAAAGGCTCATACCTCTTGCTGTGCGATTCAGAATGGGATATTTGATGCTTCAGAGTTTCTCAAGAAATGATGCTGTAACGTGTCATTAAGCACTTCTCCGTCATGAATAAGAGTATCATCAATGTGAACGTTACCCAGGATTACCCCGTAATCCCCACGGACGGACTGCCGTACCTGCAGAAATCCTGATGCCGCATCCAGTCTTAAAGGTGTTGGTTCAGGGAAGGCGATTGCGATTGTGTTTGATGCAAGGTGCGTGTGTGTGCTAGGGTGTCCTTTTTAGCGTGGAATTAAATCCCAGCTGTTTGTTGTAAGTCTGACCCAGCTCACGCACTTCTTCAACCCAGGCAACATCCGTGTTCCTGTGGAACCAGACCCACCTCCTGCCCCCAAAGCCCCCGTCAGTCTGAGAGTCACCAGGGGTTTCCCTCCACGCTGGGTAGGTGAGATACCTGCCTCCGGCGGGGAGGCTGATGGTCATGGACACTTGCGTATTTTCCATTTTTGTACCTGAAGGCTACGCGGGCAATGCTGTATCTGGCAGCCGGCATTGCAGCCAGTCACGTAGTAAAAAGGATTATGCATTGGCATTTGTTTCTGAAAGGTACCTGATTCTCTGCGGCGCAGCTTTGCAGGGTGAACGTCCGTCAGCTGAGCAGTTGGCATTCTCCTCTGCCACTACGGCTGCCTCGGCTTCGGCTGCACAGGGAAACAGCTCACGTGCGGCAAAGGCATGGGAGTGACTTTACCTGGGAACAGCATCTCCGCATCACAGAGTCACCGGGGTTGGAAGGGACCTCTGGAGATCATCTAGTCCAACCCTCTGCCAGAGCAGGTTCATCCCTGAGCAAGTCGGACACGCAGGATCCTCAGGGGTTTTTCAGTGGCCACGTGTCTTGTGAAACATGACTTTTTTTTTCTGACTGTTCCCAAACGATTTTTAGATGCTAGGAAGCCTAGGTGTGTTTAAATGCAATTTGTAAAAATGGTCCTGCTAGCATCTACGTGTCTGTGAGGTTTCCTCCCAAGCGCTCAGGCTGCAGTCCTGGTGGTTTAGTTTTCAGCCTGAAACCCCAAGCGACCCGAGGGCCGGGTTCTTTACTTCTCGCACCTGGTCCCCGTTACGGAAACCCTTCCTGCTGCCCCGGCGGAGGGACCGGGCCAGCGCCTGCCGGCACCCCCAGCAGGGCTGGGGCACCTCTGTGGCCCCGGGCAGACCACAGCTGTGGTGAGTTACAACCCCAGCAGCTTGTTCTTCATCCTCAGCTTCAGCTGGGTGTGGGAGGGTGCTTCACCATAAAGTCTGCTGGTGTCTGGCTAAGTGGTGATGCAGCTGAGAGAGGTTGTGGAGCCCCTTTGTCCTTCATCTCGTGTGCCGAGGTACTGCCTCTTCAAAAGCTGATCCTGCACTTCAGGTAAGACTCGAAGCAGTGAAGGTTACTGTAATTTCACTGGGTCATCTTGCTGATAATAAGCAAAATTGCTTGGTGGTTTTTTTTCCTAGTGGTGAAAGGGATGTCTAGGAAAAACAAGAATATGGCATTTAAAATAGCTACAAGGAATCTGCTGTGCTCTTTGCAGCTTCTGTATTGTTATGCTGTTAATAATGTGCTCCAGCTACGCACAGAGCTTCTGTTCCTTCCTGCAGCAGGTGCCAAGAAGCGATAGGTACCCCAGCATCATCAAACTTGGGCTGCCATGCAAACCTTTAACAGGGACCCAGGCGCTCATGTGCTAACAGAGAAGTCTGTTACTACCACGTGTTTCATGCAAGTGAAGGGTTATTCTCCTGCTACACGGTCAGATCAGTACAACTTTCTGTTTTAATAACTCTGTAAAGGGGCTTTAAAGTCCCCAGTTGAATTTTGGGTGAAAGCCCCGCGTTACAGGCGTCTGTCCTTCTCTCTGTATTTGCACCCCCAGCCAACAGAGTGCTCTTGGGAAAGGTGGGGTTGGGCTCTGCCAGGCTGCTGCGGCAATCCGTTCGGAGGTGTCTCAGCGAGCTGTCCCCAAGTGTAAAATCACAGTGTGCTCTGTGCAGCGCTGTGCTTGGTCTGTGTGTATGTAATCATTTTGGTTAAGTAGAAAAAGTAATATTCTATTCATTTAAATATTGTAACATCTGACATAGCTGCAACGCTCCAATATTAATGGCTCACTTGAGGCCAATTCTTCTACTCAAAGGGCTTTTTCTATTGCAAATTCATTATGCAGGCATCAGGCAAAGAGTTATCATTCACTCCTTTTTTTCATGAAGGACAGGTATTGATATTCTCCCAAGATGTGAAAATAGATCCCTCGATCAGCAGTGCTTAGCATACAGGCTGTGTGCAGAGGCTCGTTTCGGTGGCAGTACCGTGCCATTGAGAGGCCCCGTGTAGCATCAGAGCGCTCCGCTTTCCCGCGGAACAGTCATGGGAACGCTCGATGTTGCATCTTCAGACTAAGAAGCTGGATTTTTGAGTTTTGTGTTCTTTGTTCCCTGTGTCTGGCAGGATACATATTTTGGTCTGCGAGCTTCCATGCTTTGAAATTACTTGAATACTAATTGGAGACAAGGACAGATGTCTTTGGATAGCCCAAGGCATTGCTCATGGGGCCAGAAGAACCAGAACAAGGGCTGCTCCTGGGCTGCAGAACTGGGCTTAGCTTACAGCTCTTCTCCAGTCTCCCAGTGAGGCTTTCAGCAAGTTGCTGAGGCTCGTTGCGCTTCCATTTTTCATTGCTGAAATGCACAAAATAGCATCTTTCTCTTCGTGTGCAGTTCTCTTGTGTGCTAACAATGGGTGCTGTGGGCCAGAAGTCCTGTGTAGCCCGTATTTTTGTGTGTAGCCCAACAGGGGCTTTCCCATGGTTGAGGTCTCAGCTGCGGCGTGGCAGCAGCAGGGATGTCCTGCAGCCTGCAGCTGGCCTCGCACGACTTTCCCAACAGCATGGGTGCCAATGAAAGCGTAGAGTGAAATGGTGCTGTTCCCGCTCAGCTGTGTGCAGAAATTGTGTATGGAATGTGAAAACCTCCGAGGCTGACAGCTTCTCGCAGGCTGCGAGCAGGGCTTCCAGCGCCCCTGCTTCGGGAGCTGGACGTGGCAGAGGCGATGCTCTCCTGAAGCCTGCATCCCAGGCTTATAGAAAATGAAAGGCAAGGTATCATTGAAAACCCAAGCCTGTACGGGTTTTGAGAAGTCCAAGAATGTTCTTCTGTGGTAGCATCTCAGGTTTGCTTAAGACAGTATCTAGTAAATGCCAGTAAAATTAATGAACTGCTTTTGGTTGGTAGGTCTCCAGTGATGGGTGATTTGGAGTAGCAATGAACATGCCGTCTTGGTGCTGCCAACTAAGGTCTGAGCGTTATTATGTAGGGCAGAATTGATTGATTTCCTTGTCTAAATTATTTGCAAGCTTAGTCATTACTTTTGTAGCTGATAATTTCACTGGAGCTTGGGACCTGCCATATTACGGCTTATAAAAGTTTAACCATCAGTGAACTCTTAGGCAATCAATCACTGTGGTGCTGGATTGCTCTTAAACTTCATTGAGGCACGTGGTTGAAACACCAGGAGAAGCGCAGAGGATTGCAGGGTATGGCGTTTAATGCTGAGACATCACAGCAAGCTTCAGGATTTGTGTCCTAGTCCAGTACAACCCTTATGCATGGGTCTGGTTTTAAACTTGCCCTCTTAAAGTCGCATCCTGGGGTGCTCGGTGAGGTTTAGATGATCTGGCCGTTACTTTTCTGCAGGCATGTTTCTACTGGTCCCCAGCACTTACGGTGAGGCCCCTGTTGACTCTCTCGGATGAGGGCATTTGGCTCGCCGGTGATTGCCTGAGGGTCGCGTGGTTGCCCTCGACAGCACGAGCAGCGGCAGGGACCGTCTCCTCGGGGGCACGGGTGGGTTTCCACTGAGCTGTACCAAGCCAACCTTGCAGTGTTTTGTCTCTTAATTTATACTTTTCACTTCCGAAAGCCATGCAGCTGTCTGCAGAGAATGCCGTGATATTATTTGAAATGTCTGAGACAACAGAGCCTGGACTGGTCTGTAGGTGATATATTTATTTAATAATATATATATGTGATTCCAGTGACTGCAGTTTTGTACTGAGTGCTGTACTGTGAAGCACGTGCCTGCTGTGCTGGGGTTTAGGTTGGGTTTTTAGGGAGTCTGTATATTTTTGATTTTTGGTTTTAGTATCTTAGCTAGGCTTTAACTAGCAGTGGGTAAGGTTATGCGTTCCTCTAAACGCAAGGCATGCTCAAGTATAGAATTACCTGAAATAGCTTTCATCTGGAGTGATGGTAAGCTGATTAGATCCCATTTGATTTCTGCAATTCTAAGAGGCTCCCTTTACATGAAATTAAACTACTTGGCAGGAAAATGGAAATTTAAAAATACAGTGAACGATGTAACTGGGTTCCTTAATTTAGTAGGGCGCTGTAGGTGCATTAATATGTCCAGTCCCTTGTGGTGACCTACCTGCTCGTTAATGGACATGCTCATGACACTACACATTGCGTCTTGGGAAAATGTGGGTTTTCCACTTGCCGAGCAATCTGGGACCCCTTGTCACGCAGCTGCTGCAAAATTCTCCTGACCCTCTTACTATGGTCAACAGATATTTTTTTTTATTAGTTTTAGTTGTTGAGAGGAAGGAGTAGAAATAAAATGCAACTAAACCATATTCTGTAGTCTGGTAAATCGTTTTTGTGCTTAGGCTGGTAATTTTTGGTTACAGTTTTACAAACCTACCTTTTGGAGGTGCTTACCTATGTAGATAGTAGGCTGAGAGTTGGGGTTCTTCAGCCTGGAGAAGAGGAGGCTCCAGGGAGACCTTATAGCAGCTTTCCAGTACCTGAAAGGGGCCTACAAGAAACCTGGAGAGGGACTTTTTACAAGGGCATGTAGTGATAGGACGAGGGGGAACAGTTTTAAACTGCAAGAGGGGAGATTTAGATGAGATACGAGGAAGAAATTCTTTCCTGTGAGGGTGGTGAGACCCTGGCCCAGGTTGCCCAGAGAAGCTGTGGCTGCCCCATCCCTGGAGGTGTTCAAGGCCAGGTTGGACGGGGCTTGGAGCAACCTGGTCTGGTGGGAGGTGTCCCTGCCCATGGCAGGGGGGTTGGAAGGAGATGAGCTTTGAGGTCCCTTCCAACCTGAACCATTCTATGATGCTATGAGTACAAGAAAGCTTCATTATTTTTAAGAAATCAGGTTTTCTTCTGACAGCCGATCTGGAATCGGCGCCTCACAGGCTGATAGGAGCAAAGCAGGGGGATGTCATTCATTTCTTCAGAAGTTATTGCAATGTGTCAAAAAAAATTGCTATTTTTTCGTAGCATGCGGAGTGGTACGTGCCTTCCTTTATAACATGACCTATATAAAGACAGTGTCAAAGCTATCATTCTTACATGCTGGAAGTTCTGCATTTCTGGGCTTATTCAGAGGGGGGGAAAAAACCCAACAGTTTTTTAATAGCAGACTTGCATGAACATGGAGTGCAGAATCCAGCCCCATCAGCCTTCCTTAGTCTGTGAGGACGCGGATCAGCTCCTCTCGGTAATGCCCTGTAAATGAGATTCCGTGCCACAGTAGTTGTAAGAGCTGGGCTGGTTTTTCTCATAGCAAAAATAATAATTTAAAAAAAGACTAAGAAAAAGAAAAATAGTAGCTGTTAAAATTCTGCCGTTATCGTTCAGTTATCTCCACACAGTCTCCCCTACCCATCTCTGCTATTTTTCCATTCTGGTTAGAGCTGTTAAGACCCAATTTATTAAACTGCAAGTCCATAATAAACATCTTGATAATCATGTCCTGCTGCTGCCTCCTGAAAGCTGCTAATGGTTGAAAACCTCCTGACTTTATAGAACAATTTTCTGTATGTGGTACACTCTGCCTGCTCCTTAAGGAGAGTGCAGGTTTATACCAGCATATGGTCATCTGGAAGGCAACTTTTTGACTGCAAGAGTCTGAAATGGGAGCCTGGTGGTAGCGTTTCTGCAGGACTTTCTCTGACACAGGCACTTAATTGCTAAGGGGCTCAAGTCTGAGGTGTGCTGGAGGTGAATCATAGAATGGTTGGAGTTGGAAGGGGCCTTAAAGACCATCTCATTCCAACCCCCTGCCATGGGCAGGGACACCTCCCACCAGACCAGGTTGCTCCAAGCCCCGTCCAACCTGGCCTTGAACACCTCCAGGGATGGGGCAGCCACAGCTTCTCTGGGCAACCTGGGCCAGGGTCTCACCACCCTCACAGGAGAGAATTTCTTCCTCCTATCTCACCTAAATCTCCCCTCTTGCAGTTTAAAACCGTTCCCCCTCATCCTGTGGCTCCACTCCCTGATCCACAGTCCCTCCCCAGCTTTCCTGGAGCCCCTTAGGTACTGGAAAGCTGCTATAAGGTCTCCCCAGAGCCTTCTCTTCTCCAGGCTGAACACCCCCAACTCTCCCAGCCTGTCCTCCCAGCAGAGGGGCTTCAGCCCTCCTGGCCTCCCAGCAGAGGGGCTTCAGCCCTCGGATCATCTCGGTGGCCTCCTCTGGCCCCGCTCCAGCAGGTCCATGTCTCTGCTGTGCTGAGGCCCCAGCGCTGGAGGCAGCACTGCAGGGGGGTCTCCCCAGAGCGCAGCAGAGGGGCAGAATCCCCTCCCTCGCCTGCTGGCCACGCTGCTGGGGATGTAGCCTGGAATGCGGGGGGCTTTCTGGGCTGCCAGCGTACATTGCCGGCTTCTCATCAGCCAATGTCCCCAAGTCCTTCCCCTCAGGGCTGCTCTCACGTTGGACAGGAGTCTCATTTGGGATGTGACTTCAGCACACACTTCACCTCAAGCTCTTCTGTGCCTAAACTGGGTCGGCTCCGAGGGCCAGGATGGACTGGAGAGACAGGAGTGGCACTTTGGGTCGGTGAAGTGGCCGCTATTCATGTCTGCGCACCCACACGCATAAATCGCACAGGCAGCAGAGGGTTAAAACCAGCTTTCTGTTCTTGCCAAATTCATCGAGTAGTTAACATTGCTGTGTGGCAGCACTTGTGAATACTGTGCGACATGGAGCGGTTGGAGGGACAGCCGTGGTGGAAAGGCAATGGTGGGCTCGAGGGGGCAGCCTGAACACCAAAAGGGAGCGAAGAGGAGGAATTAAACCAGCATCAGTTGCAGAACAGCTTCCCACCTCTCCTGGGGATGGGGCATCTGTCCTGCCCATGATGCTGTCCTTCCTCGGCACTGCTGGGTTGAGGGCACCTGCCCATGAGTTGGTCTGGTAAGACACGATGCTCTGCGCCGCCGCAGGCTATAGCGTGTCACTTTGGGCGTTAGGTACCACTGAGTTTGCAGCTTGCAACTGCATCTTTCCAATTGCAATATATTTATTAGCATAGGGAATTTCTCCTGACAACTTAATGATGCTGGTTCAGGTCTCTAGTCCAGAGGAAGCCTGTTTGCTCTCTGTCCAGAGCAGGTCTCTTCGTCGGGATATGGGGAAGTTTATGATGGACAAAGACTATTTCTGGTCAGGAGCTGATTTCCAGAGAGTTTTGCCGGGCCTGCCAAAGCACTGGGAAATGTGTTACAAATGTAAAGGGTATTTTCTTACATTTGTTTCTGTGTGCTCAAAGGGAGGGAAAGATCATTAGAAACTTGAAAGTTAGCATGTTTTCTTACCACCCGTGGAATTACTCTTTAATATTAGTTTATTGTGTAAATTACCAGCACAAGAGATGACTGGGGAACCTGCAGCTAAACTCCCTCATGAGGCTTTGCAGTCGTCCGTAAATCTTTTGAATTGTACTCTCCAAGCTTATGATGTATTTGGAGCCCCTTGAGCAAATTACAGATTTGCATTAATTCCCTATATAAGCACACAGTTGTTATTCATTCTGTTTTATTATAAAAACTTCAATATGTATAGAGAGAATTAAATGGTGCTAATTAACCTCAATTCTGATGGTGGTTCTGGGTGGGTCTAATTTCACTTATGTTGAGAAATCTTACCCTTTCTTTCCCATTCCTGGTTCTCATATAATGTTGCCATTTAACCACACACCTAAGGCTGGTGACAAATTTGTCACCATTCATCTGCCTTAACTCCTGCAGTTCTCTCTTGGTCCCCGTGACAGTTTGTGCGTCGTTGTGTTAGTTGGAGTCATTGGAGGTGCCTACCACTCGTCCTGGCACAACGTGGTCGTACAGAGCCTTGAAATACTTTTAGCTCTTTCTCTGCTCTTTCTGTTCTATCTACATAATTAAAGAAGTTGAAATCTGCAAAGATGGACACCGAATCAGCCCAGAGAGATAAAGGTGTCTACTCATATTTATTTCTCCCGTCAGATATATTCTTTATAAATCCTTCATGGCACATTAAAAATTGACTCTTCCTTGTCTCAGTGAACAAAATAATTGTGCATCACTGAATTTCTCCTTCGAAAGCACAGAACGGATTGCTGTGGCACTTTACTCAATATTTAATTAAATTCATTTTAAAAAAAAAATTGAGGAAAAACTCATTCTGATGTATGAGGAACCCAGGAACTTCAAAGGTGCAGTTGGTTTAACAGCAGCAAGCTGCTTCTTCAAGGATGCCCTACAAAGCGTGGCTAACACGGGCTGTTAGGAAGGATAGTGAGGAAATGCATCAAGACTTAGAAACCACGACTGAAGAGTCTCATTAAAAAAAAGTACTACCTATAGACAATAAAAGTGTATTGTTGAAACGAACAAGTCTGGATCTTAAAAAGAAAGCATTAACCTTGCTTCGATTGCAAGTGCTCGTTAGCCGTGGCACAGCCCTTGTTTTATGGGCTGGCACTTAGCATGCAACCAATGCTTCACGCTTCCCTGCCGTAATTCCCTTGGAGGGCCGGGAAGTGCCAGCCTCTCTCAGCAAGATGTTTGCTGAACACAGAGCCCTTTGGAAGGAAGGAAAAGGTAATTTTCTACTGTTTGAAGGAAAATATGAAAGCATACCTCATGCTATAGCTCTAAGTCACCTTAAATTTTCCTTTAATTTTTTTTTGAGTGTGGGTTGAAAAATGACTGGTCTGGAGAAAATGCAGAATTCCAACAAAGCTTCAGCAATTGTAGTATATTTAGGGAAAAGTTGAGTAACAGGACCTGCACTTGGAAGGTTTGCCACTCCTGCCATCCTCTCCTTGGGATGCTGTGTGCAGCGGGCTGTTTTGCTAGTGTTCATGAGACACTGTTCATAGACATGCCTTCTTCTCAGTGTCTTCCTTGGAGAAGGTAAGCCAAGAAGAGCTCCATACTTGGAGCAGAAGATGTCAATATTTGCAGTAGTATCTAGCTCTGGAGATGACAGTCTCCAGCAGAGGCAGGTTTATCCTCGTAAGCAGAGCTTATGTTCTGCAGAGGGACAGAGTTCGGAGGCTCAGGTGGTTGTTCACTTATCCTAATGAAGTGCCAGGCAGCTGAAAGGGTGAGGAAGCCTCTTCTTGTCACCTGAAGCACCACAGTACAAGTTCCCTCCCACCGCTCAGTGCGATTTGATTAAAGCACGTTGCAGGTAGTGTGCTGGTAATGGAGCTATTTGGTATGGGCTTGTTACGAACATCTGTTCAGTTCAAAGGTGAAAAAGTCAACCAACATAATTTCCATGTAGACCGTAAAACAACATCAAGGTGTAACATTCAGTGTCTTCTTAAGGGCTAATCCAACCGATGCTTCAGAGGTGCCATGTTGGTGTGAGGGGGTGTGTGAGGCTGTGGAGGGAGACGTGGCAGCTTTCAAACGATCAGGACAAATGCTTGCCATTGTAGGCTTAGTTTTCCTCTCGCGTAAATAAGGTCAGCCTTTTTTTTCAGTAGATTTAGCACAAGATTGAAAAAGAAATTAAATGTGTCGGTTTTATCATATCACAACACATTTCTGGGAGTGTTTAAACAGGAGTGAAATATGTAATAAAGTACAGTATTGAATGAAAATGGGGTTTTTCTTTCTTACTCTTTTTTCAAGTCTAAGTCTTGAATTAAAATAAAATTAATTTAAAAAAGGAAGAAATATTACCAGTGTTGAGTCTTTTGAAAATCACGTCTCGGGACTGAACAAAACACAGGATTAACTTAAGTCTCAAGATTTTAGAATTTAATTAAATTTTGTCTCAGGAAAAGGTGGGGAGGAGCCTCTGGGGTATCCCTAGGTAGTGCTTTGAAACTTCTTTCTTCCACTGCAAAAGCTTTAAATATGTGTATTTCTGTGAAGAGAGAGCTAAGGTTAGGCAGAACTTAAGTCCTCTGGGGGCCAGGAGCCGAAGGTTGTCACTGCCATCCAAAGCTGGGAGGCGGTGGTGTTGGGAACGTCTTGGGTCCTGTGAAAACTGGAATCTCTGACGTGGCTGAATGCGATTAATAATTCAGTATTGTTTATATCTTTGGCTGAGATATTTGGGAGTACTGGTCGTAATTCCCAGCCTCTGTGCTCAGCAGCGTGCAGATGTAGGCGGTGGCCAGAGGTCCTGAGGAGGAGCAGGACAGCCCTTGCATTACTCTTCTGAAGCCAACTCCTCATTTACTGACCAGCAGATATTGCCAAGGAGAGGACGTTGGTGGCCAGAAGGTCTCTGGTGGCTTCCCCGCAGCCTGGGCAGGGGCCAGTGGTGCTCCTGTCTGCCTGCCTGGGACACGTGGCAGCTGCGGCCATGCCGATCGGTAGTGCAGCCTGAGGAGAAACCCAGAGGTTTAGACAGAGATATTGCCACATTTTGGCACGGGTCTTGTCTCGCAGCACCGTAATTTGATGTGACGTGGTGCGTGCTGTGTACAGGTCCTGTGAACGCTGGTGACGAAGTCATCTGTGATGCAAAATCCTGAATGAATTAAAAAAAACCCCAAACACAAAAAACTTCATTTTAAGAAGAAACTGGAATTTTTTTTGAGGGTACTGTTTAGAAATGAGGGAGAAGACTTACACAAGAGGTGCCATCAACACTGATACAATTTCACCCCCCCAAAAAAAAAAGCTTTGCCAAAGTGGCACTTTTTAGAGGGGGGGGGAAAACCCCACCTTCTTTCAACAAAGATTTTAGCCAGCTCTAGCTTACATCCTTGTTCTCTACCTTGGACCCGTCGTACTTTTTTTGACCGTTAAACCCGGAGAGCTCAGGCCATCTGTCGGGTGGGTGTGTGTACGATGTGTGGCTGTGGTTGCGTTGAGGTGCTGCTCCCGGCTAGAGCCGATGGCAGGTCTGACCCCGCGCAGCCGGGACGGGGCTCTCGGCTCTGCTGGAGGGCAGCTCTGCGCTTAAATAAAACCTGCGCCTCGCCTCCGGCAGCCTTGCTTTGTGGCACCATCGGCACTCAGTCGCTGTGTTTACGGAGAACAGGGAATGCCATTTTTAATAAATAATCAGACTTCCCTTATGTATTAAATTGTTAAATGAATTAGCCTAACTTTCTGCAAAATGTGTTTTAAAGCAAATTTTATGTCTGCAGTACTGGCATATACTGAAATCTATGGGGAGGAACTCAATAAAATGCTGGCAGCCTGGGGATTTATTATTTATGTAATTTTTGAAGGTTTTCATCTTTCTGGAGCCTGTAAGCAGATGGGCTTATAACATTTGATTTCCCCGGATCCTAATTAAAGCTGGGAACACTGAAGTTAAGGAATTAAGTGACCATTACTTAATTTTTCTCCCATAAAGATTTTTTTCTTTTTTCACTGTCTCCAAGACTGTGCTAACTTGTCACTTATTTTGACAGCATTTTGTGGTCAAAATGGGATTCGGGAGGGAGTCTGAAGCAGTGTTTGGATTGACACGCCATTTCTGAAAAAGCACATGTCAAATTGCCTTGTACAATACATTCGCCGTGGCCCTGGAGTCTTGGTGTCGGTGGCCACTGGGACTGCCAGCCCAACGGCAGCATCATGTACCTCACAACCTGGAGTTCTTCTGTCCTCATCGCCCCTGCAAGGCAGGAACGGGCCATCACAGCTCTGTGGGTGGAAGGGATGGAAGGGTAGGATGGATGTTTTTAATGAGGTTCGCAGAGATGCAAGATCCCTCACATCTCCATGCTTCCACCTGTAGTTGGTGTACGCAGGCCTTATGGTCATGCTTTATGTTCTGTATTGTTGCTCACCAGGTACTGTAGGTATCTGGTGACACAATGTTCACAGCCTGGCAAATTGAGGGGAAGTACTACCACAATAAACCAACAAACCAACAACCCAACAGATAAATCCCATTGCTTCTACGTGTAGCATAACCTTGGATGCAACACTGAGTTTGATTCCCCCCATCTTGCTGATGCAGGGTAACCTGCTCATCGCGCCGTCCCTCAGCAGATGACAACCGACAGCCCTGTATGATGACAGGCTGCTCGGGGAGGTGGTTGAGTCACCATCCCTAGATGTGTTCAAAAGCCGTGTAGATGTGGTGCTTGGAGACATGGTTTAGTGGCAGACCTGGTAGAGTAGGGTCAATGGCTGGACTAGATGATCTTAAAGGTCTTTTCCAACCTAAAGGATTCTATGATGTTACTAAGTTAAATTGTGAGTTACAAATGTAGCTTGGGGTTTAATGCTTTCTGATGGATATAACTTTACATTAAAATTTATGACATTGGGTTTTTGGTTTTGTTTTGGGGTGTTTTTTTGTTTTTGTTTTTTTTTTTTTTTCTGAGTATCATTGCCAGAGTTTGGAAGTTTAATAATCACAGCGTGGCTGTTCCGACGCTGGGGGGCTGCTTCTGCCCCTCTTCTGGAGGGAGGCTCATGGGTGTGGGTCTGGATCCAGCTGCAGCACTGACTTACACCACGTTTTTCAACTCCTGAATCCACATCTGCTTAAGCTAATGGAACGAGAGAGGTTTGTATAATATAAACAGATGTGATGCCGAAAAATAAAGCAGGCAAGCCGGATCTCCCCAGCGCAAAAGGCAGGGCAGGTTACAGCTGAGAAATGGCTTATGCAGAAGGTGTTTACCGAGTGCTGGGTTTCACTCCAGCAGCACGGCACTCGCATTGCGATGCGTTATTGTATAGCCTGACAAGTATTCTTACGAGCCTGCAAGGTACTCCTGGAGAAGTAATTTTAAAATTAAGTGGCAAAAAAGTAATTGTTTGTGTTTCCAGTTGTTTTTCCTAGCGAGGAGTTTTGAAAGCCTTTCTGTGAGGATTAGGAATGGCCTGGGTTTTCTGATGCGGTTGTTAGGTATGTCTGATCCCACCTGGACACACAGCTGCCTCGCGTAGACGTCTCTGCCCTCCTCTTAAATTGCTCTGGGCTTCTAAGGGCTGTGGATATGGTCGTGGTCACGGCTCTGTGCCGTCGGAACTGGAGCCACCCAGGATCAAGGTGTGGGCTGTGAGGCAGGGACCACGTTGGAAACTGGGATGAATTAATTGCTGACCTTAAAGGGAATTATACACCCACACTAATGAAGCTCATGGTTCAGGCCACAAGCTGATTGCCTAAGAAGCTCGCCAAGAAGTGCCTTGCCCGGATACTTCATTGCTCAGCCGCTGTCTGGCCCTACGCTAAGGTGCTTGGATGTCCTGGAGTCATTAGGATATGGACATTAGAGCAGAATAATTGCATCTGGGGTTGTTAAGTGAGTGATAGATACAATATATTGTTTGCTGGGTCTCTGCCATCCCTCCCGCTTTTCCTTTCCTGGGGGTTCCAAAGCCCTGCGTCCCAGCGTGCCGGTTCCCCCCCCGGCTGATGAACAGCGGTGGCCTCGAGCCCCGCAGGACGGATGCTCCCGGGCTGCATCCTGCCACGCTGTCAAAACCTAATCAAGGCACACTGGGCTGGCCCAAATTATCGCTGTTAGTTAAGCAGGTTCTGTCCAGATACACTGCAACAGGCGTAAAATAAAGGCACTTGTCACGGGAACGGTAAGACGACTGAAGTGAGGCATAAAGCGAGCCTGGCAATGTGCTGTCACCTCTGAGATTTAGAGTTTATCTGAGTATTTCCCACCTGCCTCGGGAGCGATCTGCTCTGGTTTTTTGAACTTTTCATGTTAGAAACAGAAGAATTTAGGGACCTATTTTTAAGGGAGAAAATGAGCTGCACAGCATTTAGACATAAAGAGAGAAAGCATGAATCTTCTGAGGAGCTGCAGTAAGTTGTATATAGTGAGTGAGTAGTCCCACGCAGTTTTATATATATTTTAGTGCTTCAAAATGGGCAATTTCCCAAAGATCAGGAAAATTGCAAGCAAAATTGACTGAGACAAAAAAGGTGGAGGTAAACATGTGAATGAGATTTGGAAGTCTCTTGGAAAGAGTTTTATTAGATTGTGATTCCACAGCCTGGAAACTTGACAGCTTTTGCTAAAAACCTTCTCTAGCTCGGAGCATGAAAAAGGCAATTATTAGATATAAAAAAAATAAGGGGAAAAAGAGGACATAGAAATTTATATACATTCAAAATTTCCAAGTATGGAAAAGGGAAGCAAATGAAACCAGTTTTAGCTTCTCTGTTAAGGAATGCCCCGGGAGTCTTTTGGCTGATTATGATGATTTTGAACAAGTTTACTAAAGCTAACAAACTTTCCGAAGGCTCTCACCCCTGTGAATGTTGTTGTGTGTTCAAAAGGGCAGGTGGGTGGCCCAGCCTGTGACTGCCACTTACACTCCTGTGAATCGTTTAAAGTTGATAGGAATGTGGTTAATGAAAAAGACAGGAATTGAATAAAATTCACCATCAGAGATGATTTCTATTGTGTTTAGCTGTGTGCTGTGTATAGAGGGTTTCTTTATTATTTAGGTCTTAAACTCAGCGTGATGTGTTGGTAATATGGGTATTGTTATATTTGAGTAGTTCCACCATGTGATCTGCCCTTCAGCTGTTTGAATTCCCAGTATCTCCATCGTGTCTTCTACATCTTTTTTCCCCGCCCTTTCTGGCTTCTCGTAACCGCTCAAATACAGCGAGCTGCTCCCAGCGCTTCCATGCCCTTTGATACCAGCTCTCTTAACAAGAGCTAATGTCAGTACTCATGGAGATCTACATCTCGGGCACCACGGATTCGGCTGAAATATTTAGAAGTAAGGAAAGTGAAGGGAAAAAAACCCTCTTCCCTGTCCTTAGCCTGGCTGTTTATCTTTGGATGCCCAGTTCACCTCTGTGCACTGTTTTTATGGTGGAATACTGGAGGCAGAAATTCTGCCATGAGGCAGAGAGAGGACTTTCTTTAGATGTCATTGTCTGTAATTTTGCATGCAGGAGCAATTGGTTATCAGCTGTCCAAAACGTTGCTCAGAGAAGAGTGAGCACTTCAGTACACGTCTCTGCCCCGGCTCTCCCCGCAGAGATGCGTGGCAAAGGCAGGCAGACCCGTAGGCTTTTACGTGGGAGCTGATGCACCGTCTGCCATCACTGGGAGAGGGCTAATGAAGCAACCTCTAATTACGGCCTTACTACAGCCGCTTTTCAGCACATCCTCTGTTCCAACCTTGAAGCAAGCTGGATCAGCCGGCTGGGAGAGCAGCGATCTCGTGCTGCGCAGACGATGTTTCCAGGGATGCTCTCCGGTTCGGAGGAGGGAACCCGGTGGTACTGGGAGTCTTCTCTGCAACACCTTCCCGGTTTCTTTGTCTCCTCAGCAAGGAAGAATACCAAGATATGCAACATTTGTGTTAGGCTGCCAGGAAACAGAGCAGATCTGTCATCTCCCGGCTCATCTGTGTTTCTCAGCATGGCATGTGTGGTCCACTGGAGGTCAAACAACAAATTACTTGAGCACTACGGTGTTCGATGGGAGCAATGCCCCCCTGCAAACCTTGCCGTCTGAGATGAATTGCTTCTAAAGTATCTCCCTCTCTGTGAGAGAAGGAGTCTCAAATATTTTTTTTATTTAAAATTTTTGAAGTGTGTAAGTCTCTGCAGCACAGGAAAGTTCAGTTATTGGTTGCGATGTCCTCGCTCCTTGCTGACAGTGTGGGGTAGAGGCGCTGGAAGACGCTGAGCTGAAGCAGTGGTTAAGGACAGACTGCAAATACTGATCCTCTCCCAAGGAAAAATAACGTGAGTCTGTGTAGTTCTGGAAATTGGTACAGACTTTTTGCTGTCGCCAAGGGGTATGGCAAGGGCCGGGCTGTGCTGTCTGGAGCAAGAGGGGTTCTGCTTCCTTGTGGTTGAGGGTGAATAGTTTGAAGTATCTCAATGTGCACATAGAGTTTTCAGCTGGGGGGAGGGGGGGGAATGGGAATCCTTCGGTCAGTGCAAGCAGACGGATCTGGGACCAGCGCATCTCAGTGGCATGTATCCCTCTGAGGTGCAGGCGCTGATGCTCCAGGTCTTTTGGCATTTCCAGTTCTGCAAAAACGCCGAGTCTTGGTGCAAATACACAGCTCAGGTCTTCTGCTCCTTGGTATCGACCGTAATTGGGTGTGTTGTGTACCCCATGTGCCAGGTAGGGAGAGGAGCGGGTAAAGCAGAGGCCATTTGAAAATGGTTATCCAAGGCACAGGGGCAGCCTGGGCAGCCCAGCCAGCCATGGACAGCAGGCAGGTCATTTACCAGCTTGCAGCTTAATTAGAGCAGCGGTGTGATGGGGGCTGGCACGCTGTGTCATTGCTTTACTGCTTGGGTTTTCTCTCTTAGGTCTTATCCCAGTCTTTAGGAGATACCTACTCCCTTAGGCTGGGTTCGAGGGCTTTCAAGGGACAGAACATCAGCTTATTACAGCTGATGATAAGAATCAGATGTTTATTAATTATAACATCACTTCTGTAGGTTACCTTCCAGTATTTGTTTCAGCGCTGCTCCAGAGTACTAAGACACAACCAGTGTTAGTCCTGCCCCAGGACGGTCTGTCCTGCTCCAGAACAGGATGTACGTGTCCTGACGGGATGCGGGGGCATTGCAGGTGTCGCCCGCAGCGAGGAAGCGGTTGTGGTTTGCTGCCTGGCTGGTAGGGCTGGCGAAATGACAAGCGGGTGTGCGCGAAGTCTCCTGGTAACTCCTTGAGGAATTGGGAGGAGCAGTAGGGAGGGCCTCAGAACTTATTTCTGCGTGCCCCTCAAATGGCTTACTGGGGTGCTGAGGCAGTGGTCGCCCGGATGGTGTGTGTCAGCCTGTGAGACCTGTGTGCGCTTCTCTCTGCCTTGCTCTGGTTGAAGTCTCTGCTGGTTTTGTTTGGGGTTTGTTATCTAAATAATGCTGCCTTTGCGTGTTTAAAAACAAAGAAGCCAAGCAAAAGCCCCAAGGCAACCCCCCTCGAGAGCAAGGCAGGCTGCAATGGCAACTGGACCTGAAACGTGGCTCACCCCAGCCACCGCCGTCCCTGGCGGGAATGGAAAACATTGAATAAAGTTTAATCCGTTAAAAATGTACCTAGTCTTGGTTCATTTGCAAGCAGCCAGAGAAATGTAAAAGCAGGTAACAGTACCCTAGCAGGCGTATTGCTGCTTAAGCGGTGGGGTGGTTTTTCCCCAGATGCCCCACTGTGCTCCCAAGTAGCGCAGTGCCGGGGGCTGCGTGCCCCATTGCAGGTGCTGGGTGCGCACACGAGCGCGGGCAAGCTTCCGAGTGAACTTCCCATCAGGATCCTGTTTTGCAGAGACGCTGCCAGTACTTCAGCACTGGAGATGCTGCCCGTGCTTGCAACACCCGAGCCATCTGCAGCAGATTAACTTCCCCGGGCTTCTCTAAATCTCTCCTTCCTGTGATCTCCCAGCATCGTTTACAAAACCCCAATTTATGCCCTCCAGGTTGACCTTTAAGCCTTTCTTACCTTAGTTGAACTTGCAGCATACGAATCTGTTTACAAGGCTTTGCTTTCAAGCAGGGTATTATAGACTGAATTTTCACCATATGGCATTTCCTTCACAGCTACATCTTCAAGAAATTGCTTACAGGTGCAGGGAGCTCAGTCTGAGGCTTTTCCAACATCATTGTGACCCCAGTGAATATTTCTTTATTGACTGTTTTTCTTCTCTGCAGCTATCAGCTGTTGTGCTGACTTCCACTCCCCCCCTCCCCGTACATTCAGAGACTCACCTTACTATTACAGAAAAATCAAATAGGTACAATAATGGCTCAGGTCAGAAACACTCCATTGTATGACCTTTGCAAATCCTTTTTACTCATGGGTTTTATGTGATAAATTATGCTTTAGTGAGAAATGGTCTCAAAAGTAGACATATTAAATAGCACTTGGTTTTGACCTGTGGCATCCTCAAGTCAAGAGTCTTGCAGATTTTCTCGCGCACGTTTCTGGTTGTTCGTTGGGTTTGCAGCTGATGCGTTTCTGTTCATTTGGGTCTATTAGGGAAGCAGCTGAAGTGTCCTCAAGCATGAGATACAGCCTTCCCTTTCCTTTCCTGAATACAGATGATGTGCCAGCTGTGGTTGACGGGAGCGGGGGGTCCAGCCCGTTCGGTGTGTGGCTGCCGGGGACGGAGCCGTCTCTGCTGCGCTGGTCGGCTCAGCTGGCCGCAGCCTGTGCCATCGCTGGGGCGGTGGGGTGGGTTCCCCCCCGTTACGCAGTATCTAGGTGTCTGTATTCCCTTCCTTCTCTAGAGGGGTGCTGCCACGGGGATTTGAAAGGCAAGTCAGGTTGTTCTGCAGTAGGAACAGTGGTACTTTGTCCTGTACGTGTCCTCCCTGCCAGCCCAGGGAGCGGCAATGTTCTCTCTGGGTCCTTAACGAGGATGAAGGTGCCCGAGAGGGCGATGATGGACTGCTCGGTGGAAACGGGCACAGGGCAACGGGAGCCGCAATGCCCAAAGCGGGAGAAGGGCCTGGAGAGCTTAATATGACGTGCCCAGGCAGTCCCAGCCGTGGATTATTGAGAGTTGTCCCATGAATTTTGAGTGTAATTCCAGTGATTTTTTTTTTTATGAATCCACATCTGTCGGGGTGCTACCCTGTAACCGGAGAGTTAACGTGGGTAATAGTTTCCTTTTAGAAAGGGCCAAGTGGCAGCTTCAGCTCAGCACTCTGCAAAGTGTCGGGGAGGCTGAGGGAGGGAGTTGTTGCAGTCAGAGGCAAACGCACAGTGGAATACACTATTATTACTATTGCATTGTAAGCTAACTTGGCATCTCTTTTTTTTTTTTAATGAAAGATTATTTTTTTTTTTAGACAATGATAATGTTTGGATGTGATCTGTATAGATCTAGGCAGAACATCTGACATACAGGAAATAATTGCCATTGTATTAACGTCAAACAATAAATATTAAAACTGTAAAGGAGAGGAGGAGCTGGCTAAAGGGGAGACTGCGCTGTATGTGCCAGGGAGTGACGGGGGGGTGGCTGCAGTGGGGTTAGGGTATGTGCTCCCCAAGCTTGCAAAAGTAAAATTGGCAATACTAAGGAGGTCTGGATGGGATACGGGAGAAGCAGATGACAATGTTGATTAGGGGGATAGAAGTGAGAGGAAACTGGATAGCATAAAATGCAAAATAATGCATTTTTAGCAACAGTTGGCTATCACCTGGGGACTTGTCCCTCCTCCTCATTCCTAGATGACAAAGATCTGACTTACGATGAGTGAGGTGTGTGGCCCAGCTCTGAAAAGACCATGTGGTTTATTTCTTCATTAGGATGCGTTAGGTGAGGCGTGTTTAGTAAAGACTCAACAAGGTCACAGCTGCTGTGCAGGGCCTTGGTGTCACCTCATTTGGAATACTTTGTGCTGTTCCAGGCATTACGTTCCAAAAAGTGAAATTATTTTGATCAGAAATCAGAAAAGGGATTCTGGGATGATAAGAAGAGCGCAGGATCTTTCTTATAAAAGTGTGTTACAGGAGCTTGTCTTGCTCAGCCTGCTAACGTGGAGCTTGGAGGGGATGGGCTGACTCTGTAAATGCACTTGGGATTAACGGTCAAGGAGCAAGAACAATTTCTTACATTAAAAGACAATATGAGTTCACTATTAAATGAGCTACAATTTGAATATTGGTAAGTTTGGATGGAAAATTAGCAGGTAATAAGGTGATAGCTATTCAAGGAGGAGAGTTTTTCAAACTAGTAGTAGGGAAGAGGGAGAGCAGCGCACATCCTGAAGAGTTGAGAGCGTGAGCTTTGTTAGCATCTCATCTTCATATTCATGGGATCTGTATCTGTTTGTCTCTCTGCCAGTTCCCGATCACTTTTCATCTTCCCTTCCCACGGGATTTATTCTCGCAGTCCTTTCTCTGCTCCTTTCCTTTCTGCAAAGCATAATATAAATCCTATCATACTCTTGAGTCAAAGCTCTGGAAACCAAGCGTTTCGGTAAATGTGGAATTAAAGCAGAATTAATTTGTTTTGCCCTAAATGATATATTAACATTTCATTTATTTATCTATTATAGCAAATGGACTCGAGCTAGAGATTTGTGTCTACTGGAAGACCATTTTGATACAGTTTATTGAAATAAACTGGACGCATCAGAGATGTCTCTTTTAACTTGTGGCCTGAAATTAATATGGAATGATCAGCGTATTGGCTAATTAAGAGAAGACATTTGTAATTTAAGTTTTAGTATTCAGTATAACTGTAAGTCACAGGGTAATGATGATAGTTAAAACAATATTATGAGAAACTGACACTTTCATTCTGGTGATGAACTTGTGAAATGAATCAACCAATTTAAAGTTTAACGATGTCGTTAGTGTGGCTGAGTGTGCATGCTCTCCACTGGCAGCGTAATGCTGTCCGAATGTAAAGCTGCTTTAAACAGGAGCTGATTTGGACTTTTATTCAGCAATCCACTTGAAAAGGGCTATTATTTGATATCACTTCAACCTGAAATGAGTGCCGGTTCAACTAGCAGGGAGTGAATTAAATTTGATTGCAATAATGTACATAAAGAGCCTGTGTAAAAACCAAAAGTTAAATGCTCTTTTATAGGGGTGAGAACTGTTAGTTTAGCAGAAGGAATTGTAAAATCCTGCAGAAAAGGGCAGGGGGGGAGAAGTTTTCTTTACAGCCTGCATTATGCGGCACCGTGCCGTGGCAGCCTGGCCTTGTGCAGACATGCACCGATCAGCCTGGTGGTTTTTCTGGGCCAGTATCTGGCATTTTGCTCCAGCCAGTCCCTGTGGTGCCCCTTGGGGTGACCGGCCCCATCAGCATCGGGCCAAGTCAGCACCAGCCTGATGGCACTGTTGGGCTTTGGCTACCCCCGAGTACGTACGTCTGCCCAGAAGGGGCCGTGCAAGGTGCCGGCTGGTTTGTGTGAGAGGCTGCCGTGCTCTCACAGAAGACAGAAATAGAGGTCAACAAGTTGCCCATGAGGCAGCAATGGGCCCTTGTGGCCAAGAAGGCCAATGGTATCAGGGGGCACATTAAAAAGCGTGGCCAGCAGGTCGAGGGAGGTCATCCTCCCTCTCTACTCTGCCCTGGTGAGGCCACAGCTGGAGTACTGTGTCCAGTTCTGGGCTCCCCAGTTCAAGACAGACAAGGAACTGCTGGAGAGAGTCCAGTGGAGGGCTACGAAGATGCTCAGGGGACTGGAGCATCTCTCTGAGGAAAGGCTGAGAGACCTGGGGCTGTTCAGTCTGGAGACGAGCAGACTGAGAGGGGATCTCATCAGTGCTCAGCAATAGCTAAAGGATGAGTGGCAAGAGGATGGGGTCAGACTGTTTTCAGTGGGCCCAGCCCAGGGCAGTGGGCACAAACTGGAACATGTGAAATTTGTCTGAACATGAGGAAAAACTTCTTTCCTTGAGGGTGGCAGAGCGCTGGAAGAGGCTGCCCAGAGAGGTGGTGGAGTCTCCTTCTCTGGAGATACTCAAAACTCACCTGGATGCGATCCTGTGCAACCTGCTCTAGGTAACCCTGCTTGGGCAGGGGGTTGGACTAGATGATCTCCAGAGGTCCCTTCCAACCCCTACCATTCTGTGATATTTTTTTTATTTTATTTTTTTATTGATTGATGGGGAAGAGAGGTGGCTTTTTGGCTGGTTGTTTGGTTTTTTCCAGGGTGGCATCACTGTGGAGACAAACCTTTCTGCTTGCGGAGAGCGCGAGCTGGTCGGGTGTGCAATACAGATCTGCTGTCTTAGTGCTGTGTCTGGTTGGGCGCTTCATCACGTTACGCTGCCAGGGGATGAGTGGAAAAGCAGGAGCAGTGCTCACTCTTCTTGTTGGGGACGTTACAGTACTGCCTTGAACGTCTGAGATCATCCTCAGAGCAATGTCCTGCGAACCATGCTCCCATGGGCTGCACTGTCACTGAAGATGTGTCTCCAAGCTGCAGGAGACTTCCTTGCAATAAGTAGCCCATGCGTCCTTGCTCCACACTTTAACACTTGTAGACCAGACAGTGAGTACCCAGAGGTGGTCGTGGAGATGCTCACGTCACCCACCGCTCCCTCAGCGGTGTGGGTGGCAGCTGAAGCTCTCCTTGGTGCTCCCACCCAAGCCCCTCCCTGTGCATTAGGTGGTGCTTAGAGAGCTACCTCCATGGTGTCCTCTGCTGTCTTCCCTGGTTTAAAGCTTTTAACCCAAGTACAGCCATTTCCAAGCCCTTAGAGCACAGTCATCACCATGCTAAAAGCAAAATCAGGGGTTAATGACAGGATGACCTGCAGGACGCCTTCAGAGGCCTAATGAGCTTTGTCCTCCCCAAGATCTGACTTGGCATGGAAAATGGCAACGAGAGGTCAGAAGAATCCCTGCGTCAGTGTAATCCTGTGGAACGTGAGCCTGTGCCCACACTAAATTCCTTCTGCTTTGGTCTGTCTCATGAGGAGAGGTGTTATTTGAGCAGTAGCACAGGTTGTTCTGGTCAACTTAAAGCACGAAACATGGTTTTGTTGGAGAACACTCACAGTCCATCGCTGGAGCTGTTGTATTTAAAAAAATCAAATTATTGAGTTAAGTCAAATAACTGGAAGGAAAACAAGGAAATCACAGTTTGGTTATAAATTACTTGTAAGCATACAAAGAGGCTACGTTTGAACGAATTATTCATGATGAGTTATTTGCTCAGCCCTAGTTAGTAAAAGATTTACAATTTCTTCTCTCTTTCTGTTACTCCGTTCAGCCAGATATGTTTCCTCTGTGTATATTATATTAAAATCTCTATGTACATACAGTCAACGCCATTTCTTATTGCAGGCATCTACATTGAAATCAAAAGTTAGGGGAAAAAAAATTTAAAAAGGAAAGGAAAATGCACCGTGAAGATTGATTTCTTTTATATTTATTGAGTTAAAACTTGCAGACTTGAATTGAAACGGGGTCTCATTTATCATCAGACTTGGTCGCATCTTTAAATAACCCCCTTTTTATCGGAATATGTTCACAACATAATTTATGAAAGTAGCAATTTGGCAGATTGAACTATATTTTTCTGAATTGAATCTCTGTTCTCTCTGATTTAATATTTAATAACTAAAGCATATCTGCTAGTGAACTAGATAGAAATGACAACTCTTCTATGTGGGCTGATTAGGGGAAGAAAATCCTGCAGGCAAGTAATATCTTAGTTTTCAAAGGATGCTTTTAAGCTATTCAATTCTTATTCCTCTCTGCAATTTTTATAATAGTTAGAACAACCTTGAATTAACAAATGTAAATTAGTGTCTTAAATCGCACTTCTTAAATACTTACCTAGGTAACTTCAGTGAAGTGAGTTCTGACTTCTTGCAAATAGGTATTTCTAGAGAAGATCCACAACTTAAGGATCTTTTTAGCATTGCAATAAATGTATAAAGTATTTTGTTTGAAATAAAAAATATTTGCACTGGAGAAGTAAGGCCCAGGTTTGGCTTGTTATTTAAAGATGTGTGTAGCAAAATATATTTGTACCACCATTGGCTTGAATCACACTTAAGTCAAGAGTGATCTTATTTAAAAAAAAAAAAGGGAGGAAGAGTCTCTCTAATGAAGCTCAAAATGATCTTTTTTTGAGAAAGTACGTTCCTCATCTCTTAGAGATTTGATGGGTTAAGGGACTATGATGTGATTGCTGAGCTGGATAGCTACATACACAGAAGTTAAAACAAGACACGATTGCTGCCTGAAACAACCCAAAATGAACCTCGTCTGAGGTTTCCTTGAGTTTGAATAAGCTAATATTCAGTATTTATGGTTTTGCCGTGTGTCTGCGCTGTCGGGCTGCAGCGGGACTGCTGGTGCACGAGAAGCCCTTGGCCTCCGGGGTGATGTTGCACAAATACCGGAGAGACACGGGGGCAACAAACTAGGAGAGGGATTTCCTTGTGCTGTTTCTGGCTGGTTGAATATTGGTAGCCCTGGCTATAAAAGCACGGCTTGATACTTATGGCTGCCATGACGGCCTTGTGCCTTAAAAAGAGTATTCTGGCTTTGTGGTCGTGCAAGTCTGACGGGGTAAACCTTCAGCTGAGACATCATTACCCTGTCTGCTCGGCTGCTCGGTGCTCATCGTGCTTCAGCAGGGGGAGATGTGGCTGTGGCCAGGAGATGCCCGTCCTCTGCCGGCACATCGATCTGCTTGTCCCCATCAGTGCTCTTTAAGTAAATAGAAAAGTCTAACGTAGCTTTAATCTTCCTCCAGCTTGGCTTTTTGCAGGGTCACCGCGGGCACTCGGTGTGCTGGTTTCTGCTGCAGGAGATCTGGTCTGGGAGAAGGGAACTGCAGCCGTGCTCCAAGCTGCTGGGGGGTCTGGACCTGTGTTACCTGCCTCCTTTCCACCAGCTTGGGCCCAGTTCACCCTGCAAGATTACATGTCCTTACTTATGTAATTGTGTAGCGTTTTAAATATAGAAAGAGTCATAGCACAGGAAGACACATGGCAGCATTAAAAAGCAAAAAGCCCTTCGGCTTTTCCATTAAGCTCACAAAAAACCCCACCAAACTTCGATTTGCTTAATGCGCAGTTGCCACCTGCCCGACACTCACGTCTTCCCGGCTGGGCATGTTCTGGTAACAGTTAAACAGCTTTCGTCTCTCCTTTTATTGTTAGCATATTGGCAGCTTGCAGGCTTGGCATAAATATTTGGATGCAATTAGAATAAAGCAATATTGAATTGTTTTAGTGGGAAACCCAAATCCTTCACTGAAGGAGAAACCTGTCCCTTCAAAAGCAGCTCCTCTTGCCCACCTCTGCCAGCCTTGATCTCGGGTAGCAATTGCAGTCTGCTGCGGAATGAGGAATAGCTTTTAAACTCTGTTGGGGATTTCTTTTCCCCTTAATTGTACTTATTCCCGTTTTCCTCCAGCACTTAATTGATTTCTGCATCCTTGCAGCATCTTCTTCCAGTCCTGGAGGGCACCAGGGTGGCGTCTCCCCCCTCCTCTGTGGCTTAGATCCAGTCCTGATAGGCGAGAGCAGTTCGGCTTAAACTGTGGCAGATCTGCATCTTGGAAGATGTGAAGAATAATTAATTGGCAATTTATAATGTGTTAATTAAATGTAGTAATCATTTCGCACTATAGCAATCTGTAATAATGCATGTGTGCCTTGGTAGGCAGAGATTTACTGTCACTTTGGAAAGGGCCACAGACCCTTTCATAGAATCACAGCATCATAGAAGGGTTTGGGTTGGAAGACACCTCAAAGCTCATCTCCTTCCAACCCCCCTGCCCTGGGCAGGGACACCTCCCACCAGACCAGGTTGCTCCAAGCCCTGTCCAACCTGGCCTTGAACACCTCCAGGGATGGGGCAGCCACAGCTTCTCTGGGCAACCTGGGCCAGGGTCTCACCACCCTCATAGTAAAGAATTTCTTCCTCCTATCTCACCTAAATCTGCCCTCTTGCAGTTTAAAACTGTTCCCCCTCGTCCTCTTGCTCCGCTCCCCAGAGTCCCTCCCCAGCTTTCCTGTAGGCCCCTGCATGCAGTAGATCACTGGGATTTGACTCACTTTTGAGAGCAATTGCAAGGTTTTGGCTGGTGAGAAATTAGAGGATTAATGGGCATGTGTGTGTAGGAAGCCTGGTCAGCTCCTGCTGGTTTTAATTTTTAGTCTTAAGTGGCTTTAGCCCAAGGGGCAGGTGCCGAGCTCACAGCCCTTGGGATGGGTCCCGGGGGGTTGCAGGTGCTGTGGTGATATTTCATTGCTGGTTCTCCAGCACGGTCGTGGCGTATGCCGGTTGGTGTCCACAAGCCTCGGAGGCAATGAGTCCTCCATGCTCAGCACAGTGTTTCTGTCTGCAGATAGAAACGAGGAGTTCATGGTGCCGACATCCAAGGAGCTGCACCGGGCTAAAATTAGTATAAATAAAGCCAAGACAAAAAAAGGAGCAGACACATACATGGAAGATGGGACCACACAAGCAGAGTGGTCTCCTGCGTCTGCAGACCACCAGTGCGGCTCTGGCAGCTGACAGCATTAGACAGCCTATTTTTGCATCCTGAGGCATCTGCTGTCTCTAAAAAAAAAAAAAAAAAGGCAAGCTCTCCCCAAGAATCCTGGGACAGGTGAAAAATATAATCCCCAGACCAAATGGCCAACAAAGATGTCAGTTGAAGGAAAGCTTAAAATAAAACTATTGCTGGGGAGAAATGAAAGCTTAGGGCTGGGAAGTGTAACAACACTTGTAATATGCAACTAAAATCAGATTTATCAAGACTAGCACTCATTATGTGGGGTTTGGGGTTTTTTCCCAAACGCGCAGAACTATGAAGTTCTTTGAGAACTTCAGTGATCAATAACCCATTACAATAGTGACACAAACTCTGAACCTGATTACCAACAGCAGCGCAGTAGAGCTTACCTAATGAGTTATAAGAATTATTGGGATGGGCAAAAGCGTGTGGGGCTGATATCCTGGGTTTTTATATATTTTTCTCTACATACCTTGATCTCTTGAGTGCAACAGAATTCGGGTTAAAAAGGAGGATAATTAGACTTGTCTCTTATCAAACCTCAAACTGCAAGCACAGCATCTATTTTCCACTGCTTGGGTAAAATTCTGATTTTCTGGAATACAAGAAGCCTCCTTGTTTTACTAGCACGGCTCCTAAACCTTGCTGTATTTCATTCTTAATGAAGCATACAGACGTACAATATTTTTTTTTCTTCTCCATAACGTGGTTCTGTGTATAGGTACTTTTTTTTTCTCTTGCATTAAAGTAAATCTGTGCTGCTGGAATCTGAAAATTCCAGAATTAAAACTTGCTTATGTCCTGTTCTACAGAAATCATGAAACCCGTTGCTTGTTATGGGCTTTGGATCAGGTTTAACATCCATCTAAATCAAGTGCTGGAAGTAAGAATGGCCCCGTCCGCTGGATCCTTAGGGTGAATGATCTGTCCTCCTGTGAAGTCTGAGACAGATGCCGACACTGGTAGGACAGAAGGATGCTCTAACTTTAATGCATCTGGTAGTTCACATTCTGATAACTTTGTTTTTTTATGAACATTAGGTGTTTTTATTTCTTTTTGGAAATATTTTATGGATGTGTTGTCTTTCTTAGCATTCTCCAGTATATTTCGGTCATATATTTGGGGAGAAGAGCGACCACAAGTTCAGGCGTACTGTGACTCAGTGGTCGAAAACCAGCTACAATAAATATCTGGCTATTGGCAGTTTATTTGTCATTTGCTGGCTGATGCCTACTGGAGTTCTCTGCTCTAATTAAGGTTTTCTCTGCACTAGTCAACTCAGGTTATCTGTGGGCAAAGGATGGAAAATCGGTGTTTGGGCTGGAGCAGTTTTACTCTCTTGACTAACAATTTTCACCAGGGCCGAACGTCCCGCTGGAGGAGAGGGGAGCATGGGCTCCCCCAGCAGAGCATCTCCTGTTGCGGCTCTCAGAGGCACTGCTCGGCTTTGTCCTGTTCTTGCCTGCAAACGCAGGAGCCATCAACGCTTTCCTTCCTCGTTTACTTGTATATTTTAAATACTTGTACGTCTAAGTACGTTTCTTCCTGAGAGGCATCCAGTCTTGATTCTGAAACATGTATCGATGGTGGACTTGCTGCTTCTCAGCTTGGTGTTATCCATGCTGATTAAGTTCGTTTGGACGTTCTCATTTGAATTTTTTGGCATCCAGTCAGTGCCCCTTTCAGTGCGAGATTGAAGGATCCTCCAGTACTGTGTTTTCCTGAAAGTAATCAAGGTGACACACTGCAATCAAGCCATCTCTCAGTCTTCTCTTTGCTAAACTAGTTGGAACTCTTTCAGTTTCTCCCTGTCAGCCTTTGAACCCTTGTTTTCATATTTTCAGTTTTTCTTCGGGTTTTCTTAAGCAGGGAGGGAGAGGAATGAATGCTACACTGTAGTGGCGTTGGTGACCTTCATGCTACATAGGGCTCCCCACCTCTGCTCCCCGTGGTGCCTGTCCCCAGGGGACCCACCAGCAGCTGGTGGCCTCGCCGCAGAGCTGCGCTGCCCTGGGAGATAGCTTGGCTTGGAAACAGGGAGGCTGCGACAGGTCGTGCATGGGAATGTATTTATATATACCTATATACATCATCGTATTCCGTAAATTGTCTAGGTACCTACTATACGTGACTGAGTCCTTTAAAATGAATGGGTAGCTGACTTCCCCAAAACGCTAAACCGGGAAAATTTATTGAATTCAGCCCTTTATATGAGGAGGTCGCGAGCTTTGTATTTGTAAAAAGGCAAAAAATTCCACCCAATTTTAGCTATCAAAGCTGAATTTGGCTTCTAAGGTTCATTTAATCACTACAATGGCTTAGTTAGAGAGAACGCTGCAGAAGGGTAATTTATCTTTATTTGTCAGCTCCCCAGGGCTGAGTTCTTTTGAAGGGCAAAAGTGAATAGGAGGTAAGAATAAATTGTAAGCTGTCTAATTTTTGACCTGCGATTTCTTTCAGACATTATGTTTAGGGAGTTTTTGAACAGTGGCGTCAGGAGACCATCAGTGAAACCTGAAAGGTGTGCCAGCCTGTGATTTGGCTGAGCCCGTGAAGCGCCGGAGCGGTTTACACGTTTTAACCAGGGAAAAAGTGTACGGGGTTTAAAGGAGATGGGAATGAGTGGAGTTCTCAGCAGATCTTCGTAGTTATGGTGGGGCAAATTAATTCAAGCAATATAAACAGGTTCGCTGAAGCTACGTTTTCACTCAGTTTCCGTGTGGCAGCAGCGCCATGAGCCTCATCCAACGGCCACCAAAGTCAGTAGAAAGACTCCTATTGATGTCCAAGGGGCTTGAATCTTAGTTAATGAAAACTGCCCCGAAGACAACTTGCACATGCCCTGACTAATGTTGTTGTAAGGGAAACTGCTTCCTGCTGTGCATTTAAAAATGGGTCACTTTTGTGATGAATGCCAATTCCTAGGAAAGCTATCCTTGTGCTCGGTCATCTGTACGTGTGGAGAGAGTGCTTCATCTCAAAGGGTCACAAAATCTTCTGTCAATTACAGGAGCTAATTGACATGTAGAACCCCACTAATAAAACTATACGATTGCAAAAATAAAATGGCATTTGGGAATGGACTTGTTAACATTTCTAACAATAACTTTGCTGGCTTGCATTGTGCTCCAGGTTTGGTTTTGGTTGCATTGTCCTGCTCTGGTGCCTCTTTCCAGGTTCTTAACTTGTAACTTTTTTCCTGTTTGGCTCTTAAATTGAAATTATCTGAATCCAAAGTTGAAAAAGTGTGTGTTCTGGTCCTGCTGTAGACAAAGCTAAAACCTTGTCAGGCCAAAGGTAGAAATCTTCCAAGAATGCTCATTTTCCACAGGCCTATGTCTTGGCTGCCAGAGAGAGGTAACTCATGAACATCAGCTGTTTGGCTGGAGACTTGTGTTGTGGAGATGAAAATAAGGTAGGTTTTGCCATTCTGTTGGCTGATGCTCGTTGACATGCTGTTAGCACGCTGTTTCAGTATATGTACGTGTGGGAAAACTTTATCTTGAAATTTACTTTTATTATGACTTGACAAAATGCTTACTAGTGAAATTACTTTAAATAAAAATTCCCAAACTTAGACGTATTTTTGATAAATATCATTGATAACATATGGCATATCTTTGATTGCCCTTAATGGAAATTGTTAAAGATGCATAAGCAAAAATTGTTTCCCCAAAACAGTGTGAGGAGCTTGGCTGTAACATTACACTACTTTGAATTCGGGTATTAGGCTATAATTAGAGGCAGTGCCTTGAGTTAGGATTCGTGCATTTTGCTCTGTCACATTATGGCATTTCTTTTATATTCTGTCTTTGCTCTTTGAACAGTTCAGTTTGGTTAATGGGACTTAAGAGGTAAAAGTCATCTTGAATCTGTTTCAGTGAAGAAGAACATTCAGAAGGTAAACTGACTTTTTAGCTGTTATAATTGCTATGAATTCTTTAGTTACTATCTTCATTTTTCTCTATATTTCTTACTTTTCCTGCCCATGTTGATTTTTTTTTTTTTTACCGAGGTATCTCGATTTACCAGGAATATAGCTAAACAGGTCAACCTTGTGTATATGGTGACAGGGGGACACAAGCAGAAAAGGGCAGGTAGTGCGCAGCAGAATTTTTCTAGCACATAATCAACGACAAATTTATGCTGGATGCTTGTTTTTATGTTGTCCATTAAAGCGGTGTTCATCTGCAGTGGTGAGCAGACAGCTCACAACAAATTTCCAGTTTAATGAGGTTCAACTTCATTTGCTTTTATGTGAATTCTCTCTTCTTTCTGCTCCAGCCCGGAGGTGTTGGGGAGCTTCTGCAGCCACCACCGCGCACGGCAGAGCAGCAATGAACTGGTAGGGATGAGACGTGAAAACTGAGATAGGTTGAAAGCCCTTTGGGAAGCTGGGACAGTAATTAAAGCTGGCAGTAATTAAGCATGTCCTAGCTCAGGCAAGAGGAAGATCCAGTGCAATCCGCAGAGGCTCTTTGCTCTCCCACCTGGTGGGTAACGCAGGCTGGGACCCGGAGGGAGCCGTGTTCATGCCTAGATGCAGGACATGTACCTGTCCTTCTCCCTTCTGGTGGAGAAGAGGCTGGAGCAGAGCTGGGCACAGCTCCAGGCACGCAGCAGTCATACCTTTCAGTTGATTTTTGTCTTGGGTATTTTCAGTTTTCATCCGTAAGTTTGGATTATGGATGAGGAAGGCTGACGGAACAGGAGGCACCAGCAAAACTCCGTGCCAGGGCTGCCTGTAGCAGCCTTCACGATGTGTTTCAGGCTCCTCCGCCTGCAAATACTCAGCAGGGTTTTCTGCTCTTTACTTGGGCACTGCCACAGAAGTAGAGACCTGAAGAGGCTCGAGGATGTTCTGTAAAATGAAGAATAGCTGATAGCATCTATATGCATAGGCATAAAGCGAGCTGTTCTATGCTCTTACCAGTAAATTAGCTAAAACCCAGCCACGAAATATTGCCAAGCCCCCATCTTTCTATTAAAATGTTCTCTCTGTCCTTCCTGCTCTTTACCATGAAGTTGAGGAGTTTTAAGTGAGAGTAAAAAGCTGTGGACACCGAGGCAGCCTTGCGTGTGGCCCCGGGGAGGATCAGCAGCAAGAGGGGTTGGGGCTTGCGCCGCCTCCGAACACCTCAGCTCTTGTCAGCCACCGCTATGAAACGGTTCCAGAAATAAAGAGCTTTGTTCCAAAACCCATTTTAGGTTGCTAAGTGACAGCAGCGTGCTTGCTTTTCGCGTTACTTCCTAAACTCGGCTCCTAAAAGCAAGGAAACTAATAGGTAAAGGCATGATAAAATTCAGAGTGCCAGGTATTAAATACATTATGAGGGGAAAGAAATGCACGTTCCGGCCCCCAGGAAGGCCAGACCTCCGGGCAGGGAGCACTGGGGGCGGCCGGCAGAGGGAAGGGGTGGTTAACCCCTCCCAGCCGCCTGTGCTGCCCCCGTCCCTTCAGCGAGGGGAGAGCTGGGGGACCAGGCTTTTACCAGGGCGTGCGCTTTTCCTTCTGAAAATGTACAGGCTGTGGTGGAAGTTGCTCAAAAACATTTTTCACCATCCTGCTGTTTTTCACTTTTGCTTCATTCCCAGAAATCCAAGTATTGCTGTAAACGATGGTATTCCTATTTCTCCCTCTAAAGTGCCTCTTGAATATCAAAATCTGGGTGTGTTTCATCTTCTCTCTAGCATGATTTTCTGTAGAGGTAGAAAGATAGCAATGGACGTTTTAAAAAAATATAGTAATAATTATAAAAAAAAAAATATCCAAAAGCGGCTTTCAAATTAGGCCTGTGTTAAAACAGTGTGGCATGGTTCCTGTTGTCCCTAGCAAGGAAAGGAGGAATTCAGGGCTGAATTATTTTGCCTTTGGGAACCTCCTGGTCATAGCGTGGTCCTCAGGTCTGCAGAGAGAAAATCAAATGGGCGACACCTCAGCTCTTGCCTTGAATTTGGTACAGTTACTTAATTATGTTAGTGTGTAGGGGAAATAAACTGTGCCAGATAAGCATCTAGAGCCACACGCGGCCTCCCTGGAGGAAGGGACTAGAGTCGAGATGGACTAAAATAGGATTTCTTAATAAAAGCTCGTTAACAGTGCCTGCATCGCGGGTCCCAGTGTTAACTATGACAAATATGTATATTTTATGATCACAGGAAAGTGCTCTTCAAATAGAAATAATTCCTTCTGTACACTGCACTTGAAAAAAAATTGTCAGATATTTTCAGTCAACAGCAGTTGGCTTTGCAAAGCTGCTCATCAGCTGTGATAAGCTATTAGGGGAATGTTGATGGACACATCGAAAATAAACTCCAAAAAGCATCCATCATCTTTATTGCCCCTTTGCAAAATGAAAGGGTTTATTTTGTTGCTGGAAGAGTTTGCGAAGGACTGATTGAAACTGGGGAAGGCAGAGAGAATTGGCAGGGTTTAGTGTTTTTCCAGACATGACATCAGGGTTTGATACAAGAAATGAGAGATAATTCATGTTCCCGTGGTACTGAAAATGCTCTGCAAAGTCTCTAAACCACAGGATTCTCTGACTTGTAGGAATAATCTGATGCTTTATGTTACTCTGGTTTAATGTAGGTCTTAACAGCCGCTCCTCCCCCACAAAAATAAATTTTAGCCCCCCCCAAGGTCAACACACCTCAAAAGCATTTGCAGAGGGGAAGGGGCTTTGCCACTTCAGTAGTGGTTGGGATGTCCTGGGTTGGTTTCCAGGAGTTTACAGAGTTTGGCTGTGTCTGAAGGCAGAGATGCTCAGCGGCGTGGGAGGGCTGGGAGAGACCTCTGCCCAACACCTCTCTCACACCCTCTGAAACCTCCGTAGCTGCTGCCGATGTCAAGGTGTGCCCAGATGGACTTTAATTTGCTCACTATTTCTCTTAAAAAAAAAAAAAAAAAAAAAAAAAAAAAAAAAAAAAAAAAAAAAAAAAAACAAAAAAAAAAAAAAAAAAAAAAAAAAAAAAACACACACAAANATAATATGTCTTCCTCTTACTCTCTCCCAAATTTCTATAAAATAAAAAAAAAAAAAAAACACAAAAAAACAAAAAAAACCCACAAACAAAAACAAACAAACAAAAAAAAAACCACCAACCCAAAAAAAAACCCAAAACAAAATGAGGGGAGAAAAAAAACACCAACAAAAAACAAACAAACAAAACAAACAAACAAACAAAAAACCACAAAAAAACCCCCACAAACCTGCGTTTTCCAAAAATGCAGTTGGTCTGTTCTCTGCAAGTCATTAAGTGCTCTGGAACGCGGGAACAGAAAAGGTAACAAAAATACCAATATATTCTGCGAAAGTGCTCAGGCTGGACTGTTCTGCCTTGCACCGCTTTGAAAATTCATGTTCCACAGGCAGTAGGAAGTTGCTTAAAATCTGCAAAAGCTACAAAAAACTGAAACAAAACTTTTAAATAACAGGCATATTGTAGGTATGTGCTGCAATCCATTGTGCCCTACCTGATGTGGTAATTACTACCGTTACAGAACATTTTAATTACAACAGTGAGTCAAACTTCTGCATCTCGTGAAAGCTCCTGACTATAAAAACTGTATTATATATGCACAGATCCAGTTTTTCTACTAATATTTTCCTTCCTTTGTATTTTGCTGTTAACAGAGACCGAGTGCTGCTGTCGCATCTCCTACTTGTTTAAAAGTTTCAAGATTTTTTCCAGTATTGGGTGGAAAACAGAAACGTTTTCTTTATAGGCTTATTAAATTGTCAGTGGACCCTTGTTTTATAAACTTGCTTTTAAACTCTAGCTGGGCAGCGAAACTTACTTGATATAGTGATTCTGCAAGCTGAGAGTGAGAGGACTGCAAATTCAAGTTTGAGTCATTTAGCAGATTTACAAATGTTTTCTCAGGGCGAGATTAGAAATAATGCAGGTCTTTAAAGGAGAACTTGGAGAACACGACTGTAAACAGCTTTTCAAAGCTAGTGAGCGCTAGCCTGAAACAGTGGATTTTCAGATGAAATTATACACCCCCCTCTGTTCTTCAGTTGCTTTGAAAAACAACAATGGAGAAGATAAATCAAAATTAATTTTGCACACTGTGGGAAATTCTTAATGGGAAGCTTGTGTAAAGCCTTGTACATTCAAGATTCGCTCTTTCAGGTTTTCTTTTTTTGCTGCACGTTTTGCTAAGAAATTAAGTGATAATAGCCGTTTTCAATAACTGTCCTTTTGGTTTCATCCTGGGCTGCTGCTAAATTTTGCTGCAAGTCTCTTGCTCACAGCCTTAGTCTCCCTCTGCCTCGTGCACCCAGCGCTACCTTTAAAGACTCAGCACCACCCTAAAATCGCAGCCCAGTCTTACACCCTAAAATCCCATTTAAATGTCATTTCACAGCCCACTCTTAACTCGGCAGCAAAACCACCGGTAGACAAGGAAAGAATCGGCTCGATGAGCCACGACCTGGAGCAGTTCGTTGAACGTCAGCTTCAGCCTGGGGTGTGGTGAAGCCCAAGGTCCGACGGCGGCGAGGGTCTGCGGGGAAGGGGAGAGGAGCAGGGATAAGGTGAAGTGTTAGGGCAGCCTGCGCGGAGATGGTGCGCTATTTATACTGAATATTTATAAACTGGTATTCATGAGCCCGTGCTTGTTCTAAGAGCGCTAGCGTGTACCCACAGGTATTTCCCTTTGATGTTTCTTTAGTCTTCAAGATCAAAAATCAGCTGTGTGGCTAAGAACAGTCTTTGCAAAAGTGCTCGGCCATCTGTGACAAACAGTTGGGTTTCTCTAATCTGCGTTGCAGGTGCTCAGCCACCCCCAAACCGGGTGTCCCGTGTGACCGCCTTTCCCTGTTAAAGACAGCCCAAGAAGAATGTGGTGGACACCTGGTTTGCATGTAAAAAAGCCTTTTTCTTTTTTTTTTGGTATGAAAACCAAGGAGGTGTTGCTCCGTTTGCCTCGTCGGTGTGTGGGCAGTTGGGCAGGTCCGTAGCAAAGGTAAGGGAGCCCGTAGAGGAGCGGGTTGCTTCAGCCGTGTGTACAACCTGCGTGTGTTTTCGGAGCCCCCGGCAGAAGACGAGGCTGTGGATGATGATGAGGGCAATGTGCGTGCCTGGGCAGGGGCTGCTGCGTGGGAGAAATGGGAGGACACCACTTTTAGGAAGCAGGTGATGAAAGGGGAGGGAGACGATAGCATGCACGTGGGGAGGAGTAAAGCCTAAATGTTATGCCCTCGCATACAGCCGGGACAATAATTACAACAGACTGCAGAAAAGCAGGGACGCTTCTGGCCATTGCACATGATTATTTATTTATGACTTACTACTTTATTGACGTGGAAAACAGTTTTGGAGAGCAACTGGTACAGGTTTTGCAATTTAATTTTTAGCTGCATGGGGTTGGTGTGTGACGAGAATCTTGCCTGATAGGCTGTAAAAGATGCCTTTATTCTTTTTTTTTTTTGTTGTTCTCTCTATGGAAGGTTCCAGTTATGCTTGGGAAAATGAAGAACAAAAATATGCACAATGACTAGATTAACTACCTGCCAATTACACTATAGCTCTTTTTAGGATCACTAAGGCAAAATTAGTTCCTTAAAACATGCCTCAAACCCAGAAATTTCTTTACTAGGGAACTAATGAAATGGTTGACAAAAAGGAATTGTTAAATCCATCCTCTTGTTAAGTCCATCACTCCACCATGAAATAAAGACTCTTATAGTCATGCAGTTGTCATGTGAACCAGATGCCGTGCTTTCCTGGAGAAAGCCTTGTGTTCAAAATCCTAGCAGAAGGGGACATACAGTGGACCTGTTTTCTGTGAAATTTGGGTGCAGCGCGTGAGCGTGTGTTTGAAAGCAGACCATTTCCATTAAATGTTTTTGTCTGCTTTAATGGAAAAGCAGCAAATAATTATTTTGGTTTGGGTTTTACATTTCTGTTCTTTGTATCAAAACAAAGTAAAGGGTTTGGGGGTCTTTTAAATGAACACTGACTATTGCAATCTGTTTCTCATCTGTTCTTTGTCTTCTTGCGGTTGTTCTCGGCAGTGGGAAGGATTTGGGGTCTGGGAATGAGACACACATACCAGATGAGTCCCTGATGTGCAGATCGCTGAGGTTTCCTTTCTGCCTCCTGATACGGAGCAGCAGAGCCTGATTGTTTGCTTTCTGAAAGCAAACCTGGCTGTGGTCCTGCCGGCACCAGTACAAACCAGTCCAGAGCTGGGGCATTCCCCTGGCCCACTGTACAGCACCTGGCTCTGTAGCGTCTGTCCGACCCAGGGCAGCGTTCACCCTGAGACCAGCGATTCGGTACCAAAGCACTGAGCACTGCCGCTGGCACCAGGGGCAACCAAGTCTCATCTGAATTCCAATTTTCGGCTGGAAGTTTGCAAGCTGCGTAAGGAGTTTGTCTGATTCTGAGCATCTGCGTAGCCTAGGTGCCTTCAGCAATCACATTAGTAAAAATCAAGGGTGATGTCTCTGGAGCATAGCAAAAACCAGAGAGTAAATGGCTCTATGTTTTAGAGGCTGTATTACTGTAATCTCTTCCCAGAGCGAAAGCCTCACTTCAGGGGAACATCTTTTTCTCAAACGCAAGTTCTTACTTTAGGTTTTAGTGATGGTATTAGACATGTGTAGGAGTGATAACACTTCGCAGTTGTATAATAGCTATTAACCAGAAAAATCTTTATTTGAATGTTTATCGTTTGCAGATATAGAAATTGTACCACCTGCTGCTGGAAAAAAAAAAAAGAAACATCAATGAATATTATGGGAACTGCTCTACGACAGCTTCTAGTAGGGGAAGGCTTTTCAGCAGTTGCTTACTAAGCAATCAGAATACTGAGAATACCATCAAGTCATTTAAGATCCCTAGGAGACAGGACGTCAGTTTTGCACCTTGATAGAAGTATGTCCAAAAGTATGTGAAAATTGCAGAAAACAAATCTTACTGCCAACTTTCTATGAATGGGACACTTGCCAAGCTCACGTGCGCGCTGCTGCTGTTGTGTTGTTTGGGGTTTTTTGTAAGCAGTTCCTTTTATCTTGCTCGTCTTTGTCCCATTTAAATAGCTTCTGCCCAGGTTTCTGCAATCCTGCAGTGTCCGTGCAGTATGTCCCCCTTGTGCCAAACAGAAATTGCCGGGATGGCGACTGCCTGTGCCCTCCCTTCGTGTCACCGGTTGGTCTTCGAGCTTCTGGTTTGCGTCTGCATCAGCGCTGGCCTGCAGCATCCTCAGAAATGCTTCGGGGTTGTCAAGTGAACTGGTCCTTGGAGCGCTTTAATGCATTTTCAAAGTAATACACTGCTAATTAACGCGTAAACTCCTTGCCACCATTAATAAGATAAATCGGTGTTTTCTCGATTCTCGTGCGCAGTTTATGGTAATTTTAAGCCCTACGGAAAGTGGCTGTTTCCATGAACAAATGCAGATAATTAGTTGTAGATAGTTATTATGCAAATTTCGTAATCCGCACCTTTGAATGGAAGCGGATGAGCAGGTTGAGCATAATACCCAAATTTTGGATGCAAATGGAAAAGCTGTTATGGTGTAACCTGCCCAGGTTGCCCGTGCTGAAGATCAGCTGCAGAAATTACTGTCGGAAACGAACCCTGGACACCAGCCCAACCTTCTCTCCATCTCCAGGTGTGGCTGTGGCTGGGGTTGAGAGGCTCCTGGGTGAGCCCGGCTGTTCCCAACAGGCACGTCCCCACTTGCCGTTATAAATGAGCAAGCCACGCTTCCCGAGGGGAGATGATAACTGCGCGGCGCTGACAGTATTAGGGTTAATGTTCTGTGTAATTATGGAGACGAGCTCTCTAACTAGCTGTATGGCACAGCTCTCGCAGCTGCAGGCTCTGCCGCAGAGCTCGACTCCTGCCTTTTAATTTAAGAGCGTGGATGGGGCAATAAATGGATCCAACCTGCCACGGGGCTGCAATAGCAACCCGCAGGGCGTGCTCGTTCCAGGTGGCTCAGCTAATTAGTGGCATCAGCCGAGGGGATGAGAGATCACGGGGACTCTCATGCTGTGCGGCCCTGATTTTGGGGGCCTGTCTCGGGTTTGTCAGAGTTTCTTCGTGCTCAAAGACCAATTCTCTAAGCGGAGCACCCAGAGCGGCGTGGCCGGGCTGGAAGAAGAGTTTGCAGCTCGCGCAGAGGCTGGGTCCGAAATAACCGTGTTGCGTTTCAAAGCACGTGCTTTGGCATCACCGCTTGCTCTTACTGCCTAGAAAGGGCTAGTGGGAAAGCCCTGTTGTGGCATTTTTTTGACCAAAACCTCGCTTTGGTGAAATTGAAAGGTTTGGGCAAGTAATGATGTTTTGAGGTTTGTTTAGGAAAAGCCTGACTATGTAGATAATACTCAATTTCAATGCTTTCCCTACTGCATATTTTCATTTAGGTTTGTTTTGAAGTGTTTTTTAAAACAGATATGTAGATACTTTCAGCAGGCTGAAAGGGAAAAGGAAGGTTTTGCATAATGAGACTGAAATATTGAAACAAACCCTCAGTTTTCTTTTTTATTTTATTTATTTTGCAGAGTTCAGCACAGGACGTCTCATGTACATCTGCTCCATTTTGAAGCTAAACTTCCTGTCAAATGTAAAATCCAGTTCCTGAACATCCGTCTGGTGCTCTCAGGAGGTGCAGCGGCCCCTGGGAAGCGGCAGAGGGGCTCGCACGGTGACTCGTGGCGCAGACGTGCACCCCAGTGCTGCCGGAGAGCCGGCCACTGCCTGGGGCCGGCTGGGCTTGGAAGCAGGTAGTGATGCTGGCCAGGCTGGTGCATCCCTCCAGGAGGAGAGCTCTGTGCCAATGCTGTTCAGTGTAAGTACGCTCTTACCGACTAATTTATTTTGTATCAGGCAGAATTTTGATCATCTGGGCTGCCTCAGCTTCATCATTGCTCTCAGTAATCAGGAGCTGACTATCAATTACCATTGAACGGAGTAGCAGATAGCAACGTGCTTTAAATATATTTTTCCTACGAGAGACTTCAGCTCCACTCCCGTTGCCACACAGTTTGTGATTTACAGTGATTTGAGATTTCTGTTCCCACATCGTGGCTTCTGCCACTCAAAAGTCCCCTCCAAGTGCACCAGCAATTGCCTGTCGGTGCCAAACCCTGCGCTGCTTGTGCAGTTGTGCCCCCTCAGGGGTGTGTAATTGCACACTGGCTCTGCTGCCGGCTCGGCTCAAAGGACGCCTTGTGCCCTCCTCTGTGGAGCAGCTTTCAGAGGGCTGCGCTGTTACGTGACCGTTTTGTAAATACAAGTGGACATCCCTTGTTCTGCCTTGATATTCAGGGAAACCCTTGATATCCCCAAAAACCAGAGGTCTGGCTACCGCATCCCGAGGAGAGATGAATTGCTGGGCCCAGCTCAGTCACTGGTTGACCAAAGTCACCCCGTGCCCGCCATTGCTCCCCGCCGTGCCATGCAGGGGCTCTGGCAGCCCTTGCACCAGCCCTGCCGCTTGGCCAGGGACCTGGTGCCAGGTCTGGGACCAGCAGTGGCTGTAAACCCCACACACGGGCTCTTCAGCCGGGGAAACTCATACCCAGGGAAGGTTTGTTGCGTTGTCCACAAGAATAAATATAACAAATGGAAATGTTTGATGTTAAGGGAATCATAGAATAGTTTGGGTTGGAAGGGACCTTTAAAGCTCATCTTGTTCCAACCCCCTGCCATGGGCAGGGACACCTCCCACCAGACCAGGTTGCTCCAAGCCCCGTCCAACCTGGCCTTGAACACCTCCAGGGATGGGGCAGCCACAGCTTCTCTGGGCAACCTGGGCCAGGGTCTCACTACCCTCAGCATAACAAATTTCTGCTTTATGTCTAGTCTAAATCTACCTCCTTTTAGTTTAAAACCATTACCCCTTGCCCTATCACAACCAGGCCCTGCTAAAAAGTCTGTCCCCATCTCTCCTGTAGGTCCCCTGTAAGCCCTGAAAGGCTGCAGTCGGGTCTCCCCAGAAAACAGGCTTCGTCCTTGACATGCTGGTTCAGGCTTGGCTTCCCCACAGTGCAGTGCTGAGGAGGACGTGTAATCGCAGATAAACGGGGCCTGGGATCCGCTCGGCTTTCCTGGCAAACCTCGGGGGCATCCCGGGGCGCAGGTGAGCTCCCAGCGAGCTCCTACCTCCACCCAGGGCTTAGGGAAGAGCAGCTCCTCTGCTTGTGCCCCGCTCCCCTCGATGCAAATCAGGGTCCACGCCAGCACCGACTTCGTGAATACTGAATAAAAATGTCTTATGATGTTTTCTCTCTCGAAACGAAAGGGAAATGCGATGGATGGAGGATACAAATGAGAGCAGCACATCATAGGCTCTTGTTTCTCTGAAGGAGGACAGAGCAAGTTATATTTACATTATGCGACGCGTGCCCTGACTAGCAATATTTTGAAGCTTCTACACAGACGCGCTGAAATCTCCACCTGAACTTTGTAAAACTATATTATCACTCAATCTTTTGATTATCATTGGGGGGAAAAAAAAACAACCCACATTTCCATAACAATAGCACTTAATGACCAGAGATGGTGAAAATTCAAGGTCTAATTTTATACATGGAAATAAAGATACGACTTCTCTGCTGAAATATTTGAAACTTCTTTTAAGAAAAGATGTTGGTGGAGAACAGATGGCCGCCTCCTGCCATACATATTCATGAGTGCATTTATTTCATTATGTCTTCCCCTAGGAAACTCGGCGCTTCAGCTTTTATAAGTTTGCCTGGCCATCAAATTGAGCAGTCAGGAGCCCTCTGTCAAAGCTCTGTTGCTGTAGAAATTGGAGAAAGTATGTGAAAGGCTTTAGCACTTTTGTCTTGACTTTTATCACCGCAACACCTGTTGTTTTGTGATCGAAAACAGACATTTTTATCGGGTGTAATGTATGTTGTCTTTGGGTGGATAAAGTGACGTGTTCATTTTAACTAAATTACTTTTACCTTAATTTTGTGACATCTTTGGGCAGGGCTGTTTAGTAACTTTTAGAGGGCTGAGACCTACGGGCTCCGCGTGTGGCAGGAGCTCCCACTGCAAACCAGAGCTGCCAAAACCTCTTTTGTGGGGAAGTAAGCGGTGTGATTCTCTGCTTGATATATTAATTGCCCAGGATAAACTTTACAAAGCGGCAGTCACTTAGATCAAAAGGGAAATAAAACGTACAGATAGAACTACAAATACGATTTGAAGTGTATTTTCACATAGGAAAACATGTTGTAAGCACTAGTGAGAGCTAAAAATGTATTGAGGATTATTTTTAGTCTACTTTTAAGGCTTCCATGTGAAATTTTGGATTTTTAAAAGTTTTACCCAAAGAGAAGATTGCCCCCCGCCCTGGTTCGTCCCTTTTCCAGTAACACCTGATTTGGTATGAGAGGATAGACACCGCTTTCTCTAAGCACTGACTGCATTTGGGTTTTTCGCCACAAGGCGATGCGTGTGGCCCCAGAGGTGTCTCTGATGGCCACCAGTAGCGCTCTGCGGTCGCTCCGCGGGGTTGCACGCTGCCGCAGCCTTCCTCCGCCCCCGCGGGCAGAGCGTCCTCTGGAAAGGCTGAGCCACCTTCTTGGGGTGAAGACCCCGAGGCAGCAATGCCTCCTCGGGAGGTTTCCTCTCCAGTTGGTGATCTGCTGATGGGAGACCGTCTGTGGGCGTCAGGGCTCCAGGTCGGACTGGGAGACTCTTGGTCTGAGCGAGGGGACGCAAGGAGGGACTGATTGATAGCGGGGCCGCGGCCCTTGGACTTTCTTAGCCTTGCATTCACCACCTACCTCCTTTTTTAAGGCAAGTTTAGCAGCTGGTCCTTTGATTTGCAAAACAAGGCTTAGTTCTAAACAATAGGCCAAGACAGAGGGGATTCTGTAGGTTTGGGACTTGAAATTGCTTTTATCTTCCTCTTTTTGCAACTTCAGTCCTTTCTTTCAGGCCAAAAGTATTTTTGTGCTCTTGAAAAGCAGGGCTGCTCTTGTTACTCGGGCTCCAAAGAGACGGAAAACCGAGCGCCCCAAATGTGCCATTTAAATTCAGAGCTCTTGCAAAGTTTAAAGGGAGGAAAGTTTTTAAAAAGTTTCCTACTTGGACATAATCGATCATTAGCAGGGTAAAACATGGAAGTGTTCTTTTGGGGACCTTTACTGAAGCCGAATAAAATTACAGCTGGCATAATGCAAGAGTTTAAGCTGTCAACTGAATACAGACAAAATTGGACAATGACAATAAAGAGTCTCCAGTATTCTATTTTGCTAGTTTTCTAGAAGTAAAAAATATGGTTAATATTCTCCCATTGGTTTACGTGATAAAGAGTACAGTTTAATTAAATAAAATGAGCACAACTGCAATTTTTTTGCATTATGGAAATGTCAGTTTAGCGTGCAGTTCCCGAAGGGTACTTGAAGGATCATTTAATTTTAAAATGATTGTAGCCTTGAAATAACTTAAAAGGCACTAATATATTTAATCAAAGGAGGTAACTGGTAATAGAGAAATAAATCATTCATGCATATAAATAGCAGGGCTCCAGTGAGTGTGTAAAGCCAACAGGGAAAATATTTAGGACTAAATTGTTTCCTCTGGCCCCTTTCTGCCCATGTCAGTGGAGCTAAAAGACCTGATCTGTTTTGTCAAAGGCCAAATTTGGCTTTTATTATGTATACAGTCTCCCGGGGTGTACTGTCAGATACCTGTACGCCTATCCTCATGCGCAGTTTGTGCATATATTATCCCCACAGATTACATATTAAGTGTTTCCTGATCTGAGAAGTTCACTGCCTCTCTAAATGTCAGAATTCAGGTTGCCTGAACAGCCTTAATTTTACCCTTTCATCTTACTCACTGAATGAGAAATAACAAAGAAGAAAGTTAATTGCATGTGGTCGTGCAGTTAAAACGTCTTTGCTGAGACTGAGTGGAAGGAGTTATTTTATTTTGGATATTTCTGAATTTATGAGGTTACCTGACTTTGCTGTGTAAATAATGTACTTTTAGCAGTGCCTTCTGTGTTTTGCTTTGGTTGGTTTGGTTTGGGTTTTTTTTTTTAATTTTAATGTTTTTTTAAAGGCGTGGAAAGGCACAGTTTAGCGTATGCCGTAGCAGGACTGTGCTGGTTTATACCCTGGGTGTTGGGTACCGCTGCCGTGGGGTTGCTGCCGCGTCCAGGTAAGCCCAAACAATGGCACCGCGCTGTGTTCCCGCAAGCGCCGGGGTGGGACTTGGCAAAACCAACCACCTTTGAAGTAACTTCTAGTCGTCTCAGAAATACATATTTCTGGTGGTGCTTTTAAATCGTTGTTTTATTTTCTAAAATAACCAGACAACAGGATTTCTCCCAGCAGTCTGTTGCAAACAACTGGGGCTTGTGCTGTGCTCCCAGCTATTCCAAGGCAGTTGAAGTTCACATCAAGTGTACTTTACGTGCACTTGAACACCTGAAACACTCAAAACCTAGAAATCTTTTGACAAAGCACCCACCACAGACTTGGGGTTTGTGCTCTGAAGTGTGCCATTTTCATCTGGAGTTTGTACAGTCTCTTGGGGCGCAGCGGCACTGGTGCATCTCGGCTGGGTTACGGCTGGAAGAACCCCTCTCCTGTGGTCAGGAGGTTCCCCAGGCTCCGTGGCCACGAGCGGGGCTCGATTCCCCTGGCCGAGGGAAGGAAGAACCGATTTCTTGGGAATAAGCCTCAGGGGGCCACAGTCCCTGGGGTACTCCCCTTTTTGCTAGCATACCTTCCCTGTGACAGCCAGTATCTGGTTTTTCTTAATATTTGTCGCTATAAACTATCTGCAGCAACTCATCACATAAAATGAGGCAGTGAGCTGATGCTCCCCATAGAAGGAAGCGGAGACAAGGAAAACTAGTTTGACAAAAAGCAGTAATGCCATACCTACCTTGGATGTTTTGTCTGTTTTCTGGGGGGTCAATTTGCTAATTGGTTGAGCACAGAGAGTCAACCCTGTCGTCGTTTTCTTAGAAACTGCCCGTTCTAGGTTATCTTTCCTCCTTGAATGAAGTTATTAAGTTAATTCAAAGATTTTCAAAGTGATTTAATGAAAAATTAATTTCTAGGGGAAAAAAAAAAGGCAGGTCATAAATATAAGGTACTTTCCATCTGTTCCTGGTGCATGACTCAGTGCTACTTGCATACACCTGGGTAAAAGATGAATAACCTGAAAATTGTGCCAGAAGAGCTTTTTAGCTGGTTGGGACCAGGCAGGCGGGCCAAGGTCATTTAGGATTCCCGTATAATATCAACTTGTTAGAAATGACATTTCAGTAGTGTGACTATATCCCTGGGAGCGTTAATATGAAGGAGTCAGACTGAGGAAAAAGCTCCAGTGGCCTGAAATACCTACTCATCAAATGCACTGGAAATTAAAAATTTTGATGTTCTGTTGGTGCTGGAATCTGGATTTCATGTGCTCAGGGTGCGTGTTGGGGCTTTCCCTCCACCGTGCATCCACAGGGATCCTCGCGGGAGCCAGGCACCCACCCAGCCCAACGTGCTGGGATCAGCGTTTATCTGCTAGGAATGGCACTTCCATCGTTCAATGTATTTTTTTTTTTTTTTCTGCCCAGTAAATAACTGAGTTTGGTTCATGCAGGGATGTTTCTGGCGTTTGGTGTTTATTCTGAGCACAGGTTTGACTGGGACAATTGGGCAGTGTGAGAAACCCAGAGTCCTCCAGGTGCTCAAGTAGATGCTGAAATGCTGTAGAAAAGCAAAAACGTGGCTTGTAGAGAAGCGGCGCTTTCTGCTGGTGCCCAGCGAGGTGTGGTTCTGCATTTCATTTCCTTGGAAAGCAGAAGGCAAATCTATGACAATATTATTAGATAGAAAAAGGTTTTGGGGAAAATGCACTAAGACATTTTAGGAAAAAAGTGAAGAATCAAGTAACTCCTCGTGCTATAGAGTGCAGCTTCATTTTACTGCCTTGTGTGACACACAAGTAATATTCAGTAAGAGGCTATAAAAAACTTGCCTTTGGCTGAAAAGAGGTTTTTAAGTAATAATTTTGCACGGAGTTTACTACCAATTTTAGTGGGGCTAAGACTGGATGTCAAAAACAAAAACAAAAAAAAGCCATCAGCTTTAAAATTCATTACTTCATTTATTTTAGTTTTTCTGTATTTCCTCGGACTATTAGGGAGTCAGTGCTGGTTTGTACCTTGCATGGCATTTTTCAATCTCTGTATCTGACTGCAGGTTCCAGTCACAGCTGTTATCGTTTCGACTCTCGGCCACCTTTAGTTTTGCATCCTCTGACTTAGCTGTGTCCGGGGTGATTGCAGGGCAAGCGTTGTCTTGGCTTTCGGAGGAAGAGGTGCTAACCTGGGAAACATCCTTAAAAAAATGCCAACCCCGTAAGAACTGAGGCTGGTAAGTGCTTCTGAGAGGCAGCAAGTTCCATGTTCGAGTTGCGTTGAAAAGCTTTCCTGCCACTCTCTTACGGAGAGGAAAACCTTTTTGTCTGCCCCTCAGCTGGGAAGGGAAATTACCTTGAGAAAGGTGGATTTGAGTGGTTGTAAGGAACAGCAATAATAATAACAACAACAACAACAATAACAATTGTGATGGGAATAATAACAACGGTGATGGGAATTGTGAGGAAAAACAGGTAAAAATACTCCATACATCAGTACACAATACAGGCAGCGGGTGCTGTGGAAAGAGCTGGCTTTCAGCTTCCTCTTCTCTGCTGAAGCTCTGCAATATCTCTGTGGGTTTTCTAATCTGTGGTGGCACTCTTTTAGAGAGAAGGTGCAATTCTATATTCTCATTTTTAAATACACAACAGTTGGTTTAATGAGAAAGCAATTTGATAGGTAGAAATCAAGTAATTCTGTAAAAGAGGCTGAAGAAAGTTGTTTCCTGCATATCCGTCACGTTTCTTAAAGTAGCATTCCCAAATTTGGGGATGTTGTTATAAAATCTCAAGGCTGGGGACGCCACTACAACCTGGTTTCGGTAACCAGCCCGTTTTCTGGGCTCTCCAGTACGTGAATCATGTTTACTTGCTGCGCAGCAAATAAAACCAAGGCAACCCTGTCTCACAAACCTTTTGCTAGACTTTGTCTCTGGATTTGAAGATGAGTGTGTGGCAGGTCCTGTGCTGCGTCCCTCCGAAGTGTGGGAAGATGTTATTCTTGCTGGCATACTGTGTGTGGGAGCGGGGGGAAAAAAACAGCAGAAAAGCTGAAATGATATTTCAAGCTAACGAATCTTTAAAAAAGGCATCTATGATTAAACAGATGCGGTTTAAATAATTTAAATTCACTGCATCCCTTAACATAGAAATGGTAAAAATCTGAAAGTACCATAAGTTTTCCGAAAGTCTGGATGAAAGATGCTTTAAGGTGACTTTGGCTTGGTATAACAAGAGACAGTGCTGGCCGCTTCTGTCCAGGGCGGGTCTGAAAGGCAAGTATTGGTGTGTGCCAGCAGTCACCAGGAAAAAGCTATGCTATGTAAATTTTAAAAGTTTTAAATTTAGTTCATTGGTTTGCCACTCCTGTTCCTCTCTCTAGAGACAAAAAGGAAAACCATGTGGAGGGAAGTGACCTTTTCAGTGTGGTGGGACTTAATTGAAAGAGGTTTACTGCAACTCTGTTAATTTTCTAGACGCCGTAGTGTTACGTTAATGTTTCCTGTAAGGGAAAAGATGGTCAAAATCCTGCTAGCCCTGGGATGCAGCACCCTGGGCCCCCCTGCAGCGATCTGCATGGCTCTGTGGGCTCAGGAGGAGACTTGGATGTCACGTGGATCCTCATGACCACAAGAAAAAAAATGTAGGTGTGTGCTTTCATCGTTGAAAACTCGGCGAAATGTTTAATGTCATGTTTTGAAGAGCTTGACGAGCAGAAGTCTTTGTTGCTAAATGTCGTTTCTGCTTTCTCTGCAAGGTTTCGGGGTCACCTGGTTTAACCCGTCAGTGTTAACAGTGTAATATGTAATTGCTTAACCTACCCCTTCTTACAGTATCAGCCTTTGAAGTCACCGTCAGGTGGCAGAGGGTTCAGCCACCTGCTGGAAGCTGTACGAGCAAGGTTGGGCGATACCTGCCCGTCTCGTGTGGCACACGGAGCCTTTCTATCATTTTCCTGTTTGGCGCCTCCAAATAGTCAATTCCCACGGTGCTTCAAGCAGCAGGCGTGGTTTATTGGGATTTCACCAGTTTCTCAGCCCTTGGACTGGGACGGCTCTGCCCGGCGCAGGCAGTGCCATGGGTTACAGCACGGGGCGTTGCAGGCTGTGATTTCTGCATCATCTGGGGGAACGGCCTCCACAGACCTTCCATTTCTCATTCCAAGAAAGCAGTAAATAAAATCGTCTGATCAGTAAAGTTTTTGGTAAGGGAAGCTTTTAAAGAGACACCATTAAGTGTTTCTGTATAGAAAATGAGAAAAGGCAAGTGCCTTGCTGTTGGCTTTATTACCACTGCCGTTTCGCTCTGTCACAGTGCAAATAAAAGCAGGCTTTTGGCATTAGATCCTCATTTACAGGGCAATAAAATTTTAGGGAAAAGTAGCAATGCTTCATAAAAGTACAGACAAAGCAAATACCTGTCTTAGGGTATGTCCAGCAATCGGAGATTATTTGAAAGGTGGTAAGGAGAAGTGCAGGATGGTTACTTTCCAAGCGGTAAAACAAAAATCAATGGACATGAAATGAGTTAAGAGAGGTGGAAATTTTTCACTCGTGGCGTTGCAGAAGGTTTTCAGTACGGAATTTTCTGAAGAAACTTTTCATCTAATGCTGATGATGTTTTTTCTCTTTATATTAATTTAGCTTTTTGTAATGTCAGTCTTTAACTGTACCCGCACTTTTTCATTGGACAGCTACTGAGAACTTTTTCTGGAGCCGTGTCAACCCCTTTGTAGATCAGGTTATGCTCTTCGGCAGCGAGTGGCTGTGGCTGAGCTCGGGTGCAGACACAGCCTTGTCCGAGAAGCCCTGCAGCCCAGCCTGCATGAAAAACGGAGGAACTGCTGCTGGCAGGTAGAACTTCTGCCCCTGTTAATGCTGCCGTAGCTTCCCGAGGGATGGAAGCGCAGGGGGAGTGCGCTTTGCAGGTAGGGCCGCCTGGGAAGGACCGTGCGGGCGAGAGCGGCCGCTCGCACAAGGCGTTGTTCACGCAGGGACCAAACACGCAAACTTTGCTTAGAGGGCTGTGAACTGGGTGTTTCTCAGGCGCTGGGGCTTGCAAACTGCAATTCCTGTTGGATAACCTGGACACGGCAGGGCCAGACTCTGCAGCTGAAGAATTTGGGCTTTAGAGAGGGTGTCTTACCCTGTGCAGTGACGCAGGGCTGAGCTGAGGGGGCCCTTCGGAGCAGGCGGCACGGGGGGCCCGTGGCACGGATGTTTCCCACGGGGTATGGGTTGGTATTTCTGACCGGGGATCTTAGAGGCTGCAGCAGGTGGGATTTTACAAATCCTTTGGGATCCCAGATAGTTTCCATTTGTTGTCTAAGCAATACAAAAGAAAAAGATTTAGTAAAAAAAAGATTCAATCTATAATATTGCCTAACAGTGTAGTATGAATTTGCTTTGCAGGAGCACAGATGAAGGCAAAAATCATGGAAATATCCACAAATACAGATTTTAGTATGTCAATGATACGGTATCTGTGAGAGAAACAATCCTAAAATGCGAACGCTCACAGAACCCATCAGTCAGCTTCCCACAAAGCCTCAGTGTTTTATCATCCATTTTCATGATATTTCTCCCATCAAATGGGAGGGTTTTGGTTAAAGCTGCATTAGCTGTTTCATTCTGCGTCAGTCAGGCAAGGCTTTTCCACAGTTTTAATGCAAACCGCTTATCGATAATAAAATCAAGCAAATAATGTTTACGTATGATAGGCTGTATTTTTTCTAGTATTACTTTGATCTGTAGCTTAAAACCTCTTCTCAAAAAACCACCACAACAAAGGTGTTTAGAGGAGAAACAGAAAGAGGGTCTCGTGCCCTAATTCTCTGGGGCTTGTGCCTCTCCCCGTTTCTCCTGTGGAGTTACCCCTGTAACGCCTGGAGATGTGGGAGCGAGTCGGGATGCTCAGGAAAGAGACTGAGTGTTTCCGTGCTGAAACTTGCCCAGGCACTCGCAGGTTGGCGACGCAATTTTGCATACCCAGCTTTGAAATTAGTTTTCTGGTCATTAAAGCTGTACAAGAGGCTAAATGTCGTACAAGATGTCACCACGCTAACAAAATGTGCTCTCTGACAGACTATGTATTTTTTTGGCAAAAAATATCTGATGGCAGAATTGCCTCTCCCATCCCCATCCCTTCATAACCAGATCTTGCCAGATGACTGCAGGTCACCAGAGATGGGTGGCATCTCTGATGTCCTGTAGCCTCTCGGAGTCCTGTGTGTCCCCTGGTGTCGCCAGGTGGTGGTTGATGCCAGCATATGTCAGTCTGGGCTGTAATTTGGCTGTTGTGGTAGGCGGTACCTCCAAGCTCTGCTGGACCATGCTGAGGGCCATGCCTGGCACCAGGGCACCTTTGATGCTGCAGGTACCGCCAGGGCAGGCGGGAGCTGACGGAGGCCGGGAGGGGAGCCCGCCCAGGCTGGCTATGGGAGTGCGCTTCCTTAGCCGGATAAACCCCCGGATGCGTTCATCCACGTAATTCATTTTGTGTTCCCAGCAAGATTAGACCACGGTGGAGTGTTTTGTATTAGAGCCGTTCTTCCGACATATACTCGTATTCATCTGGGGAGTGTTTGCGAATGATTGAACATTTTAATCTTTTTCTTGCATTTTCTCACGTGTATTCCAGTAATGTGCATCCAGTAACAGCAAGTGGACTATGACCCAAAAGGGATTTATGGGTTGTGGAACAATGCGTCCCTACTGTAATTTCTTTCTCGTCTTCATCTTCTCCTGCTGTATCCTCATCTAACTTCATACTGGGGGATTCTGAAACATGGTTTATAGCAGCGCTGTTCCTAGAGGCTCCCTCCCCTGGCCCGGGCCCAGCCACGTGCTTCGGCAGGAGCTTCACAAGAGACACTGTGATTAATACAGATGGAAATTCTTCTTGGTGGGTAGTCAGCATGTACCTGTGCGGTTTGTGGGTATACTGTGTGTAATGCTATTTGCTCTGTGTGTGTACAAATGCAGAGGAGATGGTGCCTTAGCACAGAAGGACCAATACAATGTTCCCTTCCCAGCCACACCGTCAATTGTGTTTTCCCAACTGAGTAGCTTTATGCTAAGCGATGATGCAGTTGTTGTATAGCTGCTCGGGAGAAATCCCTGCTGGTAACGGGTGACTCTCTTTGGGAGGTTGGTGGAACATTTGAATTTAATTTGAGTTTCTCTTGGAGTGTCTACAGCGCTGAGTGGCCAAACGGCCTGACTGTTGTGATAAACCGTGCGTTCCTCTGACCTGCTCTCTGCTGTCTCGTCCCAGCACTCCTCCGTGGTCCCAGGGCACGGGTGGCAGTGCCACCAGAAACGCTAATCCGGAGGAGTGCTGCTTCAGGCAAAAGGCTCATTCTTGTAAAGGCTGAGTTTATACTTTGTGATATTGCATCTTTCCTGAATTGTTCCTTGTTGGGTGGGGACTCATCAGCTGCACGGACCTCGGCGTAGCTGTGGCTGCGCTGCTCAGTGCTCCTTCTGGTACTGAAAGGGCTGGGTGGTGGTTGCTCCAGTGGCAGGGTTGGACCGTGTTGGCCGTTGCATGAGAAGCGGTCATCTGCCATGTTTTGTGAGTCATTCGCGTTCCACTCGAAATCAATTTTCTCAACAGTTTTTCTTTCCCAGTGGTAATAATTTTACCTCCATATCATTTTCTACTGCAGACGTCAGTCCTAAGCCACCTTCATGCAAGTGTATGTCTCTAGGAAATGCCTTTAACCATTGCTGTCTGGTTATGTCTCCCTCCAGCTGGTGTCAGAACTGGCCTTTGGATTCCTCTGCTGAAGGCAGCACACCCTCAGGACCAGAGCCTGCCTAGATCCAGTATTGTATGGTTTCTAGCATCTTGTTCTCCTTCTGGTGTCTTGTTCCCCAAAGACTGCAAAGGCTGACACTGCTGCTTCTCAAGGGGCTTTGTTTTATTTGGGTTTTTTCAGGCAGTCAACAAGAACAGCTGGTTCTGCACTTAATTCAGTTGATAAAAGGATCTCCTTCATAAATCTGTGAACATTACCCCTTGCTTAGTCCTCGCAGCATCATCGGTGTGCACCCCGTAAGCTGTGAGTGCAGTCGGTACGTGTGGTTCCTCCTTGGGGCCTTGCCTTGAAGATCTGGCTGGTGACCTGCTAACACTTGCTGTGGGAATATGGTTGGATTTGTGCTTGTTTTTAACTTTGTTTGCAGAGACGATGATAATAACTTGTGGCTCCCTTCCTACAAAATGACGCATTGCGAAAAGGGTAGACAGTAACTTGCTTTAAAATTCAAAACAGCAATCTTTCTCCAGTCCAACAAAATGATTAACTATCTCAGCTTACATTGCATAAGTGAAGGCTTTCCTTCACACTCCCACCTTTGTATTGTTCTACTGAATATCAGCTGGTACATCTTTACTATCATGACACTTTTTCTTGATGCACAATTAGAATTACACCACCTTTTACGTTATCCTCTGAAAAGCATTCAATATAATTAAAAAGCCAGACTTCCTTTGAAATAACAAAATTCTGGCTCTTCATCACGGCAAGTAAATACTGTTACAGAATGAATTGTTTTTAAGGCAAATTCTGCTGGCAGGTTGGGCTGTACATCAGGCTGTAGAAGTAGGACACATTGCTTATTTGTTGTCAGTTTTCCTTTCGTGCCTCATGCAGATTTGTCTTGCATTTCCAGCACTGGAGAGGGAAACCTTGATTTAGGAGGCTGTGCTTCAATAAAATGAAAACACTTCGTGATCTGTTGGTGTAAGGCTGTCACCTTTCTCCTGGAGTTGCTCCCTTGCCTTTGATAGGATTTCAGGCAGAGAAATGGATTAAGTATTGATCGGGGTGACGAATGCAGCCCATGTGATCCTGCACCGTCCCCGTGGAGGCAGCTGGCTCCTGCTGGGAATGCAGGGCTGGGCTGGCAATAAGTGAAAGCAGCCGGGTCCCGAAGCCCAGCGTTATTCCTAACCTGTCGGAGTTGAAAGATTTTGTCATAGTCCTGTATAATGTAGTGTTACACAGGTGTTTCAGCGTCCACCTAAAGATAACATCAAGTTACTGTTCTGTGTGGCTGTTAAGGGGGGAAAAAAAGGTGGCCCAGAATCCCAAAGACAGATACAGACAATATAAGTAATTAAAAAAGAATAAAAAAGTCTTGTAGTGTTTAAAGCACTCTTAGAATTAGCAAGGGCTGGGAGAGAAGCAGCCTCCTGCGTGGGGTTTGGTTGGCACTTGGCGCTGGGGCATGCCTCGGGTACCGTTTTACACCTCTGTCTGTATGGCAGAGTCTTAGTGAAAAGGAGGTTTTTAGGTCCCATTTTAAGTCCTGGAAGTCTCTATCATTAAGGCAGCATTTATTAGCTGGTTCCATACTAATTGGGATTTTCATGTTTCTAGCCTGTTTCTAGAGCCCTTAAAAATCTTTCTTTGTTCTTAAAACTGGAATGCGTTCTCACCGTTAATGGAAAATACCAATGAGAATACGTAGCGCTTCCCCTGGCTGACCTGTGTAACACTTCGTACAAGGTACAGACTCGGAAACCACGCAAATCTCAGCACGAGGGAAAACGCGTGAAGCTTTCCGCAAGGTTGCGGTGAAGAGCACGCTCCTCCGGCAGAGCTGTTGCGTGCCCCGAACGCAGCCGAGGCCAACAGCCTCCCCGCGCAGGGGGGCTGCCCGTGCTCGCCACCGCCTCGGGGTGCAGGCAGATAGCTCACACCCGGAGCTTAGAGCTGTTGACCTGCAGGGCACGGTGGGAGGCTGCTCTAGGCGCTTTCCTGTTGTTCTATGAGAGAGTGCTGTAAGTGTTGGAAGAAATGGGAGGATAGATGTTAATATTTTTTTGTTCTCCCCTGGAGCGCTGCTGTTTGGGTTTCGAGGGGCGGCACGTGCCGTGCTGGAGGTGGGTATTGCTAGATTTGGACTTCGTCCTCAGAATCCATTCCGGATGATCAGGCGTCCTTATATCCCTCTTATCTGGGAATCAAAGCAAACGAAAAGAGAATTGAGGCACTATTCAGCTGCTGGATTTTTTTTTTTTCTTTTCACACAAGGAACCAAATCCTATCATACTGTTCTGGCATAATGGATATAAATAAGTCGCAGTGTATTTCTGCTCAGAAATCTGGCCCCGATATCTTTTGTCTGATACAGATACTTACATTTTCTCTTTATTTTCAATTAGGTGATAAAGGAGAAGCCGACCTTCATGTCTGCCTTCCAACATGCTTTTCATTCATGTTATTTGTTAGAGCTGTAAGGGAAAAGTTTTGGGTGGAGTTGATGAAATACATTTTGCTGCAGTATTAGCTAGCTGATAATTTAACATTTCTTATTACATTATGCTGCTAAGCAACATTTTAACGGATTGTAAGTTTCCTTTTTTGTATGGGTGCCTGGAGAGCATGTACAGTCTTTATAATATGCTTTAAATCTAAATAAAAAGTTAAGTATATTGCACTCTAAGTCTTCATAGCACTCTAATAGATTTATTTAATCATCCTTTATGAGCTAGGCTAGCAGTTACTGCCTCCTGTTACCGAAGGGGGAAATGATAGATCAGGAGACGGAGTGACTTGCTGTGGTCAGGAGAAATGTCACTGAGAGCTCCCCCTCACGCTCTTCTTGGGTGGAAGAATCCCCGGAGCTTTAATCGCTCGGGTTTTGCCTTGGTCCTCGCGGCTGGTTCAGTGCCGAGGTCGGCGTCCCCCGCGCCTGCCCGGGCTCAGGCTGTGTAAGTGCACGTCGCAGCGTCAGCCAGGGGCCGGGCTCTGCACCCATTTTCCTCATCGCGGGGTCTGACTCATGGTTTGCAAGTTCTGTCAGAATAAATTAACTGCTAATTTATCATCTAGTCAGGTGAGCCCCATATAGGTTTGAAAATGCAGTTCACATCATGCATATTTCCTATCCGATTCATACAAAATACTTAGCGGTCCTGCATACCAATGACCGCGGTTACCTGGGCAGGGTTATTTAATAACCTCATAAAAAAAAAAAAATGGAAACAGATACTTAATGAATCAAAGTGCACTCAGATTAAATGATCAGAAATTCCTAGTTAATCACCAGAAAGGAAACTAATTAAATTACCATTCAGCTTTTATGGGGGCCTTGGGATAGGAAGCTAAAATAAGTCCCTTCAATCACTTTTTTCATTAGATGGGACAGGCATATTCAAGGTTAGCGAAGATAAATGCAATGTTCTTTGCTTGCTCTTGAAATTATAGTATTTAAATAGTGTTTTATGCTTCATCAGCTAATACTAAACCTGAGGTATGCTGGTAAGAAGACGCCACGACGGAGAAAGCTTAACACACAGGCACACAGAAGAAAGGTGAAAATTGTGGAATACGCGAATCAAGATTTAAAAGATTTTCATTTAATTATTATTTAAATTTCTAACTGGATTTTGCCTTAAGGAATAAGGTAGAAAATTCTCACTGGAAAGTGAGACACTAATTCCCGTGTTGACTCTAGTGCTTTGGAAGCACAGCTTCAGACACCACCTGTGATTAAATGTGGTGTGTGGATGTCCTGCCGACTCCCGAGGCCATCGAACACTTTTGATAGCCAGAGGGGGAAAAAATTGTGATTGCGTATTTTTGTTGAAAGTATAGGATATTAGTAGCCAAAGAGCAAATTCTTTTTTCAGCAGCTCTGTGTCCTTAGGAGGCATCAGCGTGGCTTTGTGGTGACAGAGCTTCAGCAGGTAGGTCAGGTCTCGGTGTGCGAGGCTGTCAGCGTTCGGGTTGTCATCCCGCAGGTACTGCCTGCCTTTGACTTTTTGCTTTGGTTTTGTTTGGTTTTTTCTTTTTTTTTTAATCCCTGTCAGTTATTTTACTGTTGAAGGAAACGTTTTGTCAGGGCTTCTAAATGGAATACATCGGGTGTCCGTGGCAGCAGCTCCTGCTGAGCCGTGGGAAGGCAGAGGAGATGCTCCCTCTTTCCTGCCTCCCCTGTGCCACCTCCTGTCCCCGTGCTCAGCTCCCCTCTGCCCCGACGGGCCTCTCGGCTGCTTCGGTGGTGTCGTTCTGGTGCCAGTGCAGAGGCATTTCCCCTTCCTCAGAGCCAGAGCTACTCATCACTGGTGACATTTTCGAGAGGTAGCACTGCTGTTTCATGGGTGGGAAACAAAGGTAGCGTAACCCCGGGAGGTGCTCGTGAAGTGGAAGGGAAATCCCACAGGGCTTCAGAGCCAGAAGGAAATATCATTCTGAAATACGTAACAACCCCTATAGAGAAGAAAGAGTAATAAATCTTAGTGTAAGTACAGGTCTAAATATTTTGGTGTCCCTTTTTTTTTTTTTTAAAAAAAAGCAAACCTTTACAGGCTCACAAAAGTAACAGAAGATCCCAGTGATATCCCTTCAGTTCACTGAAAGGGAGGATTTTTGGAAGAAAGTGAAATCCTTTCACTTTCCTTCTTAGCTTTTTAACATCCATACCCAAGGTTTCAGAAACCCAGAACTTCCTTGAAAAACTAAGAAAAGAAAACACAGCTGCAGGATGTCACAGCAGGTCACAATCAAGTCAAAATAATCTAACTATAAAATCTGGGGTCTTTTCATTCACTCTGAGGTTTTCCCACTAACGGAGATACTGGAGAGACGTAAGGTCATTTAGATGGCTTGGTAAATTGGNATGCAGCACTGCAGGGGAGTCTCACAGCTTGCAAGTTCTCATAAGCATAGGTGCGTAGGAATGGCCCCAGATGTTCATCCAGGTGCTGGTTCTGCCTTCTTGCACACCCACTATTCCTAGGGAGGTTTCTGTTGTGTAGGGAGGATGGCCAGGAGATATATCTTGGCTCACCGTTTCCTCTNATGATCAACTGTAAAAATATTTGCTAACTAAAGCCCACAGAGCCTTGAAGTGCTGCTGATTTTGTTTTCTGGTAATATTGGTAATTATGTTTACTTTGCCAATTGGATCGTATCATCATGTGAAAATCTTCACTCCCATTGAAATAATTAGTACATTTCCAGATACTTTGATAGATCTAAAATTTTTTCTCTGAAAGCCTGAGAATACAAACATAGAAGACAAGAAAGGAGCATAATTATATTATTTTTCAATTGAAATATTTTTAGATCAGTATCAACATCGTGGGGGAGGGGGGCACATGGTTTTCAAGTGGAGCAGAATATGCCTGGCTGAGTTAGAGGAAAATACTGTCTCATTTTCTTCAAGTAGTGAGAAGAGGCCTGGGGGGAAACTCCGGAGTGGGACCGTCATAGAATCACAGAATGGTTTGGGTTGGAAGGGACCTTTAAAGGCCATCTAGTCCAACCCCCTGCCATGAGCAGGGACATCTTCAACT
>VYXH01009403.1:424173-448541 GCA_013397275.1 Burhinus bistriatus | reverse complement strand
GTTGGGGGTTTTTTTTTTTTTTTTTTTTTTTTGTCTGCCTGGGAGGGATTTTGGAGAATTTTTTCCATGTTTCTTTGGTAATTACTTTGCTCTGGTAACAAAGCAAACTCTGCCTGTGGAGTTTGGGTGAGCCTATTTTTTTGGTGACCAAGAACTGAAGATAGTTTTGGGGGATGAGGGATTATCCATGGTAATCTATTAAGCAAACTTCCCACCCACTTGCAGTGGGGAGAAACTCTCTGACGCACTACTTTGGGAGAGCTGACTATAAAATAGGATTTGTGTAGCCTGGCTTCCTCAATGGCTTGCTTTAACGATGTGGCTTAGGTTTCCATAGTTTTCAGCCATCTTCAGTGGTAACGAGCAGGGAGCAATTAGCAAATAATTAGGTCAGAAATGTCTGCCCCCCTCCCCCACCCAGGGGGCATGCTGTACCTTTTCTTCACAGAAACGGGCAGATTCTGCTTTGAAACTTCCCAGGGCCCGCGTGGTTCTCAGGGTTTATGGAGAGGACACCATCCTGGTAGCTGGAGACCACGTGCTCCCACAGCTGCTCCAGATGCTCACCCCAGGTCCCGCCGGGGGGTTTGTGGCCAACAACTGTCCCCACTGACCGGCTGAAGCTGCAGGCGGGTAGCACCGATGGGGATGGTCAAACCTTCACCTGGGGTAGGAGACATGGCCGTGAAGCTGTGTTAACCCCTTCACAGGCAGCTTGGGGCGCGGGAGTCCAGAGCGGCTCCGTGGATCCCCAGCTCCCGAGCTGTCTTCCATCTCCAGCTGCGGGCTGGGTGCCTGTCTGGTTGACAGCTCTATAAATGTTCCTTGCTGAAGGGCACTGACATGTAGGATTTCCTTCATGTGCTAAATAAGTGGATTCCTGCTGCCCTTTGGATACTGAGATAATACCAAAGGACCAATGTGCACGAGCAGAATAAAACCTCACAGGACGTAAGAAATGAGGAGAGGTATTCCGGCTGATGATCCCTGCGTGGTCGTGCCAGCAGTGAGCTTCTCTGAGGAGATGGAATCTCATTAGTTACTCGTGGCTCATTGAAGCAAAATTTTATTTCATGATCCAGTTTCTCACATGGTTGGTGTTTGCCCTGTATTGCTGTGCTCTGACTTGGCTTAATTTTGCCGGAAAATAGTAGCAATAGACATCAAAGCATCCGTGATGAGTAGAATGGCTTTTTCCTAGTTTGATATGTTTTTCATTTAGTCGTAGGAGTAGTTCATTATGGCAATTCAGGGGCCTAGAAATGATGATTTCGGCGTCACTGGTATTGTGGTGGGGCCAAAAATATAATCACCATCCAGGAATACACTGTTAAAGTCATGAAACAAAAATGTGTGGATACAGGTTTAAAAAAATAACTTGGGTGGTGTTAGTCTGATGAAGCTTCTGTAGTGGAAAAGAAGAAACAACAGCTAATAGCCAGGAACAAATCCAAAGGGGTGAAAGTAACAGATCTACATCCCAGCAGGTCCTAGAACAGCCTTCTTCAAATTAACCTTCTAATCTGCATTGCAGCTTTCATGTTTAATATTAGCTGGGGCCAAGGGGGCACAGCAGCCTCAAATTCTAATCCAAAGTAATCTCTTTCATGTTCAGTGTGATCTTACTCCCAGCTACGGACTTCAGAGCCAGGTTTGCGATGAATTAATTGCAGGATGGCTAAATGTCTGGTGATTTTCGTAGTTGCCTTCCACCGTAGCTCGAGGCTATGCCTTGCATTTTAGACTTTTGATCATGTACTGATTATTTTGTCCTTGTTTTGGGAATCCGCTGTATCCTACTGGAAGGCCCAGTTAGACTAATTGAGATATGTAGAATGCAAAGCGTGCAGGTACCAGAAGCATCCAAAGAAGTGATGATGAGGGTGCTGCTGTTAAGAGTTAGAGTTCATTATTTTCATTTCAAGGCACCAAGTCAGGTTTTGGGAAAAACTGACACTGCAAAACTGCAGTATTAGAAAATGGCCTATAGATGCAGGTAGTGGTAGTGCCATAATAAGTTACGTTATTGTGAATTATATGGATGTAAGTGAGAACATTTGTACATTTTATGCCAGTAATTTTGGAGGCAACTTATCCTCATTGTGTTTTTGTAATATAAATATTACCATGTATGAGAAAGAAGGAATTATATGTTGGATGAATTCCATGATTTATTAGTGCACATTTTTCTACTGTTTTTTACCTAACTCACGTGTGTAAAGAGCTACATGGGGAAACACTGAATACCAGGGGAAACTGGTTGAAGTCTTGCAGGTTCCTTATGGCTGCAGAACTGCTGGTCTACGGAATGAAAGAAACCTCAGTCCAGTGAAGCTCTCAGGCTGGCATAAAGGTTAAACTAAAGCTTGACGGTGTGTGTTCAAGAGGCTGAGATTGGATCTGAGATCACTGAAGGCAGAGGTGGAGCTCTGCTGGAGCCACCAGTGAAGGGACGTGACTGGTTTGGTGGAAGAAGTTACCAAATAGAGAAAGCTGGAGAAGTGGTGTGGTGAGGAGCCAAGATGAGACATGTCTGCCCCTGGAATGGGAGCAAATGATTGTCCTGAACCTTCTCTGGGTGGGATGGAAATGTTTGTGCTGGGATGGGAGATGGCCGTTGGTATCTCACCTATGTGCCTATGATTTGCATTGCATTGGCACTGTGAAAACAAACCTAGAGGTGGTCAGTGCCCAAAGAGCTGCAGCCTAAATGGGCAAGGAAGACCTTTCAGAGAGGGGGAAAAAAACCAAAAAAGAGATTAAGACGTTGATCCTCCAATGGTTTTCAGAGGTGCTTTCTGCAGTGCTGACTTCATACGGTCTGTTCACACTGCAAGGGGAAGCACAAGGAAAAGACTCCTCTGGGCCAGGGTAATCTATGAGTTGTACCAAGATCACAGAGACCCTAAGAATGAATGTAAATGTTCTGAGATCTCATGCAGTGTCTTAAGGAAGCTTTCAGCCTTCAAACTTAGCTGGCACTTGATGTGGCAGTCAGCCTGCAGGTACCTGATAGAGGTGTAAAAGACACAATAGGAGAGAGAGTAGCTTGGGTACGTATTGTCAGCTGGAGTTCAGTCTGTATGAATGATTCTGTCTGGAAGTGATACAGGTATTAGGAAATTATATTCAGAATTGCAGGAGCAGTCCTCACCAGTACACTGATATCTTGATGTCTTTAGTGACTCCAAAGTAATTCCCAGACAGGTGTTCTACAGAGAGGAAGGTCTTCTAAAGGCTTTGGCAAGCTAACAATTACAAAAATAAAGGAAACGTAGGTTCTGGGAGCTGTCAAAAGAATGATGATTCTCTCTGTGCCTGAATCTCTCATTGCACTTGTCAGTTTACTTCATGTTATTGGTGGAGGCAATATTGATGCAAACCGTCACTGGTGACTTCTTCTGACAAGCAAGGACTTTGCTGTTTCTTTGTCCTTTGCGACTATGAAAGCAAGGTATGAGCTCTGAACATAAAGGTCCTATTGCTTCTTCCTCCTGCTGCTCAGCAAGTGGAGTTTGAGTTTGAGAAAAACAGATCAAAGACTGGGAGAAGGTGTGTAAAAGTGAATCCCGAGGAACTCTGCTACAAAACAGATGCTGGAAACATCGGTGAGATCGTTGATAAAGGGGAGCAAAACAGGGCTTTTTTGTTAACCGACTCGAAAAGAAATTTTGGGTGGGCAATGGGAAGAGAAGCCTAACAAGAGGCATGAAAATAGGAGAAAACATTCTGGGAAACGTTTTCTGTGCCTGGTCGGTAGTGTGTGAGGAAGGGGGGCTGGAGAGAGGCACTGACTGGGGGCAAGCACCGGGGGCTGGCGGAGCCCTGCCCAGGGTTTTTGAAGGAAGGCTGAGGACAACGTTTGGTGCTGTACTGGAGACCTGCAGCAGAGTATATGTGTGTGGTGCGGTGTTCCCTGCTCTCCTGAGCCCAGTCGGCTCTTCTGCCTGCGTATCTGATTGTGCCGAGTGCTGCGCGTGCGGTAGAGAAAATAATTCAGCGCAGCAGCCCTGTAATTTTTCTAATGTAACCACAGGTTTAATAACGGGAACTCCCAGAGGCATTTTTGCTACAGCCACGGAGGTTTCATCCCCTGTGCTTCATGGACCCCAGGGAAACCCCCTGATACCAGCAGCGGACGTGGTTGGGCTGATCATATAGACCTTGTCGCTTTGGTTTTGGTAATAAAAAAAAAAAAAAGACTTTCAAGGATTTTTCTGTCCAAAATACTTCCCTCATCCTGTCACCCCAGCCCTGCCCCCAAGTAAAATTTTCTTCCAGGTCTTTTACTTCCTTCCATCTTTGCAAGGATACGAAAGGGAGAATTAAAAAAAGAAAAAAGAGGCAGAAATTCAAACATTCCCTGAATAATCGAAATAGTAAGACCTTTTGAAGAAATACAGATGTTCTTCTTTAAAACCTGGAGACTGGAAGTTATCTAGAAACATGCATTTTGAACAGAAGTGCCTTGGTTTCCCCCCCGCACCTGCTCTCAGAGGAGCTGGGGAGAGAGGGGATGCTCTGGGCGGTTAAGGGTTGCAGGATGCTGTTGGGAACGCGGGGTTTCCCTTGGGTTGCTGCTGCCAGCCCCTTCAGTGCCAGGAACGGTAAGGAAAGTAGACGATCTTAAACAGTTGCTACAAGTGCCTTGTTTTATTGTATTTCCCATTCAGAAAAGGTATTTGCAGGGCAGCAAAACTGCTTGGGAGTCAAATTCTCCTTGACAGAAGCCAGCCAAAGTCTTTCTGTTTGCTTAACTCGGAGGAATGGAAGCAATAAGGAGACTCCCTTGCGGCCCATGCGACTACTAGTGTCACTTCTGCAATGGGGGGAAGAAAATTAGCACACTGAAATTTCAGTTGAATTGCCAAAATGCTCCTTCAGCAGATCACTTTCATGTGACGAATACCTGGAAATGATTCTGTTGGCAGTTGATTTGCAGTTGGACCCCGACTGAGATGAAGAGGGAGATGCCCAAGAGGGAGTTTTAATGGTGGTTATATATTACGGAAACCCACAAGAATGATGTGTGCTGTATGACCCTTTTGGAGGGTATTTTACAGGGAGATCCCGGTTTGAGTGACTTAGTGAATAGTTCACTTACAGGCGCAGTCCTGAGGTGGCTTAAATCAGAGTTGCCCCGGTGCGTCACTGGAGAGTTTGGTCCCCGGCACGAGACAGCGTGGTCTGCACTGGAACTGGTGTGCGCCAGGCTCTGTAAATCACGGGGAGTCTGAGGACATGAGTAAACCCCGTTAGACCAGGTTCATGATAATTCTAATTTCCATTCAAAAGGCTTGCCTAGAAGAAAGCTTTGTATTTCAACAAATTAGGCACTTGAATCCAGTTCCTAAAACACATAGGCTTCTTTATTGTGTGGGGCATAGTTTAAAGCAAAATTTTACCTTTTCTAACATGACAGCTGGTTTAAAAAAAACCTTCCCTTTGCATATGCAACATTAAAGTGTCCACAGACCTGGTGCGATGTGACTGGTTTGTGTTTGGTTGTTTGTTTTTTTTCTTTTTTTTTAAAAAAAGACACTTCATGTAGGTTTGGGTTCTGACTGATGTCACTCTTAGCAGGAGATTTTTTTGTTTGTTTGTTTCACTGAAGATTTTCCTATAACACAAACCCCTTTTTTATAAGAAAAATTTTGAATACACCATCCGTGTCCAAAACACATTTAAAATGCATCTTCCTTGTCTGACTGATGCTGCTTCGGAAGTGTCACCTCCCTGGCAGGTGGCACCCAGCTGCGCTGGCTCTCCCTGGTTGTGTCTGCGCGGCTCTCCTCGCTCCGTCTCTGCTGGTTTGCCGGAATCTGGCTGGAGTCTCCAGGCTAGGTCCCCGTGCCGTGGGTGACAGCACGCGGCTTCAGGGGAAGAGTGGGGAGGACTGAGGCTGAGACGGCCTCGCCGCGGCACACCTGGCTCCGCAGGGGGAGAACTAATTTCCTCCATGGCTTAATGATATTTAAATGACTCAAATGGTTTCAGTAAATGAATACGCTACAGAGATCGTGTTTGAGAAACTGCAATAAAGCATAATGGAGTTAACAGTTTATTAGTTTCATAAATGTCACCTTGTTATTAACAACGCAGGTAAAGGTAGTTTTACAAGGGACTGCATTATCATCTGCTCTGTGCGATATTGCGTGTGCTGAGCACTGGCTTTAGAAGCACTAATTTTAATCTAATGTACTCTTACCTTACCGTGCAGTACCGCCCGTGAGCCAGCTTAGTGCAGCCAGTTTCCCCGCTGGGGTCTGTGGAGAGCTTGCTGGTGTGCCTGGCGCTGGCTGGTGGCAGACTGGTTGCTGCTCCAGCCGTTGCGTCGAGGGGCGGTTAAAGCGTGGTGCACGCCCTTGTATCCCACTGTGTACCGTTAAGCATCGCCGTAATTAGCACCGGGAAGAGATGTGATCGCTCCCTGGAGAGGAGGCCAGACCCGTTTCAATCACTGTGGCTCGGGGAAGGAGGGCTGTAGGCTCTCGTGCCGTGAGCTGTTCCGTCTGCGGAATTGGAAGGTGAGTATATTGGTACGTAGGAGTCTCCAGCAGAACTACTGCAAGGACAAGTGACTCAAACTGTTTAATCGCTTGCCGAGAACCTTGTGTGCCACACAACGTTGGCTTAGGAGGAAGCCCAGTCAGGAGCTGGCTGGGTACGTGCAGGTTGAACTGGCCTCTGCTGGAACCGACAGCAAAACTCGTGTCGCAGATAGCGGGGAGAGAGCTGAGCCGTTAAGGAGGTATAGCCCTCGGTGGAGAACAGCTCTCTGATGACTTTGCTGGGCTTTTTCATCTTGGAGCTCTGCCAAAGCCTATTCCCAAAGTGGGACATCTTGCGGTAGCCGTGTCTTGAGGAGGTGAAGGTTGCAAGTGGCTGTGCCATACTCTGAGCAAAGCTTTTACTTCACTCTGCTGCATCAGAAGGACGTTCAGGGACCAGAACGACGTGGCCTTGGTTTCACCCTTGCTCCTCTGAAGAGGCTAACGGTGCTGGAGGTATTGACATGCCTTTGAGAGACCACAGTTGTGCAAAAAACATCTGTAAAAGCTCTTTTCCTTGCTCTGAGCGAAGCCCTTTCTTCAGCTTTGTCTAGGAGAGGCACACTTGAAATATCACAAGTCATTAAATTAATTAGCTAATGTCTAAAAAGCACTTTGAAGAGGAAAAGCATTAAATAAATAGGAAGTAGTGTTAATATTCTTTTTAATAAATATGAGAGCACGGTCCATAATGAAAGCTCGTGTGATGAAGTACGTTGCACTGTGTATTATTTTCCCACGCCCTTAACAACAGAAGAATTAAGAGTCTTTCTCATGGTTTCAACATTAGTCTTTAGGCACTGTAGAGGACTCAGACTTCTATTTCCCTCAAAAAAGAGGTTAAAAATTGCATTCAAGCGTTTTTGTATTTTATACTTCAGGAAGATGGAGGGCAACATGCCAATAATCTCCGCCATATACACTCCTCTCAGATACATAATGGAGCTGGAGAAGCCTTTCTAAAGATCCGCTCTGGTTCTGTATTGAAATGCTGTCAAACTGCCTTGGAATAAGATACAAAGTTGGATAAAGGAACCTGGATCACAGTGATAAGCTCCTGAAGTGAAGACCAGGCACAATAGAGTGGAAAATAGTAACGTTATGTAAGTACATTATTTTAATTGAAAAGCAAAATGTCCTTACATTTCTTGGGAACAGATTGTGTCACGGACTGTAAGGGAATACAAAAAGTGAGGGCTTGCCGTCATCTCTGCATATAGACTACCTTGCCTCGTTGAAGTCAATAGGATTTATTTCACTTACTTAAATTAGACTTGGGGTTTCACTCCTCATTTTTGAGCGTTTTGATCTAAGTGAGGGCTGCTGTTTCTTCATTGGCCGTCTTTGACTCGAAAGATGGTTGCGAGATGCACTTGTTAACTTCTGTTCAGTACATTTTTGGAAGAGAAGTTGCAGACGGTAGATAGCTCAGTCTTTGGAGAGATCCGATTGAATTGGAGATCTTCCAAAAAGCTGTTTTGCTGGTGCTAAGCGGCCTGTGTCAGCCCTGGCTTGGGCACAGACGTTCCTCCTCCTCCTCCTCCTCGTCGCAGGGTGGTCGCAGCAGCCCCTGCAGAGGTGAAGTGCTGGAGCAGAGCATCTCCCGTCCAGCGCTCCCGACGTCACAGTGTCCTGTGTCTTGCAGCACAGAGAAAAGTCCCTTGCTGGCTTAAAAGGATTTTTTCATAGCAGCATCTTTCCTGAAGCCAGGGAGGCCACCGGGGCTTTCTGAGTGCTGGGGTCCCTCATGGCCACTGCTGGAAGGAGGAACCTCTCTTCTTGCCTAAAGCAGGGAAGAAATCACGGCTTGGTCTGATTCATTATAAAAATCTCTTATGTATTTAGCATTTTTGTGGCAACAAACCATGGAGCGCTTTATGTAGCGTGTGCCTGTGATCATTTTGTTCAGTGAAATATGAGAAGATCCACTGTGTATGTAAATAAGGCAACAAGTGAGAAGAGGTTTTGTGCTTGATTTTTAAATCACTGGAATAATTTTTCCATGGCAGCTATCAAGAAAACCTGTGCTTTCTTGCTTAATATTTCCTGAAAAATATTAGTTTTATTTTTTCTGGTTGTTTCTTTCTCTCTACTCTCTTTTTTCCTCTTTATTCCACTTAATATAAAATGTCAAAAAAAATTATCTACATTTCAAGTAATGACTTGAAATTTTGAAGAACTATTTTTCCCTCCAAATTTTTATCTTTCAGGAGAGAGATGTTGACATCTTTGTGGGAGAATGAGTAGGACAGGGGTGTTCTCACAACCTCTTCTGTAAGGGTAGGCATGGTTTGGTGTCAGTCTCTTTGTGGACCTGACCAGCACGCCACGTATTTCATTATGCCGATCGTGCTTCTTGTAGCCATCTTTGTTCTTGCCCCCTGGGATTGTTTCTGAATTTATCTCTTTACAGAAGGATATCTCTTTACAGAGAGATGAATATCTTCACAGCATACAAAATGCCGTGAAGATAAAGACGACTGCCTGGGGAGGTGGCCACTGGTGCTAGCGGAAGGCTGGGGTCCTCCATCCTCCCTGCCCTGGCAAGCTCCTGCTCTGCCGACACGTGGCGGCCGGTCAACTCTGTTATTGCTGAATATACGTCTTGAGACGGGGCATACCAACAGCTTCGTGATTCATTTGCCATCCGTTGTGAGCACTTACTGGAATAACCTCGCATGGTGCTCTCCGGGGAGCCAAAGCCCAGTCAGAAGTCATCCTTCCAAAAGTCAGGCACCTCAAGACGCAGCGCGTATATGCGTACGTATGGCCTGAAAAGTCAAACCAGTGCTTCAAACTATTGCACGCAGCACCAAAGATTACAGTTGTTTCAAATAGTGCTGTATTATGCCCCATAAATTCAGTAAGGTGACCCAAGAGTGTTCATTAGAATTTATTTTAGCCGCACTTATTGTCACTTAACAGACTAAACAAGAACTGATGGCTCTTCAAGCAGTAATGGTAAATTATAGTTATGGCGAACACAAATGCCTCATTACATCTAGTCAAGGTCTATTTCCCCTTTACAGCGATAACTGTAGGAAAGCATTGTTTTTAATTTATTGAATAAGGATGCACGGGAATCTTCACTTTCCTATTTACATAAACACGATAGACAATTAATCTTCTGTAAAGTAACCAGAGCGGTGTTTAAAACATACAGACTCCTTCCGAAACACATTCCGAAATGCCTACGGGGTATCCGTGGCGTAGGGTGTCTTAATGATAATCTGTTATGTAGATGAGTACAAACAGCAGGAAAATAGACAATTATTTATTTTTTCTTAAGTCTAACTTTAAGCTATGTGATACTTTCAGCGAAAACTGATGCGCGGATTTTTATTTGCTGAAGTATTGGGGTGAAAGTTATGTCAGAGTAATAGAAATCGCTAAGGTAGCAAAATATGATGAATTTTTATTGCAGTGTTCCTTGTCTCATCTCTGTGAAATGTTCTCATGATTTTCAAAAAAATCTTTTATACTAATGTTGCAGTATAAATAACAAAGTGATGGAGAAAAATTGAACTTGTGTAAGTGTCAAGATTAGTCCTGCTTGATAAGCATCTTTTGGTTTTAATAGTTTACTGTGTTCTTGCTGTATTACCTACCTGTATTCTGCTTAACAGCCATATGACGCGCACAGATTTTTTTCATGCATTATGGAAAAACAGAGGGAAGTGTAGCCTGGATGGAGAGAGAGGGCAGATGCAGATAACCCAGAGATACACAAGGCCCTTTTTTTGTTTGTTTGTTTCGCTCTTCTCAGAAAGGCTAATTGTGTTCTACAGATATTTAATTTCAACAAGTGGACAAGCATGCTGGTCAGCATGGAAAAGGAAAAAAATTAGAGAATATTTTTAGATACTGTATAGAACTGTTACTGATCTCAGAATATTTAATTTCTTGCAGAAATGGGCAACTTTGGCCAAAAATCTTATTTCTCAAGCTGTTACATGAGCCAGAAAGGAAGTGGATGTGGTTTTCATGGCTCGTAGCAAGGCTTCTGTGTTCCTGAGGAGGAGGCAGGGAGAAGATATTTCCCTCTACAGTGAATGCATTTCACCTTAATGTCCTTGAGCAATAACAGAAACAAACCAAGATGTTGAGACAAGAGTCATGTTTGCTCATAGTGACTGTGTTTCAAGAAGAAACTTATTTTTGCAATTGTTTAATTTTTTTTCCACTTTCCCCCTAAAGGTTTGTATTTTTCAGATCAGACCCTTAGCTTGATCCCATCCACATTTCAACCTATTTTATTGTTACTGCAAGGGATAAATTTTGGATACAGCCCACCTGAAATATCTGATACTATTTTTTGATTCTTTGGACATGGCACAGATGTTCTTTGCCCTCCCTAGAACTTTTAAGATCTGTAACTCAATGTACCTTTCAGGGCAGAGCTATCTTTGTGAGATGAATTAACTTCCAAACGGTGCAGTGAACTGATCTTTTCACACGGAGACTCTTGCCTGTATCTCCTCCAACAGAGAGTAATAAAACGTGGAGATCATAATAGATAAATGGCAAAAAACATAGGTAAAATGTAAAAGTAAATTATATGCTTGCTATATTCAGCAGGGCTTGGTGACTTGCTGCCAGTTGGTGGATTTGGTCCTTTTCTCATAAAAGATTTCGACACTAAAAAGTTAGGAGTTCTTGTCACCTCTTTGGGTAATCAGAGAAAAATTGACTTTTGGAGTTTTGTGGTTCCAATTTTAACATGTAGTTTTACAACTCGATGTTGTGTTTGCCTAAAGCAATGAAATCAATGAAACGTAGCCTGTGGGTTCCATTTGGAAGGCAGAATGAAAGGAGTCAGTCATGTTTTTTTATCTCAAGAGTTCTCCAAATTGTTGTTATTTTAGAACGCGGTTGTTCTTCAGAATGTTATAAATTTGCTGGCTTTATTCTGGACAGTGATCTTGTCATTTAGACTGGTGCCGTTGACGTGATGAGTTCTTGTTATTTCTTTTGGTAACTGAAGAGTTTTAAAAAGTTCCTGTTTGCAGAGGAATAGTGGTGTAAAAAGGCATTTACAACTTGCCCAGCCCCCTTTCTGGTGGTATTCCCGTCGTTCACCTGCATATGTGGGAAAAACCTTCCTGGCTGCCCTGGCCCCGTTCTAGCTCAGTCAGTGGCAACTTCTCTGTGCACACCACAGCTAGGCATTTTCTAAAGTTTTCGTATGATTTGTGGAAAAAAAAAGGTGAAACTGAGTTAAAATGTGCTATCAATTAAAGACAGCAATCAATAGCAGAAAAAAAGGAGGAAATACATGGAAATGCTTTAATTTACTTGTTCTACTTGCTAGTTATGTTAGTGTTATGTGCAGTCATGCAAGGTACAAAATTAACGTGCAAATGTTGCTTTGTCCTGAAAATAATGCCCTGGAAATGAAACGTTTCCTGACAAGAAAATATTCAGTCCATCAGCATTTTAAGTTTTTGAGGGAAGAGTCACAAAATACTTTTTTGAATACCGAAAAAAGCCCCAACTTTTGGTACTTTTTTCCCAAAGTCAGACTGAGTTCCTATCTTTGTATCCTGGAATTAAATTAATGCAAATTATTATTTTGCTTTTCTTAATAACTGCAAATAATTCCAATTAATTCAGGCGATCATAATTCACCCTGCTTCATGCACAAGCCTTCTGATGCTGCAGGATGCATTACACGCCAGAGCTTTCAGCCTGGTATTGATTGATTCTTTGCAGTGGACCTTAAAAATCCATTAAGGAAGAAGTTAGAAGATGTGAATTAATTCTAAATCCTTTGTTGGTATGTGCAGCTGAAGAAAGCCTTTTCAAAACCATTAATCATAACTCAAAATAGACTGCTAACTTTAAAATAAACTTTACAGTAAATTGGAGGACAAATCCAAGTAAGGTATTTCCATTCACTGTCCCAATGTGCACTAAGAGTTTTTGCAAGTGTTTTACTGAATGTATTTTCAATATTTTTCAATTTACATTTTTCTGATAAGAATATGTTGACGTGCAGCCATCTGTGCCAGAAATGAAGACGATGATGCTATTTAATAGATAAGATATGTCACCGGTTTGGAGGCGTCTGAAAAGCAAAAACAGTAAAGCTTGCCATCTCTTCCCTCCCAGGTAACACCATTAATCAGTCAAAACTTCATTTAGAACAGGAAAAAAAAAAAAAACCCTCCTTCTGAAATCCTCACCCATTATTAATTATTAAAATTAACTTGTATTGAATAGTTTATACACCCACTGCTCCCAACAACATCTCTATCTTAGAAATGGAGTTACAAAAACTTGGAATGTAGACAGAAACGCGATAGGAATGATGCCTGAAGAGCTAGGTGGTATTAAATAGAAACAGAGAAACCGTGACTGAAAGAATAGCTGCAGGTTTGTTCAAATTGAGCCCTACTTACGTGCTTTGTATTTACTAAACCATGTACAGCGATCTCTTACTGGTTTCTGTGTGTGCAGCCCGATCTGTCCTCGCTGGTGCGTCCCTGAGAAGCCTCTCCGAAGGGTCGATGGCTTCGTGGGCTCCCCCAAGTCCCCGACACAGCTCGCTGGCTCCAGCGGCCCCAGATTTTCGTGCGTGGTGCTGGGTTCCTCCTGGCCTGCCACCTCAGTTCTCCGAAACCTCCCGTCTGCCGTCCGTGTGTCCTTACATCACGTGCATTGTGCGATCGAGGCGTGAGGGAGAGGTACTGACTATCACAGTTCCCACCTGGTGGCACTTCGTTGTGTTTGAGCGTCATTGCGTCCCCGCTCTGCATTTCTGTGTCGTTTCGTGGCTGATGGTTTGACGCTGCTTAAAACATAAAGCTTTGGTAAAAAAAAAATTGGCAATTTTTCCTTTGTCTCCTAATTGCGTATCCTGCTTAGGCTGGGTCATTGCAGGTATTATTCAAGGTTTATGCCAAGGACGTTTCGGTAAAAGGGAGGTTGAGCCCTGGTGGCAAGAGTTGTATCATTTCTGAAATGGGGTGGTTAAGTTTGGGTAATTGGTTAAGTTTTTCTTTCCCCCACTTCGATAGTCTGGTCAGCCCTGGAGAACAGGACTGTTGTCATAACAACTAGAAAGAGCTGTGGATCACCATGTTAAACGGGAATATTTTTCCTAAAATTGTAAATTCCTCCTCAGTGAGCAAAATCAGGAACGATGTTTTCTAAAACTTGAAGGTGAACCTGAGAAAACACGGGAAATATTTTCATCATTCCCCAAAGGTCCCATATACAGTAGTAAATTGCTAAAGTAATTGAAATGAAACTGGTGAGCTGTGTAATAAAGTTTAATCCTTCCCCACTCTGAGAACACGCCGTACCTGAGACAACTGCTCTCATTTGAGACGTGTAACATTGGAGCACCACCGTTAATTTCCAGGTGGTTACTAAATTCATTAGTGCTTTATGTCAGTGGGAGAATAAATTTGCATGTTGATTATATATATTAAAAAAATGCAAAGGACTTTGCAGCATAGGCGGACAGCGCGGGCTGGTCTGGGTGGGGGGCTGCTGAGCCCTTGGCTGGTTAGTGGTGTGGTCTTATGTGAAGGTATAGAAAGTTTGAGTAGATCTTGACGTGTGTTTGGAAGCAGTTATTAAGCTATGCAATTTGTGAGTTAAGAAAAGGTACTTTGAAGAATTTTACAGCAAATGTGGCGTTGGAAAGAGGAGAATCGGTTTCCCGTTTCTTTATACCAATACTTGTGCCCATCTCGTTATCCTGGTGCAGCGCCCTGATGGATTGTCCTGGCCTTGCTGGTGGGCCGGGCAGCGCGGGATGGGACCAAACACATGGCAGCGCTGGGGCAGTCCGTCCCGTGAACTGAGGCAAATAGGCAGCTTGGAAATGCAAGGGGCAAAAATGAAGCGTTCTTCTAGTGCTGAGACACCTCTGTGGCTTCTGACCCTGCAGGCGTCCCCAAATACGTGTCTTCACTCAGCTAGTCACTGGAAAAGCGTCAGATAAACACACATGCACACCCGTTTCCCACTGTGTGTCTTGCATCGCCCGTCAAAACTCGTGTGTGCTTGGCCAGAAATGCTTGTAGTGATGGGACTGAAGTAAGGGAGTTGTGTTAATGCTTTGGGTCGAGCTTGCCTGGCCTGTGATAGGCGTTGTGGCCCGTGTCCAGGAGCCGCTGTTGATTGCAGGAGCTGTTAGCCCGGGACGTACGCTGAATGCAGATTAGCGTGACCAACAGAGCCCCTGAAGTTTTAGGTACTACAGTGGGCAGGAGTCCACAGTTTTCATCCCCTAACAGCGTGTTTCACATTGAGCATGAATTAGAATTATTTCTATAAATGTATTTATATATATATATATATTTTGAAATGGCGTTCTGTGAAATGTCTCAAAAACTAAATTTTCTATTAGTGATTCCTTTTGTGGTGGGGTTTTCGTTTGGTTTTTAGTTTTGTGGGTTTTTTTTTTCTTTAAAGTTCTTGCTTTGGAAACCATACGCAGCAAGCTTTAAAGAGCACCTTATAGCACCAAGTATAACGTAGCGTCAGTAGCACCCATATATTAAAAATGACAGGACTGTTACGCCAGACTTTATTATTTCTTTAGGGATTTGCTTTCCTTAATTTGCATAGAACTGTCTTTGGTTAAAAATTGCCAGTAACAAAAGTACCTCGGTGATTTTTTTTTTGTAGCAGTCATCGTTTCTTCTAATGAGAATATATTTTATGCAAAGGTGTCTTTTTATTTATTCTAAGAGTACTCTTTATTTTATTGATTAGTTGTATCTTAGTGTATTCCGTTAGAAAACTGTATAACTTGTGTTATAACTGTTTAATTTAGCTGCTGTACTACATTTCTGTTGGTGCAGGTCTAGTTAGGGAACGGAGATGGGCGGGTTCTTCCATCTGGAGCAACCTAGTGCGGCTGGAGCAAGTTCTGCTCTAGAGAAGCTTAAGTTTCAAATCTTAGAGGTCTCGTAATCAAAGGACAGCATTGCTGTGCAATGGGCAGAGCTGAGTATAGACATTTTTTACTGTATTTGGTAATTTCTTCCTAGAAATTGTTGTCAATAGCATTTATTTATAACAACAATTAAATATTGTTTAATAAACGTAAGGGATACTCCATGAGAAGTCAACTAGAACTAAGCAGAACACCTTGAAATTCAGGAGGCCTTACTCTGCTCATTTCACAGACCACTATTCTGCTCTAACTTTTCTAATTCTCTTAGTAAATAGGTGAGAAATTAAATAGCTATATCAAAGTTCACCTTTTATTCACAAAGTTATCTTTTAGCCTCCAAACTAACTGCCTGGAGTCAAAAGTTGTCTGCACTGCGTGTCTTTGGGTATGACACTCTGCACCTCAAATAGTGAGAAATTGCACTGGCTTTGTTTTTAGCCACATCCAAAAAAATCTTAGACACTTTCCGCATGATTGATGCTGCATTATCACTGACGTATGCCAAGGTAAAGTCCAAATATATTGCTGAGTGGCAGGAACGGACCCAAAAAAAGTCTCCATCTGTCGTTCCTGTAGACCTGTTGAGCGCGGTGGCAGCTCACAGCCGCTCCGAGGCAGGGCAGTCCTTGACGCGGGGAGGTCGGGAAGCAACGGCTGCAACAGCATTGGAATTCTTGAGGGAACCGAGCAAGGAGATGATTTGTAGAGCATAATTAATTTGACAAATGCCACCTTTCTTTCTTTTTTTATATATTGTCTTTGAATAAATGGCCAGTTTCTCCTACGTGTTTGACATTTGCAACTTCTACTTCCCAGAAGGTTCTCCAGGAGTGGGAGCTGCAGATGCACGCACTGTGCCAGCCACCCAGGCCAGCTGCAGGGACCAGCCCTGAGTCCCTGTCACCTTTTAGAGCATTTATATTACTGGTAGTATTAGAGGCTTTTGTTTAATGTTTGACCAGCCAAAGGCCAAATGGCAATAACCGTTTGAGCCTGTGCAGCAAACGCACCCTTCGTCAGTTGGGTCAGGTCACCATGTCTTGCTGCACGCTGGCATTTGGCCCCATTCATCTCAAAGAAGGATGGAATATCTCCGTTTAACAGGATTGCTCGTTTTACCAAGGCAGGGGAGCGCGTGCCGCAGGGCATTCCCTTCCCACCCACGGCTCTACCTCCCCGTGCGCCGATTCCGTGTCCTGCCAGCCAAGAGAGCTGCTGCCCGAATCCGGCGGGGAGGGTGGTTACACAAGAGCTGCATTGCAGCACGCTGCACCAGCTCGGCCGGAGCATCTGCCAGCAGCACCGCATCTCACAGCGTGCCAGGCTCTCAGCCGTTCGTTTCCAACACCCAGAACAGCAGCTCTCGGAAAAGGTGGTGCCCGATATAACTATTTGCAACAGGTTGTGAACACCAATGGGGTTTTTTTTAGTGGTGTGGGGTTTTTTTTTGGTTTGGTTTTTTTTTTTAAACTTGGCTATAAATACTCTGGTGAATTTTTAATGCAAATGCAGAATTCTGATTTAAAGCAGCAGCGACTGGATTTGTTCTCAGTTTTGTGAATTCTCCGATGGGTTTCTTAGCACGTCCATCACTAACGATTTTTAAAATTCTTTTTACCGTGCGTGTGGTCTGTTTTTCTGGTTGGTAATGGGTATTGACTCCTTCCTTCACTTTTTTGTTTATTAGCTTCCAGTCATAAAATTTGTACGGACAGCTGCTTATGGTGCGACCTTTACAAGTGCATCCCAGTAGCCTGCCCATTGTCCTAGAAAACTGTCTCCTGTGAAGCTCTATAGTTGTTATTTAAACTGAGCTTTTTATAGACTTGCAATGTAATCTGCATTTCCCAATACCGAATGCGTTTAGAAAATGCTCTGTGCCTTTGGTTTTGCAGCTCGGGGAGCTGCTCTCTCACGCCCTGCAAAGCCAAGCCGTGGTCCGTACTCTCAGCAGAGCTCAGCAGGTCAGGCTCTTGCTTGGATTCCTGGTCGGGAGCCGGATGGAACCCGCTGGTGAGCTCGGGTACCAGTTTGAGTATATTTCTCCCATAAGCTTTAATTCTTCTAAGCCCCAAAGGACCTGGCAAATGGCACGAGCCCCAGGTGCCCGAGCAGGGCGGTGCTCCGGCACGCAGGTGAGCCCCTAGCACACAGCTGGGGCACTCGCAGCTGGCCAGATGTGCACAGGGGGAGGAGAGGTGTCACTGGCTGGTGTTGAAAGCACACACAGGGTGAGCCGTGCCAGTAACAACCCCCGCAGTAACTGGCTTACGAGCTTCTCTCCTGACTCAGAAAACCAGTGAGCCCCTTGTTCAGGGAACTCAGAGCTCGGGCGTTTCATATTTTTTCCCTAAAAGGTATTTTGTTTTTAAAGGCTAAAACTGAAGTTTAAGGGGTTATCATGCTTGATGATTAAAAAAAATACTGTACTTTTTTGGTGTAATTGTTCCCACTAAAATCTAAAATTTCTTATGAAAGAGGAAAAAAAAAAAGTGGAATTGAGCAAAGCAGCTTGATTATTGATATTCTGAGACATGCCAGTTTAAAGCCTTTTTCACGCTGATTTTCTTGGTAACCCTCCAAGTGCAGTCATACCAGTGTTTCTTAAATGTCCAGAAATACAAAACAGGGGCACAAAGTGGAAAATAAACCTTTGGCAGGTTTTAATCTCTCAGTTCCACCTTTCTTTTGAGAAATACGGGAAATGCCAATGAAAATGTTTAGAATGATATTGGCAATGTATAAATAATCACAAGATATAGAGATCCAAAAGAAATAATTTGCATGATTTTCTGTCAAGTTTTGAAGGTTATTGTGACAAATTGGAAGTGTTCTTTGGACACTTGCATTGATTGGTAGGAGATTTTGTACTGTAATGCAGATGGCACTATGAATATACGGTGTTACTTCATATTGCTGCTCTGACAGCTGAAGTAGAATTGTGAAGTCAGAAAAAAATGTGATGAACACTTTCAGGGCCAAATTTCCACTTAGTTGAGTTTGGATCATTGCTTCGATGGTTTCATTATCCCGCACACTGGGTGCGAGGTTCATCATTTCTCTGCTTCTCCACCAATCATTAAACAATTAAGAGATGAAAATAGCATTCAGTGTTAAACGATGGTGAACTGCGGACAGCAGTGAAGCAAAATTGCTGGTTTTTAGGCGTAGCGTGGATTGTTGATGCTGCATTGTTGGGCTGCATTTTCACTGGCTTGGATATCTCTCTCCAAGTTAGACACATGAACCAGAATACCCCATATTTGACTACGTGTTAGCGGCAAACGTGCCCCCTGCCCACACACCTCCCATTGTTAGAATGAGAAACTTCTACAGTTTGGTCTGCTAAGTATTTCTGAACCTAAATTACTTTTTTTTTTCCCTCTTCCTGTGCCTCCCATGGCCCCTCAGCAGAAGTTCCTTTTGTTTTTCCATAATGCTCTTTCTGTGCCTTACGTAAAAGAGAAGCTGTTGGGTTCCTCTGCCCACGGTGAAGATGTTCTGCTGGAGGCATATTACAGACCTTCTGAACAGAGCTTTCCTCTCCCGTTACTGCTCCCCTGGTTACAAAGCTTTGCTCTGGATTAGTTAAACCTCGGAGTCAGAGGAATAATGAGTGGTTCTCAATGGCGTTAAAAGCCAGAGAGTACCCAGGGCGGCTTGCGTGAAGCAATACGCTTTGCACTAAAGCGCTGGATTTGTCTTTTTCCAAGATGGTCTATCGCTTCACACGCTGTTGTCTTCAAAATGGAAGGGATTTCGCTCAGAAATGCTCACACCTCATAAGTCTGTAATTGCCTCCCGCATTAAAGTGGAGCTTCAGCAGTCCGACTGTTTTAGTCCAACCACTTTTCACACTTGGTCGTCTTGAAAATGCGATAGAGCTTCAGCTATTCGACTCCATCTGATGTGCAATTCTCGTCTTACCATCTGAGAGGACACCAGCTGAGATTATTGTGTTCGCGTTCTCTGGCTAACACTGGACTCGTTTCAAAATCCCTCTGCGATATTTCATAGCTCACAGGCAAAAGGCAGCGCGTGCTGGAAGGGTGGCATCTTTTCATTTGCTCTTAGAAGGAGGTCAAGTGAGTAATTTGCACAAAGTCCCCCAAACGACAGTGTGGGTATTTGTGCCACTCTTCGTCACCTGGAGAGTATGGGCGGCTTAACGTTTATGTTTACTGTATAATGAGGTGTTGATCCAGTGGCAAGAGTTTGTTCCGGGGCGCTGTCCCCCAAACTGTTTATTTCTTTATAGGCAACAGTCAGGTACAAAATATTTCATATATGGTAAAAAAGGAAAATCGTCTCCAGGAAGATAATGGGCCTCTCTCGTCCTTCAGATTAAGGACGTAGGGATTTAACAAAAAACGATGCAGTAAAACTGGCTTGAATTTTTTGGGTGGTTTCTGGAAAAGTTAGTGCAGATGATATTTAAATGATCTTAAAAATAGGATTATTTCTATACAAAAAATTAAAAAGCAGAAAACAATGATCTGCCTGCCCTCCGAAGGCTCTGTCGGCAAAGGTCCCTAACGATTGCTGAAGGCTTACAGTTAACTTCAGCTATTTGTAATGGAGAAATTGTAACCGGACCGTTCCCACCCTGGCTCAATAGACTCCCGACCTTTCGGACTGGGATATTTTGTGGGCTGGCGGAAGGTTTTTCTTTGGGGTGTGCAAAGCCCATGGCAGCAGGTCTCCTGGGGGCGGGATGAGCTGGAGAGCGGGTGTGGAGGGGGTCGCACGGCGTCCCTGCTCCTCCTGCTTCTGCAGCGTGGGGCTGGCGCCACGCGGGACCTGGCTGTGCGCCGCCAACGGACCGCACTAACTCCAGAAGCCGTTCCTGCTTCTCTGAGGCCAAATTTCAAGTTTTCCTTGAATGCAGCATGTGCCTGCCTTGTCCGACGCCATGGGCTGTGTCTTAATAATCCTGAAAAAAATTGGAAATACATGAGTGGTTTTTTCTTTCTTTGCTTTTAATAAAAAGTCTGCGCTGCTGCTTGGGAAGGTCAAGTCTGTTTGACACTGCCAGAATGCTGGTATTCTTGGAACAACCATCTGTTCCGAGCGCAGTGAAAAATTGGTTTGTGACTGCCCAAAGTCACTTTGGCTCATGAATAAAATTGGGGGGGGGGAGTACAGCAGTATTTTACCACTAACAACAAAGAAATTACCATTTGGAAAAATGAGTGTTTATATCCATGACTTGATGGGTGATGGTTTGTTAGTGATCTGAATTAGGTATTATTGGCTTGAAGGAGGATGTGGAAATGGAGCCCCTGGGACCGCCGCTGTGTGACCAAGAAGACGGTGGCCAACAGATGAGCTGTAATGAATTGCACAAGGGCGCAGGGGAGCGAGGTCGGGGGCGCGCTGTGGTGAACCACGCTGACTGGCAGAGCTTGAAATAAGAAAATAAATAACCTGTATACTCCACTTCTATCTAAGGCAGAAACTGGTTTATAGATTATTTTCCCTTTCTCTCTGCTACATTAATACATTATATGAAATTGTGAAAACTTCAGCAGACTGAGAGCCTTTTTTCCATTTCTTTGCTCCTTTCTTTTTCTCCCGGCAACTTCAGTATTTACTCTTCACTCTGCTTCTTTATGGTTTTTCATGTTCTTACCGGCTGCTGCATTTTTATCTCTGTTTCTCCTCTTCTCCCCTTAAGGCATGATCCAAAAATAAGATCCAGTGACTTCTGCGGATTTTGTATTTTGCTGGTTTGTCCCAAAATGTGCCGCATTTTGATCATTAACTTTTACAAGCCAAATACTCGCAGACCAGCTTTCCTCTGTTTATTCTTTGCTAATTGGAGACTGTATTGGTGCTTAAATTAGTGCAAATACTTTTCCCTTGAATATGGTGTGGATTAACGTATGTATTTTCTGGGTATGCTGTGGCTTACCTGGTGCTTCGTTGCTCGTCATTGAGATACTCAGCGCCGCTCTTTGGGACCCTACGTCATGATACAGCGAGTAGAAATTCCCAGATAAAATATCGGAGCCTTTGTGTAACGATGTGGCTCGGAAGGGCTAAATATTGCTCCTGCCGCTGTGTGTAGAGCGGCTGGGCTGGACTCGGGCGATAGCGGTGCTTGGTGCCGAAGGGCTGCGTGCGGCAGCCTCCTGCCCGCTGTGCCGATGGGATGTCCGGGCATGGTGATGCGCGACAGCAAATCACTGATATTTCCATACGGAGGGCTGGACTGTGGCCGGGCAAAGAGCTTGCAGATGGGGGTATTCTTACTGGTTCGGGTGAAATGGGTGTCCCTTGCAATAACATGAAAATAAGAAGCTTTGATAAGATATTGTACGTGGCAGGCCGCTGAAAATGATTAAAATTACAAAAAAAGCTTTCTGGTGTGGAAAGTTTCATTAAAAGTTGCATCTTTGAGTTCAGTCTCAATTTAATAAGAGAGAACGTCTCCAGGTTCTTAAAACTTAATTTGACAGTTTATGAAGGAAAGAATTAAAACGTATTGTGGCATCAATCACTTTTTATTTTATAGAAATTCTGTATAAAAACGTACCATTCATACTGCAGCGAGAGTTTATATTGGCCTGCAAATTTCATTTGTCCTTATTGGCACAACATCCACTAATCCAAAGTAAATGGGAAGGAAATGATTGATTTTTGTTTTGGTTTGTTTTTTTTTTAATAAAGGGTAATCTTGACCTTGAGGCTACGTACAGTGAAAGTTGGTGGAAAGTTTGGAAAAGTTGCAGCAGAGGATGTTTTTATTACTTAATAATAAACTGGTGCTTCCTGTCTCCAGGAGATAGAGAGATAAACCAAGAGTTTCTGGGTCCTTTACTCATACCATACAGTATATCAGTGCACTGACAGTTTCACTGTGTGATGTGGAGAAAATGCCAAATAATACCACTCTGCCCGTGGTTTCCATGCCGTGGTCGCTAATTAATGTCTTCTTTTAGTCACCGCTCACTTGAGGGCAGGTGAGCAAGGTATAAGCCGGTAGCTGATCTTCAGTGATCTCAGCCCTGAATCCTGGATGATGAAAAGCTTCACGCTGGGGACCTTATCCCCTCTTGGCAGACTCCTGTTACCTCCGTTCGCTGGCTTTCCCAGCACAGTTTTGCTTTGGGGATAAGCAGGCGAGGAAATGCATCCTCTCATCACTCGCTTTCCTGGGAGCCCAAAGCTGGATCACCTTTTATTGGACATAAAACTTACCGTGGTTTTTCCCAGGTCTCTGTTGCCTATTGCAACGAAAAATGTCAAGAGGACTTCATCTTCAGGCCATAACAATAGGTTTCAGAGAGTGTTTTGAAGATTTTGTTCGCCTCTGGGATGGTTTTAATCAAACTGTTTTTTTCTGTCACTTTTCGGACAATTTACAGTTTTCAGTAACTGCCTTGAATCAAGTCCATAAGTATATCTAACGTGCCAAAAATAGATTAATCTTAAGCCTCTATTACAATTACCACTTTGAATTTCTGTATCACTTACCACTTAAGTCGTTTACAAGCAATTACAGACTAAGTCTGCCTCTTGGAAGCAGCATTTCCTACCCCACTTTGCAGAGAGAAACGGAGCCTCGGAGGGGATCAGATCCTGGTCCGCAAGATCCAGCACCCACCTCCTTGACGTGCAGAAGGGAGGTTGCCCTGCTGGTAATCCGGGTTCAGCAGACTTGCCCAAGGTAACGTAGCCACAGAGGCAGAAGAGGAGAATCCAGATTTCCTGCCTTCAGTCCTGTCCTCGAGTGTGAGTTAGATTTGATGCGCTGCTGCTGAGAAGCTTCCTTCTGTTCTTGAATGATGCTGGTAAAGGTTAGAAGCCCTTAAACCAGGTAGATGGAGAGGCAGATAGATGCTCAAGTCATTGCTTACATAAAAACAGCACCTGATGAGAAAGATTAACTATATGTTTGGCAAGCTGCTTGCATAAATCACAGCTAATCCCTTCCTCATGGCTTCTTAGTACCCAGCAGATTCGTTGTGAATAGCAGAACCTGGTGCCATTGGTTCTGCGGTCTTTCCTTTGTTATTACCTTGAGGAACAGATAATATGAACATGAAATTAAGAATTAGCTGAGGATTGTCTTCAACAAAGTAGCTGGGAGTCTCCCAGCAATCAGAAATAGACACAAGAGCCTTTACATATGTGTTTTCATAACCATTTTTTTGGACTTAAGTGGTTATTTGGTTTAGATACGTGGGAGTTAATTTGGTGAATAGTCGAAGCCTCCCGTTGCGTTAGGATTCCTTTGGACAGTGTGTATCGGAGGTTTGAAGTGAGCGTCAGGTCCCCTCTGGCTATGTTGGCTGGGCGCAGGGAGGGCAGCGGCGTGGCTGCGCCTTGTCCCCCGGCACAGCGTGTGCCATGGCACGGGGAACTGAGCGGGACAGCCAGATTTTTGTGTTCTCTAAGCCGTGGGACAGAGCGAGAGCCGGCTGCGGTCCAGTGGGGTCAAATCGTTGAACAACTCCTCGCCTGCTCAGCTCAGCATGGGGAGGGCTGCGCCTTTGGCTTTGCTGGAAAGACCACGGATTAATTCACTGGGCCGCTTGTGCTGGTGATGATACTGGCTTAATTAAAGAAGATCTTGGGATAAGGAGAGCGCTGGCCTCGTAGCTAAGTTAGTGAGGTCAGTATAGTTGGAGAAACTTGTGTGGCAAGCAGGTAGAGGGAGGTTGTCCTCCCCCTTTACTCTGCCCTGGTGAGGCCACATCTGGAATACTGTGTCCAGTGCTGGGCTCCCTGGTTCAAGGACAGGGAACTGCTGGAGAAGGAACAGCAGAGGGCTACGAAGATGATGAGGGGACTGGAACATCTTTCCAGGCTGAAAGGAACATCTTTCCAGGCTGAGGGACTTGGGTCTTTTTAACCTGGAGAAGAGAAGACTGAGGGGGGGAGGATCTCATCAATGC
>VYXH01009403.1:375712-423581 GCA_013397275.1 Burhinus bistriatus | reverse complement strand
AAAAAAACCAAAACCAAAACCAGGATCTTGGTAATTCAATAAGATTAAATTGAAACATGGCATTACCATTGCTGCTCTCAACCCTCAATGCCAAAAGGCAGGAAGAATTATCAGGAGGAGCTGAACACCTCAGTTCTTCATGGAGCAGAGCTGCTGCAAGGAAGGAATTTCAGTGGACGTTTGCTGGGCTGTGCCGGGCTGTGCTGGCCACGCAGGTCCTGCTGCAAGGACCAAGGACAAGAACTTACTTTACCAGTGGTGGTGTTCAAAATGTGATGTTTCATAGTCATGCAAAGGTGTACAGCATTATTCTGCTTTTTCTGCTCAGAAAATTACAATATGCAGGACTGTAAGACTGAATAATCCAAGTGCTGTTGAAAAGACATCTTATTTTTCCTCCTAGGTTGCTTAATTAATTTCTTTCAACTTTTTTATACTGTTTGATGAATGTTATTTCAAACTACTGTCAAAGGGAATGTGAGGAGGGAAAAAAGAGCCACCTACATACTGCTTCTAATGCAATTGTATCTTCTTTGAAAAACAGAGAATTAATAAAAATAGGTGTTAGCCCATATAGTTGACAGAGCATTTAGAATCATCAGGCACGCTTTTAGTCTAATTATCCCTGGCGGGCCATTTTGTAAACCAAAAAAAATGCCGTAAGTTAAATAAAATTCAGAGACAGGCCAGGATATTTGAAGCTCCACTTTCAAACCAGCAAAACAGTACTTGTTCTTGTGCGTGGTGTTGCCTCCTATCCATAGGCTTTCAGGCCATATTCCCATGAAAAGAAAAACGAGCACATCTGGTAATATGATGAATTTGGTTTGTTTGAAGGTTATTAGACATTTATGTGAGGAGATCTAATAGAACTGGAGAACAGTGCAATGTTTTGTGTGTAGAAGAAAGCTTCCAGGTGGAATTGCATGGACAAGTTTCATACCCCTTTATTATCATAATTAAACCGAAAGGCTAAAGAGTTGTTGTTGCTGATGCTTTAGATCCTGTTAGTGTTTGGAGGCATCTTACCATAGCCACTAGACTGACATAACACCAGTATCCTCTGAAGTGATCACAGTGCAAACAGCTGTGAAAGGAAAAGGGATAATTCTATCTATTTTAAAGATTAAAAATACAGCTACCTTAGTTAAAGGTAGGGGAGGGAGGCGGCTGGAGTCGGTGGCCGTGAGGTTTTCTGCACAGAAACCCACCGCCCTGACACGCCACTGTGCATCAAGATGTGAGACCAGGTTATTAGAAATTACCGTAATTGGGAAGATTCTTGGGATGGGGGTCCCAATTTAGAGCTTTCAGGAAAGCCAGTATACGCGAGTTGTTCGGCTGCCGGTTGCACGCAGTTAAAACGCTGGACTTAGGTGTAGCTGCTGCTTCTAGCTTGGCGTGCTGTGGCATTTCCTCCCCTCGCAATGCTGAGTGAATAATTTACGGATGAAGTTTGTCTTTTTCTCACATTCATATTTGCCATTTCAAAAATCTTTGCTGAATAATTTATCAAAATAAGCCTTTTTCGTTAGTTCTTTTCCTACAGCCTCCTCAGAAAAGTTTCTGCTGCCTAATTGGAGGTTCCCAGAATCAACTTTCTCCTGTGAATACACTCCAATTTAAAGTATCTGTTGTGTGAATATTTGCTGTAACTTGAGTGAGTTAGTTCTGAAAAACTTTGTTCTGATGAGTGTTTCTCCCAGGAAAGATCCCTTTTCGATATTTGTGGAAAACACACAAAGGACAAGGACACAGTTGAAGTCTCTTCATTTGCAAACATATTTGAATATTCATGATGCATATTTTAATATTCACCCATTTTCTGCTCATGTGAATGCAGCGTGTCTGTTTTAAGGTAGAATACATCTGTGGCAATTTTGTTGTCAGAAACATTAATGTTGGGAAAAACCAGCGCAAGATTTGGCCGGCAGAAATCCTACTCCCTGACTGAGGCCTTAAATAAACTCATAAATCACAGAGGCTGGCTTCCTCCCCCACCTGGGTGGCACAAATAAGGAATATTATGGTCAACTATACACGTGTGTGGATGTTGGAAGGGCCACCGTGACCCCGCAGGGGCTGGGGCTGTATGGGATGCGTTTGGAAACGTCCCCTGCGGTGAGTCACTTCTCGTCACACACTGCACTCAGCAGACTCGGATCTGAGGTGTTTAAGGGAAGGCGAGGATGAAAAGCACTTTGGACCCGGTCAGAAAGAAATTAATTTTCCATTTGAAACCAGTGCTGCTGAATACCATTCCCTCTCTTCTCTGCTCAGTGCGCAGCATTCAGCCCTTCTCTCCATTCATCTGGTGCCTGTCGACAACTCTACAAATTGTCTTATGGGGAAATTTCCTCCTACATGTTACTTGAACATTTTTTTTCCCTATCCTGATAAATGATGTTGCCAGCAAAGATTACTTCTTTTCAGGGCTGGCAAACACTATTTCTTACCTGATGGCTTATTGAGAATACAGTTGGAAAAAACACGGTAACAGTTTTTAAAAAAGCATGATGGAATAAAGGCAGAAGAGAGATTTTTATCTCCCACCTAGTAGTTGCAGCCAGAGGAAGTTCCTACTCTGATTATCTCCGGAGCATGTAATTTTTCTTAGTGGACCTGGTGATGAAGTACTTGGCTGCAAAGCATGAGTGTCACTGGCCCGTTGGCTTCCCAAGGTTGCTGTCCCTGCCACATGGAGGAAGGTCCCCACTGTCCCCACCGATGGAGCAGTGGAGGAGATGACTTCTGCCCACCTGACAGTGGTGGTGTGGTGGAGAGCCCGACACCTCAGACTTTGTTATTTTTACATGCCGTGTGCTCGGTTCCTGTAGAAGGAAACTCTTCCCGTTTGCCTTCTCTTTGAAGGCACAGACGTTCTTACCCCGAAGTGTCCTCACCGCTCCTGGGTGTGCGTTCAGACTGTGTGAACCAGCGGGATGCTAACCAATACCGTGCTGCCTCTGCTGATGGTTTTGGCGCAGTAGCTGTAAGAGCTGCTAAATAAAGAGCTACTTTGGTAGGTGCAGGAGTGGCGTTTTGCATACCTGAGATCCTTTCTAGATCTAAGCTTACTTGTTTAGCTTGTTGGAAAGTGATGAGAATTGCATTGGTCAAACAATCCACGTTCGTAATCTCTGTTGAATAACTACTGGCTTCCAGGTGCTGTTGGTCTTACAGATGTTGAGCAAGGTTGATGGAAGTAAGGTACCCCACTGCACAGAAGTTCAAACCCAAGTAGAACTACCCACAGCGAAAGTGATTTTTCTCAAACTAATAGAAACTTTTAAAATTAGCTCAGTTTATTCCAGTTCTTCTGTGTTTTGGTGTGTGGGGGGGGATGGTGGCATGGCAATTGTTTTAACTGGTACAAAATCAGCAGTGTTGAAAATTAAGCAATTTTTCTACGTATTTTGTCTTCTAAGCAGGATTTCTTAATTACATAGCCTTGATTTGCTATTGTTGGAGGAAGTATTCAGAGATACCTGCTGTGATCTTTTTTCTAGAGAAGTCATATCCACCCTCCAAAAATAACCTATTTTCAGTAGCAGATAATTCATCCGCTGTTTCAAAGTGTAATCTCAAAACCTCAATACCTTGTTTTATTTCTTACTCAATTATGTCAATAATCCCTTAATCTACCGCTATACTTGCTTATTCATGTATTCATTGAGCTGTACTGGGAAATACCTTGTTGAAAAAGTTATTTTATTACTCGGCATAATTGCAGGATAGTACCTATATACTGGGGGAGGGAGAAGGAAAAATTACTTGTCAAGTTTATTGAAAGTCATCAGAAAGTCAGCATAAAACACCTTAAAAGATTTGATTTCCAAAGCCAGCTGAGTGCCTCTCCCGCAGAGTCTGCCCAGTTGAAGAAGTAACCGGCCACGCTGACGGCTGAAAAATCTTGCCCAGAGGATCACGATGAGGTGAGGGTGTTCTGACTACAAACGTGGGCTAGAGAATGTGCTTCTTACTGGTCAGACAGTACGGGAGAGGAGGAGCACAGTGCTGCAGCTCTTAGCTTAGTGCTGTCCGAGTAATACAAATATATAAATGTTTCCTGGTTTTCCTGTTGGATCCCTGGTGCGGGAGCCTGGAGGAGGAGGAGAACAGCTGTGCATCTGAACTGACTTCTGAGGAGTCAGCACATTTACCTTGGACACCATCCTGACCTTCAAAATTTCAGGGGAGGGCAGTCAGTCCTGACAAGAGGTTTCTTCAGGACTTTTAGATTGTGTTTATTCGCCCTCTCTCTTATTTCAATTACCTAAACATTTATATAATTCAAAAAACTATTTCAGTGCAGCTATAGACCAGATACTGTATTTTCTTTGCTATGTAGCCCATAACTAACAAAGCAACAACTTGTTTATTACAGGGTGAAAGCATGTCTAAGAAATATGCTGTCAGTGGTATCAAGAGGAATGTGCCACGCTGCGCCATTTCTGAGCATCAATACTTTCATTTATTTTCAAATAGTTTGCGGAGCAGCCGGCACCTGGCATATAGACTGTGCGCCATTAAATCAAATTGAATAAATGTCTGAAAGAGTTTTTGGAATTACTGTACCATTCAAACCCTGTACTGTCACTGTAAGGCGAAAGAAGCAGCGTATGCTATTAAAATGTTTCTTAGCAGAGGCGGTTCACTCGCCCGTGCACTGTTTGCACGGAACTTACTCTGGTAAATGTAAGGTACGTGCTATTCTGCATAGCAGTAAAGCATATCCTTAAGTCTCACTGAAATATAGAAGACGACAGGGATTACAAGTCCTTCCTGAGGAGCCGGAACAGAACCCATTAAGGTATTGCAAGTCATGCAATTCAATGGCCCTGAAAGTATAATTTGATTGTAATTCAGGAGGTTACTAAAAGGAAATCCATACTAGGCTGTAAGATAAGCAAAAGCAAGGAGTGTATTTACTACGAGTGGTTAAATGTGGGGTGAGTGAGTCCCTTATCTCTTCTGTCTGCAGTTTATCACCACTGAAGGCAAGTAAAAGAGGAATAATATCTAGTTCACAGGAGAAGATTGGATTAAGCTTTCCCAAAGGTCTTATGGGAGTTATTTCCATTTCACTCTCCTCTGGATTAGCCTAACTCCTTCCAGCTATTTCCACATCTGTAAAGGAGAAGGTCTTGGCACATCGGAGGGAGGGGAGGATGGCCAGTGCATTGTTTCTTCACGCAGGAATTTGCCTTTGAGTTCTGTAAAGAAATTAGGAGACCTACAAAGTCCTACCTCAGTGCAGAACTTTACTGCGGAGCTTTCATTTTCAGATTCCTTTTTGCTATGCCAGCTTACTGCTTGGTAATCGGTGTCTCCTAGAGGGGTTTACTAACAGCGTTATTCATTAGAAGGAACCTGGGTGCTCTCGTACCTCGCTGGGGTTGTGCTCGCTGCCCTCATCTGCAGCTCTGGTTACTTCAGCTCAGTTTATGCATGTAAAATAGCTAATGAAATATCGGCGCGGGCTTGAGGTGGCTGAGTTTGTGTACTATGATACTGAATTTTTTTTTTATGTTATCTCTTTGTTACTGCATACAACCTTGGAATAAGCCCTTTCTAAAATACACCTAAACGCAAGGCAGATGCAAGAAGTGTAGCGCAGATCAATGTTCCCTTGGCTGCAGAGAGGCATGCGTGGATGGCTGATGTGCTGAAAGCGCAGTCTGTCCAAGGTGAAAGCACAGCCAGCGACATCGGGAGAGACACTGCAGACACCAGCCACGTGCATGCAAGAGACCGACACCGCTAAATAAAAATTACTTGGATAGAGAAATAATATAGAGCGCCACATATTGGTGTTTCCAATTAACTTAACTTTCACTGTGTGAATCCTTAACTCGTCCCTTAGCTTTCGCTGTAGGAATCAAGAGGAAAAAGGCAGCTGGTCGCTCTGCAGAATCCTACCTGGCTCGTTGGGAGACTTGGAAATAGCCCCAGGTTTTCTGTATTTTATTTCTACGTGAAGGCATTCTGCAGCAGCAGAGCACAGGGCGTGCTTGGTCCTGCTCCGGCACAGGGAAAGGATGCTTCTGCTCCTGATCTGGTGAAATCCAGCCTCTCTCAATGCCTCCATCCCACCTGCGTTATATTCATTTTAGTAGAAATGATGCAGTCTGGCTGCAACGTGGTTCTCAATCATAAGTATTAGTTTAGGCAGGGTGGGTTATCCAAGCGAAGGCTGGCTATGCAGAGAAGATTATTTTGTGCTTCAAAAGTATTTACTGTCCAGGTATTCCAATTTTTTCTTAGCCTTTTTCAAATACATCATAATCTGCTTTACATGTGCGTGTGTGAAAAAGAGAATGCACTTAAGGAATATTATGTTTTACTATTCCAGTGATAGCTTAACTTAGAAGAAGTGATCACAAATAGACACTCATCGCTTTCCAGCTAGCACCACGCTGTTTGCAAATGGAACGGGAGGAAACCTCTGCATCTCGGTGGCTGACAGGTAACTGCGAGGCAGTTTATAACAGCCCTTGGAGCTGAAATGAAGGGCAGCTTTCCCTGCTTTTTCATTTTGAGGAGGCGGACAGTGACTTTCTTGCCCACTAATGGACAGTGCTGATCAGCACAACGTCTTCCCATTCGTGTCAGACCTTTGATTTTCAAGGACCATACGGTTCTTTTTCTAACACTTTTCTTATTTCTCTCTGGTTACTGTTGTAACTGCTGCATCTTCTTGGAGCTTCTGGGCACTATGAGACATCTCCTAGATGTTGAATGTTGTCGTTTTTGATAAATCTCTGTGAACCACAGAGCTCAGCTGAAAGTGCAGCTCAGCATCCTGAAGTGCCAGTTTAATCTATTTCTAGCATTGGCAAAAAAGGGGGGGAAAGCAAAAAAACTCACAGCTTCATACCAGTAATAACAATGGGAGTGAATTGGCTTTAAGAAAATAGTTTAATTCCTGGAGTACTGGAGATGGCTTTTGAGTGTCATGTTTAACAGAGCCTAAGGTAGGGGAAGTGTCCTGTTGTTGTGGCTTGTATTAAAAAAAACTAAAACTTTTTCCTCTAAAACTTCATTAAAGTGCAGTTTTATTTTACTGTTTTCCAGACTGAAACTGCAAGGGGAGCAGCCTTCTCTGGGAAATCCTGGGGATTGCTTTTGCTTTAGCATCGTCGGATTGCTTCTTGTGTGCCCTTTGTATTGTTTTATCCAAGCGCGTGGTCTGGAGGGATTGAGTATTAATCATGACGGTGGAGGGGCCGACGGCAGTTCTTTTTAAGAGATGATTGATTACTCACCGGGAGAGCTAGAGGAAGCTTCTAAAGACAAAAATGGGGGCTGGCTACCTATTTGCCATTGGAAAGCCAGCAAAATTAGGCCTCTACGTCTTAGTCTTTGCAATTTCCCTGTGGATTCACCAAGGTAAGAGGACAAATTTCACTACTGTTTTCATAATTCCATCTGGGCCAAGACAGTCCTTAACACAGCAGTTGCTGTCAAATTAAATGTCAGACGAATGCCACAGAAGATGAGAATTAAAATTCGGATGCTGCGTCTGCCTGGTTCTTGGGATCAGACAGAGTTTATTTCCTCGCAGATGCTAATCAGCAGCTTCGCTGGCTCTGGATGGGTTCCAGCTCTCCAGCAGGCCGTGGACAGAGTTTCTGGATGTCGCCACGGGCTGATGGTAGACAGGTCTGTGGATGTGTGCCTGCAGTAGAATGGCAATGCCCGTCCTCCTGTTTCAGCCTACTCTCTTTCTCAGGCCAGCAAATTTCATACTTTTTACAGCTTGCTTAAGGACAAGCCCCTTCTTTTCACATACTTTTACTTGTGGATTCCCTCTGTGCCTGGACATCTCTTTTTTGTGTGTTTGGGAATCACTGGTTCAGATTAAAACTGTGCAATATGATGTCTTGTCAAGATTCATGCCCTTTCAAAACAGCATCCCGGTTTTAATGCTTTAGGTTTCTCTCCAAATACCATTAATAATCTAGAAAATCTGCAAGCGTATCTATAAGTATAGAGTATACAGAGGTACAGGTAAATGTATCTGCAGTGCCCTTAGGCCAGGCATTAGGAATAAACAGGATGACCACCTGTTTAGCATTCAAGTTCATCTATCTAAACTACCATTTTCATTTGTACTGTGGTTGTGACATATAAATCAATGCCCACAAAATAAAATTGCTTTGTCTAATAATCCTTTGTGCCAGGGTTATCAATAGTTCATTAGTCTTGCTTTGCATCTGTCAATAAAAGGTGTAACTGAGAAGGAGAGAGCTCAAGGAAAGGAGTATGCTCTGTATGGGAAGATGTCTTCCACTTTGGCATCCTTTCCTCTCCTTTTGATCGTAGGCTGCACAGTGTGGTTGCAACATACGCACAGCTTTTTTTCCTCTTGAAACTCCTTAGACGAGTGTATAAGGTTTCATTTATTCCTGAAGAGCACAAAGTGGCTCTCAAGTCTCTAAGCTATATTCACACCATGAAAATGCATGTGTGAGAAACTTCCACAACAACATCAATAATTATTTTACCTGTCCTTCACGTTCTGCCATTCATCCAAAAGGTACTCGTGCGAAGGCAAGTTGTCCCTTCCTGGCTAGAAATCTGTGTGCCTCTGACCAAGGTGACAGCATGCTACATGCTGACTAATGAGTGCCCCTTCCTGGGCCATCTAGGTGTTCCTCACTCATTACCCCGGTTTATGTAGCTTGACATGAGAGATTGGATGTTATCCCAGCAAGGTGGCATGGCTTCAGGCGATGATATTTTACTCACATAATCTTGCCAAGTTCATCTTAGCAGCATTTCGTGATCTGGTTCCTCTTGATCGGTGTCACTAAACTCTATACAACGTGCCAGAGACAATGTATGTACCACTTCTGTGTCAAAGTTGACTAAACAAAACTTCAGCACACCCTTGGTAGTTTCAGCTTTTTATCAATTAATTAGAGCTCCGCATAGTTTGACACGGAGGTCAACAAATAAATTGTGGCATTAATTAGATACCAAATAATTAGTTGATGGCTCCTGGGATGCCACTTGATTTCTTTCACCACAGTCATTATATAGTTCCAGCAAGTTTTACTAATGATCAGCGTGCAATAGTTTCAAAATTCGTCAAACCAGTAGATGCTGAGTGGTGGAGCAAAACATCTGCATCACCAAGGTGTTTGGAAGTCCCAGTCTCCTGAAGCAGTGGCGTACAGGATAGGAGCGTTGGCCGGGTGTACTCGGTTGGGTACAAACGGGATTTCTGGTCACAAAGGGACTTCTCGTGGTTCCTTGGAGGTTGAACTAGGAGGTGCAGTAGCATGGTTGTGCCCATCATCTTGCAGCCGAGAAGGCTCCGCAGGCTGGATAGGTAGCTGCAGACTGGAGCTCCATCGTGGCCCTACGGTGAGGGTACATGAGTTGATTCAGCACAGCCAGGAGAAGCAGAGAGTTTATGTAACCCCATAAAGCGATTGCAAAGACTTCAAGGGATATGTAGAGTTTATTCTGGAAAAAGCAGCTAAGTGAGACAAAACCCTCTGGCCTTCTGGTACGCTAGGAACAAGTTTTTGAACATACACGCACTACGTGTAGGTAGCTGAGTAGACTGAGTGAAAAGTTCTGACTGAAAAAACTATTTTGTCAGCGTACTGTTTCAATGAATATTTCCTGAGAGCCTTTTGATTATCTTGTTCAATATATTCATCAATGACCTGGATGAGGGGACAGAGTGTATCCTCAGCAAGTTCGCTGATGATACCAAACTGGGAGGGGTGGCTGACACTCCAGAGGGCCGCCCTGCCATCCAGCGTGACCTGGACAGGCTGGAGTGCTGGGCAGAGAAGAGCCTAATGAGGTTCAGCAAGAGCAAGTGTAGGGTCCTGCACCTGGGGAGGAAGAATGCCAGGCACCAATATAGGTTAGGGGTGGACCTGCTGGAGAGCACTTCTGAGGAGAAGGGTCTGGGGGTCCTAGTAGATAGTAAGTTATCCATGAGCCAGCAATGTGCCCTTGTTGCCAGGAAGGCCAATGGAATCCTGGGCTGCATAGGGAAGAGTGTGGCCAGTAGGTCGAGGGAGGTCATTCTCCCCCTCTACTCTGCACTGGTGAGGCCCCAACTGGAATACTGTGTCCAGTTCTGGGCTCCCCAGTTCAAGCGGGAAAGGGAACTTGTAGAGAGAGTCCAGCGCAGGGCAACAAAGATGACTGGGGGATTGGAACACCTGCCTTATGAGGAAAGGCTGAGAGAGCTGGGACTCTTTAGCCTGGAGAAGAGAAGGCTGAGGGGAGACCTTATTCTTGCTTCTAAGTATCTAAACAGTGGGTTGGAGGAGGATGGAGGCAGACTCTTTTCAGTGGTTCCCAGGGACAGGACGAGGGGCAACGGGCACAAGTTGGAACACAGGAAGTTCCATTCAAACAGAAGAAAAAACTTCTTTAGGGTGAGGGTGACGGAGCCCTGGAACAGGCTGCCCAGGGAGGTTGTGGAGTCCCCTTCTCTGGAGATGTTCAAGACCCGCCTGGATGCAGTCCTGAGGAATGTGCTCTGGGCATTCCTGCGTCAGCAGGGGAGTTGGACTAGGTGATCTCTAGAGGTCCCTTCCAACTCTAAAAAATTCCGTGATTCCGTGATTTCTTCAGATTTTCCTGTTAGAAAAACATCAGTCATGGTTTTGGGTAATTCTGGTGCAGGAAAATTCTTCTTCCAATTTATTTTATTTCCTTTTCTCTTTTGCCACTGGAAAAAGAACAGAAGATTGAAAAGTTATAGTGTCTTCAGAATAAAAAAACATTTTCCTATACCCTTTGTGTCACAATGTACTGCTGAAAATGACAAATGGGAAAAAAATAAAAATTTGCAAAGTGAAAAAAAAACTTATTTTGAAATTTCTCACAAGATATGTTTGCCTTTTTTGAAAAGTCAGTCTTATTCATATGTAACTTAGAAAAGTGATCTGGTACTGCTAGGCTACAGTTGAACAAAAAAGATTTGTGTATAAAGGACTGACTGATTTTAAACTTCTTGTGTTACGGTATTTTCTATCAATATTTCATCATAAGAAGTCGGTGCAGAGACTCTGAGTCTCGCTTTGCTGGCTCAGGTAAGCTGTCTCTCTGTGAAAGTGTCATTCTTTGACGGTTTTCTCTGCTGATAAAAGTTTGCATGGGGAATGAAAAGGGACAAATGCTCATAGCTATCCAGAAAAACAAGGAGAGAATGAAAGAATTTTAAGTTCCTTTTGAAACGACATCTCTTCCCTTCTGGCTGCAGAAGTCCCTGCAAGCCCCAAGCATGTGTCCCTACCGACTCCAAGATGCTGAGATGCACCACCATGGGCAAATATCGCCCGCGACCCCCGTCTGCTATAATTGCCTGCTTTGAATGTGGCAGAGTGAAAAGCAGTTTCATTAGCATGCTCTGGACTTCTGAGGAATGCTTGAAAATCTGTATTCATGAGAATTAAAGATCAGAAATTTCCAATTTTTCCTCTGTTCCAGGCCAAATGCAGATGTTACTCAGAAAGGTGGTCCAGTCAAGTCAGCTTTAAACTGAGCTTTCCTCAACTATCCTAGATTTTTTTGAATAAAACCTCTTTAGTGCCCTCACCCCACCAAAAAAACCAATGTTGTCTCCAGAGATGCAGCGTAGTGTCACGTGGTCGGCTGATGGCAACTGCAGCAACAGGCAAGACTAAGCAATGGGACAACAGGACAGTTAGAAGGTAAGAGGATGTTTGGCACGTTTATCCACTGTCTGCTCCTTGCAAAGCTCTTCCAAAGCCTGACTACAGCTCTGACTGTCACACTGTGTTTGAAGACCAGATTCAAGAAATGACTCAAGGCCCCTCTGTGTTGCCAGATAACTTCTCTCCGTTGTTTGCTCCTGGTCTTGGCCGTCTGACTGTCCATGCTAGATGCTGTTTTGAAGTGAGCCAGCTAGTTCCCTCCAAGAGGAAACTCTCCAGGGCTGCTGTCACAGATGCAATGGGTATCCCCATCGTCATGTTGTCTCACAGCTCTCATGGGCTGTGAAACACCCCTGGTGTCATCTCAGCTGTCTTGGACTGACGTCGCCATTCTGCCGTAGGATTGCCGTAGGGTCACAGCGGGTGTGCAGTGAGGATGAGGCCATCTCATCCAAGAGGGAACTAGTCCTGAGCAATGCCCTCAAATCCCATAGGCCAAAGAGGGAAGAAATTGTTGAAGGTTGGACTGGTGAGTGTACAGCGTGGGGAGGTTTGCTCTGAGCACGTGGCATTGCTGTGCCCATCGTGGGAGTTGCCTTAGTTGTGAGTAACACACGATTTTAGTAACAATTTAAATTTTGTAGCATACTGTGAAGGTAGCTTTCTATGGGAATCCACGGCTATATTACTTTTTCTAGTTTTATCAACAAATATAGTCTTTCTTAACATCCTTTTTACCCTTTTGCCTCACAATTTATTTTTGAATGCGTTATAAATAGCCAGTGCTCTAGATCGGATCAGTTCCCTAGGGAAATAAGTGCATGCCACTTCTATATTAGAGGTTAAATTCTTCCCTTATATTCACCGAGCACAACATTAGGGGAGGTGTAAGGTGGGAAAGAGCTTGATACTGTCTGTGGAAAGTAATTTAAAGAATTACACCACTTCCATTTTTAGAAACCTTATTATAAGGTCAATTTATTTTGTCAAATAACCAGTAATTAATTTTATAGACGATGTTAAAGAGAGTAAACTCTAAACTCTGCTCTGACTTGGACCTTGACATTAAAAGTACAAGACTGGAGCGTGCTGGGCTTTCAAAGATATGCTCAGTGTTGGCTGAGTGTTGTGTCGTGGTGAAAGAGATGGCAGGGCAGGGGAGAGAGGGCTGAGCTTCCTTTAAATCAGCCAGCGGAGGAGCCAGCAGCGGTCCAGCCACGCCACTGCCCAGCACAGCGCAAGCTGATTGCCCTCATCAGAAGCTGGCCAGTGCACCTTGCTGGGGTGGCACCTTTCTTTTTGTGCCTCTGGTCCCCCAAGGGTTACGAAGAGGGATTCTCCATGCTGGGTGAAAGACAAAGTATGAGGGATGCATGTAATTCTGTGGCAATTCAGCTGGTTTTTTCCAGAAATAATAACTGACAGCTAGTCATCCAGAGCAAGCCACTGTGTGTTCCTTCTTCTCTGCCATCTGCCATGGTTGCCCTCTTCCTTGCCTACTACACGATAGTGTTGCAGGATGGAAGTATCAGACTCAGTTATGATTTAGCAGCAGTTCAGTTTATTTGTCATTTGGGGCAGATCAAGAGATTGAGTTTTAGCAGCGCTTAATCATTAACTGATTTAAAGATTTGCAAAGTGATTTAACTAAATAAATGAACGGTGACTTGATTATAGATTTGAAGATGACAAGATTCACGCTAACTTACTATAAGGTATCCCAAACCAATACGTATACATATGAGAGCAAAGCACAGATTTCAGATTAATGTACATACATATAAACAAAGCATATGAGCGCACACACACACACTTACTCAAACATGCACCNATGGCAGGAACTATGAGAACCAGGTACACTGAGGCATTGCCGTAGTGTTCTAGTCCATTGCTCTCCACCCTTTCTTCCTTCAACGTTAGACCATTATGTATTGTTCTGGTCATGGTATTATTACGTGACCCAGGTGGGGAGGGAATCACGCCAAGTATCGAGGGGCCTGAGAGTGGCAGGGGGGTTGCACCACCACAGGTAGAAGAATTGTCTTTTTCTCCGTCCTGCTAAACTTCCTGAGCAACTGATCCCCCTTGTGCCACTGCTGGACCAGTGTCACAAGGCTGCTGAGAAGACGTGACCTGGAGGAGATGGGTATAAATGCTGACCTCCCTGCGAGTTACCTACCCTCTCACGCTTTGGTTTAGCTCCTCATTCAGAAATCTGTCTTGACTCTAATAAAGAAACCAAAACAAGAAGAAACTGCTATCTGTCTTGTGCACTGGTGAGACAAAATTCCTCTCCTCATACATATAAACAAAGCATATCCAAAATTCACAGCACTAGACTCTTTCTTACTGCTCATGTATGCAATTTACTCCTTTCCCATAATGAAAACGTTTAGATACAGGTGAAAAAACCTTCAACCTGTTTTGACCCTATGGAAGGTCGAAAGAGAAACCGAACTGATTTAACACTGCCCTTTTTTTTTTTTTTTGGAAGGATGCTATTCGTACTTTGGTTTAACAATCCAGCATAGAAGATAACAGCATGACTCGAGCCAAGGAGAAGAGGAGAGAGAGTGAATAACGACAGCAGAAATCAGCAGTAAAGAAGCAGTCTGCTGCAGCACCTGTACAGAAAGCCCGAGGCCAGCGAGGGAAGTGGCAGAAAGATTGCGGTGGGAAAAGGCATGGGGAGCACCATATGCACCGAGCACCAAAAGGCTGAGAACAGCATTTTAAGCTGTCCTAAAGATGGGGGAAATGTCTCTGTCCTTGAGTAAGGGCAAAGAGAGAGAGGAATTTTTGAAGATGGACAGTTTAAGACCATACTTTTAATGCTAGGCAAGTGCAGCTTTGCTTTTATTTAAAATGCAGTGTGTTGATGCTAATGAGGCACTGTAGATGTTCACAGGGATGCAGTGTGCAGGTAGGAATCTAGCACGGCTGCTGGGTATTTCTTTAGATGAGGAGTAAGTATTGATATGGTTGCATGAAGTTTACAATAAAAAGCAATCCATTAGTCAACCCAGCAAATTAACCACTTGGAGTGCAAATTAGGGAGAGCTTCTGTTTTGCTTTGTTCACTATGTCCTTGGTTTAGATAGGATTTGATGCAAAAATTGTTTAAAGCAGGAATACAGTTGAATAACGTTCTCAAAATAGCCTCTGCTGTTACTATTAGGATGTCTACAATCTATGCACTGCTAGAGGTTTCTACTAAATTTTGAATATCCCTAATCTGCTGAGTCTGTTCCACTTGAGATAAAATAGAAGAAAATGTATTGTGTGAAATCAGAACACGTCGTTAAAACCATCCCACGGGATGCAGGGGTAAGGTCCCTTCACCAAATCAGGCAGACAGTACGTTACTGTGTTTTCTGTGGAGTTTTTCCCCACTTTTTGTTGTAAATGAATCCTACTGAAAGATGAAGGGTGGGCCACTTACCTGACTTGCTTTGGTACCTAAGTCAGGGAGAGAATTTACGGCAGAGGCTCCTGGAGACGTTGGACAGATAACCTCCTGGTCAGAGATGGCAGCTTCCCAGGATTTTGGTCTGGGTGAACTTTACCTCCTCCTTTAAGTCTCTTCCTTTAATAAGAAGATAAAATGAGGTCTTTTGAATGACCTAAGTGTTTGGCTTCTATTTTTGCTTGGTTAATATATTGTATTATGAGCATAGAGCTGAAAGTCAGTGTGAGTTTGCTGTTGACATCAGTGGGGGTGGGAAGCAGCCAGGTGCCCCTGACATTAAGGGAATCGACATCCCGGAGCCAGGCAGGACACAAGGGCTTGGCTGGAAGAGCTCTACCAGAGTCCCACGGCTTTACAGTCTCTTTACTGGTGACTGCAAGGTGATTTGCATAGATTCCTTTTCTTCTTACCTAAATGTGAACATCAACGGAGCTTGAACATCTTCCTGATTCTTTTATGAACATTCTGCTTCATTATTGCTTTCATGTGTTTTGCACAGAACAAGCCAACACCAAGAAAGTAACTTACTGTGGATGATCAGAAACATGTTTTTTCCCCCCTCATCTTTCAAAAGGCAATACACATAACTTGAATGTTGTCTGTACACAGAGTTGCCATTTTCCATGTATAACCAAGGTGTCATGCAGCTTATTATTTCATCATGTTTAGGAAGAAAAATCAGTGTCAACAACCAAGGCTTGTGACTGGCATTGGTTTTATTAAAAGCAAAACCGTTTGATCTTTTGCAGAATGAAAAAAAATCGGCTCCTGTGTTTTTTAAAATACTTTGCACTTGGTCTTATCGAAAAGCATCAAGAAGTGAAAAATCTAACGTGACATTATACATTCTAGTGGTCACTAATAGCCAATCACTCCACCAATTTTTCTAAGTTTATCTTTAATCTACTACTCCCAAACTAATTAAGAACTGAATATCTTTGGACTGATTTTCATTTTGTCTTGAGTTATTGTGACATCTTTACTACAAATTCTTTTTCAGTCTAATTAAATTCTTGCAGCATAAATGTCATTATTAATATCATCACCTTTGGTAGACTAACTTTGCCTTGGTCTCCTGATAACTGTGCGTTGCAGACTAACTCCCTTCCTTCCTGGTTAATATTTGAAAAGTTTGGCTTGAAGTAAGAACATCTCAAGGCTTAGCGCAGACAGAGAATCCATTCATATAAATATATTAATTCAAATTGATGAGGTTTTATTAAAAAACCCAATAGTTATGCTATTATATTAGTTTTTAGAAGAATATTTCAAAACTCATTTAAAACTTTTCTTTTTGTCTTCAAAAGTCATTCCTGGATGCTAAGAATTCTAATAATTTGAGGATTCAAAGTAATTCCCACTTATGTGGCAAAAATTTCCAACCAAATAATTACTGCAAGTGGAAGGGAGACTCACTAAAAGAATATATTTGGGACAGCAGAGGACTGCCAAAAATGCGTATTCCTTTCCTCAACCCAAAAGAAGCTCTTCTGTGGGCTCTCTGCAGAGGACAGGACACCATTCCAGGAACAGCATAGGACTAGTAGGTGCGTCCTTTTTTCTTAGCAGGTAAACAAAGAAAGAACTACTGTGAAAAGAAGAATTGAGATGAAAATTTCGTAATGTATCCATTAGTTTGGCTAACATTGTCTTGATAACATTTTGTTAATCATTAATTCAGTTACAATCTTTTTAGCTCTTAAATCCATCAATCAGTAGAACAGAGATTTTGCGAAAGGCACAAGTAACTGAATTACCTTTTGTGGGAGGTGTATTAGGAGTAAATCAACAAATTGATTTCTAGTCTAAAAAGTTGATTAATTTATTAAGGTGAAGTTTTGATCTTTGATCTCTCAAAATTTTGATGAGCATTAGTGGTATTAGAATTGCAGGTCCAGACATCCAGAACAATCTATTAAGTTAATAGGCAGTGAGAGTTTGAGATTGATCGCTATAATCACAGTATGAAAGCTGAAATTTGTTCTGTAGGTATAGATAACCGGGCCAGATTCCGGCACAACTGCAGAGATGTGTGTTGCTACAAAAATTGTCTGCTAAAATTCTGATGAACTAAAAAGGAGAATAAAATGCTATTCAAAAAGGGTGAGACTCCTATAATTTGACTCTTATAAAGTAGTCCTAAATTCTTCTTCACAAGCCCATACGAGTTTAGGCAAGCCGAAGTAAGTGTAGGAAGGCTCTTAACTTTGTATTGGCTCTGCAGCACCACCTACATCAGCCCCTTGAGAAGCCGTGATGCGCACTAGCATCATGCTTTCTATTGGGATGATATAATTAATCAAGTTTTCTGTAATCCTCAAACTGAAGCAGAGACAAGGAGAAAGCTTACTACCGCTGTGACATCCTCCTTCCCGCTCTGTATTTCTCCCGACCCGAGGGATGCTGTGGGGGGTTCGGCTGGTGCCTGCCGAAGCAGCCCTGTAACGGGTGGCCAAAAGCTCTCCAAAGACTGATTACATTGCCAAGCTAATGCACTGAAAAAAGTGCACTCCAATAATTAAATTGCTCCGATGCAATTGCTACCTTCTACAGTACTTTTTCTTGTGCTCTTGCTTATATTTTGACTATCTTTGAAGAAGTCCCCCTTTTCAGAGCTTCCTTGGTGCTCCTTGAATTTTATATGTGCACCCTTGCTGCCGTTCCTCTCTCTGTCTGGCATCGTCAGACTCAACGGGAGAGGGGTGTCTCGCGGGCATTCGAAAGCTTGGTCCCGAGCTGTCGAGTGAGACAGACAGTCCCAACACACCCCCTCAGCTCAGAAGTCCTCTGGTCAGATTTTAAACGTGGTGCAGTGGCTTATCTGCTAAATAAAATCTAAATGAGAAATGTTGATACTTAATGAAATATAAGTTCGGGGATTTCAACTAAGAAAGCTGCCGTCACTGCTTTAATTTATTAGGGGAGAGTTATGTGCAGATGGTATATACAGAGTTATTTCCTGACTGTACTCCAAAGTAAGTTGATTTGTGGTTTAATGACTTTTATCAAAATGAAATAAGCGTTTGATCTTTGGATTTGGTCTGGCTATATCTGCAGCTGCTACACCACTACAGCAATTACTTCTAAACTGGGCTTTTTGCCCAGGCAAATGGAGTTCGTCCTTGTTTCATGTCTCATTGACTGTCCTGATAATACACACAGTGGTACGGTAGGTTTTTTCTTCCTCTAAATTTGGTAGGTGTGAAAGTAGTAAGAGAGTAATTCCCTTTTTTTAGTAGCAGTGTTGTTTTATTATAATACATTTGCTGCAACTGCTTAGTTTTATCTTGAAGCTGCTCCTAACTAAAATTTAGTATAAGAATGTGTAATTTTCTCTACATAATCCTGCCATGCCCTTTTTATAGAGAAACAAGAAATTCATTTATGAATTCTAAATCTGGGAACCCTCGTGGTAATCTAACCACATCTGTCTGTGTGGTTTAGGGATGAAGTTGTAGCGGTACATTGTACATCCACGCTGGACTAAATCCTCTCCTAATGTGTTTCCATGGAAGGCAATAGGGTTATACTAGGAATAAATTTACCTACTAGTCTCCATCTCTGAAACAGTGCTCTTTTTCACTAATTAATTACTTGCGGAATGAAGCTGTAGCGTGTTGAGATTAGCAGTTGTTTTTCCAGGACAATACTTCTTTCTTTCTTTACTGCTCAGGACAAGATTTCCCAAAGTTCAGCCCCGAAAGTTCCTAGAGAGAGATCATCATTAAGAATACCAGTTTTTAGGGCTTGGTGCTGCCGGCTGGGACTTCGGTGAGCAGCCCCAGCTCAGGCCAGCTGCGGTTTTGACCAGAGTGGAGGAGACAGCAGGTAGTTTGATGGCCGGCAGCCAGCTCACCTGGGTGAGGACTAACAGAACGAAGCTGCTGGTTTGCGGTACGCAGTGCCTGCTCTGACTAAGGCGATGCTGGAGGAGGATGCTCTGGAAACAACCGAGGTTTGCAGCTAGCAAATCTGAAGGCTGCAGGTTCACAATGGCAAGGAGCTGCAGTCGTGAAGAATTACAAAACAAATTAAAGACTTTTTGTTCTCCCCTTGTTTACAGTCACATTGGGAGAAAGCGCACCGCACTTTGTATGGTTGGAAGCTAGATTTTAAATTATCTCTCTTTTTTTGGCAGGATATTTCTTGGAGAGATGCGATTAAAATGGCAGTAACTGGAAAGTGGCTGGTGAATGAGTTGCCTGTAGATTTGCAGTCCTACCAGAAGCTGTGTGAGAAGGCAGTTCATCATGAGAGCTGTGGAAGGATTTCCTCTGCCAGGGTTGCTGCCGTGTCTTCAGCAAATCAAACTACTTACATAGTACTTGCTTCTTAATCCAGGAAAATTAAAACCACCAGTGATAGCTACATTGTCCAGCCATCTGCTCTCCCAGGTGCTCCCACGCCTGATCAGAGATGAAGTGATGTGACCTAGAATCCTACTGCATATCTGGGATCATTCCCAGCACAGTCCCAAGCTTCAATCTTCTGCGTGACATCAGATAAAGTAAACATCAAGATTCGATGTGAGAGCATATGTCCATTGCATAATTCATTAGAGTTCTTCTCTGGAACTATTTTTAGATATTTTTCAATCAGAATTAGAGGGTGAGGATTATTCAGGGAAAAAAGATAGGAAAATTACGGGGCTTTTCAGAAACTTGTCTAGGTACTTCTCGTGGGACTGAAGGCAAATTTGGCCATTCAGCTATGTCTGTTTGTTTTTTAAATAATTATTTCCTTCTTGGACAGTTCCACAGTCCTCCACGGCAGCTCAGCTGTGAGATGGTGTAAATCCGATAGCAGCATGGGACTCTTGCTCCTTTTTTACTTACCACTGCTGCTAAAACCCCTTTTGGGTCAGACAACGTAATTCTTCCCTCCCACCAATTTCAGAGCTGTATCACTCCATTGCCTTGAGCGCGATTGTTCCTGACTTCCGCACGCGAGACACATTCACAACTATTTGCCTTCTGTTTTGCAACGTATGCGCTAAGCGTTGGTACGGCGTAGCAGGCGGAGTAGATGGTTAGCCTGCCCAGGCTGCGCAGAATGCCTCGTAACGGCAGATCATTGCAGCGCTTACAGCTTGTTCCCTTATGTCAGCAAGAAAATGTGAAATGCATTCAGCTTGTGTGGGACACCTGGGATGCTCACGTGTTCTTAAACGAAGGCAGTGCATGCACCCTTTTCCTCGCCTCATTTCACCTGACACGCACAGTGTGAGTGGTTTTGCTGTAAGAAAGTGCAAAAAAAAAAAAAAAGAAAAAAAAAAAAACAACAAAAAAAAACCCAAACCCAAAACCCCATATTGTACAGTATGAGTCACTGAAAAGAACTGGAAGGAGGAGCTATTTTGAGGGCTTTTACATCTTCCTTATTGCTAGGAGACTGCTCCCCATGCGTGCGGTGCTCTTCAGGCTCTCAGCAGCTGCCTCATTTGTACAGCAGCGTTGAGGGCAATTTAGGGAGCAGCTTTGTATGAGAGAAGGAGAAGCAAACTTGGATGGGAGCTTATTCTCATTTTTCAGTCTTTCTGAGACGAATGCAAGAGTATACGGGAGACAACTGCAGGTGCCAGGGAGAAATGTCAGGGATCTCAGGCTGACCTCGGTACGTTATTCAGGTTCCAGGAGAGCCATGGCTTGCTCTCTCCGAAGAGCAGGGCAATTACGTAATTACACGACATTTGGGTTAAATTTGTAGTGCTAGGGAAGCCACTAGTGCAAAAATGTAGTGTTGCCCATCACAGAGGCAAGTTCTGGCTTGTCCGTGATGGTCAGTCCATGGGCTATGTGGGGAGCTTATGCCATCAGCTACTAGTGCTTTGAGTCCCACCAAGGGCAGATGCTCCGGGCAGCCTTCAGCAGAAAGCGTGAACAGTGGCCAGACCCACCGCTTGTGACTCCAATTTATAAAATTTGCAATTTTGCGGAAAAATTACTCTCTGTGAACCACAGTTTTAGTAAGGCACCTGAAGTAAGCTGGTTGAGGTTGGGATTGTAAATGGACAAGTCTCCTAGAGTTGTAGTCATGGGTGAGTAAAGCCTAGGAGAAAAACAAAATCCAAGATGAGAATATGTGAATTTATCATCTCGAAGGGAGTTGCTGAGACAACTGTGTATCTCTTACCATATTTTTCACACTAATGCCAGATGGCCAGGACTGGGATCCCCCACGTTCTCCTTCTAGTCTGAGAAGACGAGAAAATAAACAGGGAAAATGTCTGTGATGGTACTAGTTGGCTGCCTGATAAGGTGAGTCATTGCTTTTGATTGCTGAAATAATTAGGACTGCTTTCTAATTTGATGACCATGTTAACCCTTCCTGCTCCGTTCAGTCCTGCCCCACAGATCTCAATCATCCGTTTGGTTCCTGCTCCTCTCTCGTGCTCCCTCTTTGTGATTACTGCCACAGTACTGGGGACAGCAGCCAAATGTCAGGTGTCTTCAGCACCATGCTGTATCAATGGACTGACAGGCTCCAGCAGATGTAAACAGTGTGACAGAAAAGCTTTATTCAACGGAAATTAACACTTAGAGGAGCCCTCTCCAGCAGGTCCCAAAGGCAGGCCAGATGGTCACCATTGGCAGGAGCTGCCAGCTTGTGGCCAGCCGGCAGCCTCACCCTGCAGACTTGCACTTGGTGTCTTCACACCAGTGAGGCGCAATGGTCTGTGATTCTGGAGATTTCTCTTTTTAATTGTAGTTGTGAGAAGCCGGGAGCTGTTTGCAAGTGCTGACCCCCATGAGTAGCTGGGTAGCGCGTGGCTGTGCCTTCTCCTCCTCCATCACGGCCAGGAGCGAGTAGTCCCTCGTCAGGCTTTCGTCTCTTGCCATGACAACAAAGCTGTTGCACGATGAAGCTCTGATAAGAGGTTACCGGCAAACTGCACGCGTTTGCCCACACGCTTTTGATCAGGGACTGGTCCCTGTCATTGCCTCGTGGCTGGCTGGACTTTGAAAGCAGCTTTGATCCATCCGTGCCAATGAAATAGAGTTGTTTGAAGTCTTTGATCCTTCTGTGGGCAAACTGTGCCCAGGAAGCTTGATGGACTTGGGATGTTTCTGAGGATTTCTTCCATTTTAAGAGTCATGAAAAGTGAGAGTTGGCAGCTCTTCCCATTGGCTTGTTTGTGTTGTCTGAGTAGACCCAGGCAAGGGCATTTTACACCAGTTATGTTGGTGTAAAAACCCATCCCTTGGTTGCTCCCATCATCTGCAGGACCATCCTGTGAGTTATCGAGGCTCAGCTGCCCTGCACCTACAGGACAAGACTGTGTAAGGACTTACAGGAAGAGAAACACGGGGCAGAAATTTTCAGGTGTGGTCTTGAGAAAGATGGAAATTTTGGCAGAAAAAGATGGACGTGTTAAAAAAATATTCCTGCAGGTTCTTTGACAGGCACAGACTCCTTGGATGAGACGAGAACCCGTGGGGCCTGCCCATGTGGGTGTGGGGTGCCCTACGCTCAGGTTTTATTTCAGAGGTGCTTGGCACACTGCATGATCCCATGCTCCCCGAAATCCCTGGGTTTATGCCATATGCATGTTCTGTGCACATATATTTATTTTTAAACTATAATATGCCACTTTTCTTACCTAGCTAGTGTACCAGAGCAATTTTGTTCCTTGGCAAATAAAGGAAATAGCTGGTAAGTAGAAATGTGTTTCTTAACAGCCTTGTTTGTGACAAAATTACAAACTAAATCTTCACACGACATAGGGCTGCAAGCATTCGAGTCACATTCGGACAGCAAAGCCCACTGCACGCAGCTTTAATTACAATATTTCTCTCAAACACGGTCTTTCTCTCATGTTTTTCTGAACATTGTTTAAAGAACTGATGAAAGGGCTGAAAACTTTTCAAACTTTCCTTTTCTTAGGGTCTCTTCAGCTCAGGCTTTCATCACACAGTCAATAAACAGTTGAAAAGGACTCTTCCGAACTGCAGCAGGAGGGAGGAGGAAGAGGGGAAATTAATGATATCACCAAATTGAAACTCTTTCAAGTTCCCTTTAATTGCAGAGGGCACAGAGAGCTCATTCAGTTTTTAATTCTCTGATCTCTTGCTCTCCCCAAAGGGACCAGTCATCCTCTCCTCCCACGTTGCACGCGATTTTCCCGGAGCGTTGAGCCTGGCAGAGCAAAACGGGGCAGACGCCTGGCTCCTTCCTCGGGGCTCCTCCGCTGCACAGAGCCTTTTCCGATGGGATTTTGGCAGTGGAGCAGCAGCCGGGGCTGCCCGCGGTCCAGGGAAGGGCAGGGCCAGGTCAGTAGAGCAGCTCTCCTGCAAGCCCGAGGTCTTTCACTGGTTAAGGGAAGGAGAGGGGGTCGTTATAGAGGACAGAGTAAGTAAACCTGGGCCAAAAACTACAAGTAGCTCTTGCGCTCACCTCTGAGTACCCTCCACCTCTCTAAACCATGGCCCTAACACCATCTCCTCCACTATTCTCCTCGCTCTCCAGCTGCGCTCCTGCTCATAACTGAGGCCTCAGCAATGAGTCCCCCAGGACACCCACCTTCCCATGCTGCACCCTAAATTTAGGTAGGGCTCTGTGTGCTCTTCACCCTCCTGTGGTCCCACACCAGGGCTGGTCCACTTTCTGTACTGGGGCCAGTTCTGTTTAATATCTTTATCAACAACCTGGATGAGGGGATCGAGTCCACTCTCAGTAAGTTTGCAGGTGACACCAAGTTAGGCAGGAGTGTTGATCTTGAGTGTAGGAAGGCTCTACAGAGGGATCTGGACAGGCTGGATCGATGGGCCGAGGCCAATGGTATGAGGTTCAACAAGGCCAAGTGCCGGGTCCTGCACTTGGGTCACAACAACCCCCTGCAGCGCTACAGGCTTGAGGAGGAGTGGCTGGAAAGCTGCCGGGCAGAGAAGGACCTGGGGGTGTTGGTTGACAGCCAGCTGACTATGAGCCAGCAGTGTGCCCAGGTGGCCAAGAAGGCCAACGGCATCCTGACCTGTATCAGCAACAGTGTGGCCAGCAGGACTGGGACAGTGATCGTCCCCCTGTACTCAGCACTGGTGAGGCCTCACCTCAAATACTGTGTTCAGTTTTGGGGTCCTCACTACAAGAAAGACGTTGAGGTGCTGGAGCGTGTCCAGAGAAGGAAAACGAAGCTGGTGAGGGGACTGGAGCACAAGTCTCATGAGGAGCAGCTGAGGGAACTGGGGTTGTTCAGCCTGGAGAAAAGGAGGCTGAGGGGAGACCTTCTCGCTCTCTACAACTACCTGAGAGGAGGTTGGAGTGAGGTGGGGGTTGGTCTCTTCTCTCAAGTAACAGGCAATAGGATGAGAGAAAACGACCTCAAGTCACGCCAGGGGAGGTTTAGATTGGATATTAGGAAAAATTTCTTCACTGAAAGGGTTGTCAAACACTGGAACAGACTGCCCAGGGAAGGGCACCATCGCTGGGGGTATTTAAAAGACGTGTAGATGTGGTGCTGAGGGGACATGGTTTAGTGGTAACTTGGCAGTGTTAGGTTAACGGTTGGACTTGATGATCTTAAAGGTCTTTCCCAACCTAAATGATTCTATGATTCATCGCCTGACCTTTGCCTTTGATCTCTTCTTCACAGTAACATAGGAATAAAGTCAGACATCCTTTAAACAAAGCTCTTATCACCTGATTTGAAGTGGTGGGACCTTTCACGCAGCCCTGGGGTGCCCAAGCTGTGACCAGACCCCGCTTGGCTGCTGGGGTGCCCCGGCCTCACATGGGCAGTTGTTCTGCAGTTGGTGTGGGGCACTCGCCAGGCAGGGATGCTTCCTACTCATTTAGGCACCTGGTAAGCTCTTCTCCCTATTTTTAATCTTTCAGACAAAAAGATAAAGGTTTTAGAGCAGAATGGAGAGGATGTGGGAGGGTACATCACATTTAGATTTATTGTATTTAAGCTAGATAACAAAGACCAGTGTGCACACAGGTGTTTTTTGGCATTATTTTAGGAGTCTCTTCTAAATAGTTGGTTTCCTTAGGAAGAAATTATGGCACTTTTTGGAACTTTGTGAAATATCATATTTGTTAGAAATGTCCTTACGCGATATCTTTCCATCTTGTCAGTCCTGGTTAACCCCAGCCTGTGGCTGGCGCGTTCAGTGCTGCCCATCTGTGAGAGGGTGAGAGTTATGTATCCAAGTAGACCAAGGTTAAAAGACAAAACAGTGAAAACCCCAAGACTGCCAGGTTATTGCTGCTGCCCACCGAGGAGCTGCTCAACTGAACACGCCAAGCATGCACTGGCCATCTTTGTCCTGTGGGAAGTATGAGTGCAACAGGCTGACAACTGCTCAAAGAGCCGTTCCCACCATTGAAAAGACTGAGGATTATAATTGCAACAGGTCCATGGGCAGAAACATGGAGTATAAAGCTTTAAATTCAAGTCACACTGATAAGTATAACAAATAAAGAGACCAAATTCCCTTAAAAAATGGGATTACAGAGGCTGTGGGGAAGAAATATTTTGAAGGAAGTTAAAGAGAAGTTAATCTGCTTTTATGTAATTTGTTTCCCTATTCTTCCCGAACTGGCTTGCTTTGGAGACAGCTGCTTTCAAGCTTTACAGCCGTGCATATGGTTAGGAGGGCTGGAATTGGCAGCCGATCGCCTGACAGAATAATGGCTAACTGGAAAAATAGCTGGGTATGTAATTTACAGATGATACGACCACATCAAAATCAGTGAAACACAAACTATTCATTTTTACAGTCTCCAGATTGCTGTCTGTTGTGATCTGTTCCTCCTGATTGCTCCCCCGTTGCGCTGCGAATCGCCTCTCCTCCCACCGGCACCCATGGCGGGGAGGGCAACGATGAGCCGCAGAGCCGCGGGGCAGGATAAGATGGAGATCTCAATTTCTGGAGGTTTGTATGGTTTAGATATGGAAGGCAGCCAAAGCGTTGGTACCACAAGGTCCATATCTATGCAGAAAGGGGGTCTGCACATCAGCAGCGTGGTGGGCACCCTGAGGTCTGTAACCTGTAGCTCGTTCCTCTCCCACCCACCACCTGAGCTTCCAGCTCTGTGGGATCTGCTGGGGCTCAGAAAGTCCAGCAGGTCTCAGACCTCCAGCTCTCAAAGCTGTCCTTGCTCTGAAAGGAGCCAAACAGCCCTCGGTTGGTACATTTCCAGATTTTGAAATTGTCTGGGTTTGAACCCAAACTGGCTAAAGTGAAGCAATCAGAAAGGCAGCAATAAAACTGGTGAAGACACAGACTCTGGTTACACCAGCAGTATTTGACCTTCTGCAAATATCCCTGTCTTTACTGTTGGAAAATTGTCTGAAAAGAGTTACCCTTCAAAAAACGAGTGCTTTTCTGAGCGTACTGTTAAGTTAAATCTGGGCAGAACCTCCTCTTCTTGCTGTTTTTCTCCCTCAGTTTTTCTCAGTGGGGAAAATGACAGTAAAAAGGGTGAGAAAGTGGGAACCATGAAATGCAGATGGAATCTGGAAAAAGGGGGTTTTGCTAAAAGCTGGAAAGATTTCATCTCCAAATGAGTGGCTTTCTATACAAATATCCATTTATTGTGAACATACCTGTTCTTATTTTCTCATTGGAAAAAAACCAAAGTGTTTTGATAAGCCTTCTGTTCCTCTCCCCAAAAAACAGAGATGTGGCAAAACCCAAGGACACTGGGAGGTGATTCGTATTGTGGCACACAGGGACCGTATCTCTTACTTCCTGGGATTACAAACGGAGGAGGCTTCTTTCCTCGCAAACGCCCATGTTACCCTTGAGATGATTTGTATAATCCATCCTACACCGTGTGTCGAAAGGTGTCCATGTTTGAGAAACAAATGCCAGTCTTATTGTGGCATTAGTCTCAGCTGTATTCTGCCCCAGGGCTGAAGATTTTATTAGGCTCAACTCTTCTCAGCTCCTCCTGACATTATCGCTCTGTTTGTTATCCCCCACTTAGGGAATTCAGCTGGCCAGCATGAACTGCCTTGACGTTTTCTTGTCACAAATTCAGGGCTTCACCAGGTGGGCAGTATGTTATGTTTGAAATATATTCTGCCTGGGTTGGAGAGGGTCACGCCGCCGTTGAAGCTCTCAGAAGAGCCCAAGCAGCACGCAGGCTAATGTGGAGCACTGATAATATTGATTTCTCCAGCCGCCTTGTGTTACAGAGTGTGGCCTTGCAAAGAAGGAAATTACTCCAGCGGTCGCAGTAAGTGTAAAAACTGCCGTGTCATTTAACAGACGTGGTGCCAGGGCTTTTATAGAGTGTCATCCAACTCTTTCAAAATTCTGCTGAAGGATGCTTGAGCTAACAAGGCTCTGCGCTCCCTGATGAAGCAAGCCATGTACATTAGCTTTATTGTCAAGACATGGCGCGGAGCATTTATTGCTTTTGGCACATGTACAGTGTAGGATTATTCTGTGAGTTTACACAAGGCTGTCTGTTTGTAGTTGAAAGTGAATTATTTGCTCGTTAGTGGTTCAGAAAGGTCTGCTTGCTCCCACAATGTGAGACAGCTTGGGCTTCTCCGTGTGATGAAACGTGCTTGCGTTAGCCCGTGCTCGACAGAGGCTCAGAGCATCTTCAAGGTGGTCCAGAGGACATGGGATTAGGAAAATCTGCAGCTATTGTCAAGAAAATATTCATCTCACTTTCTTTTTTGTTGCTCTTGCTTGCAGCACCACCATCCCACCCTGAGGTCTGTGCGTGCCAGAGGAGGGAGGTGGAGGCAGAGGACAGCGATGCTCTGGCCGGTCTCAGCCTCTCCGGTCACTCAGTCTCGGTTCTGGTGAGCTCAGCCCAGCTTCGGTAGCCTGCCGTGGTCTCGGGTTTTATACTTGCTTTGCACCTCTTAGAAAGCATTCTCGGAATCAGAAAATAAGGCAGATGGCAGCTTAAGAGAAGGAAACAGCTCTTCAGTGCCAGATTTAAGCAAGCACATAAGTTTTCATTTTTTTTATATATATATATATATATGAAAAAGACAACAGGGCTGTTTCAAAGGGAAATAAGAATATGCTTAATACTTCCCTGAGTTGGCCCCAGGTTTTTGAGCCCCACTTGATTAAAATCCCTTCAGTGTGATCGGAGCAGCGCAGCGCGCCATGGCCCACCCAGCCGCTCACGTCCCTGGGCTGCAGCCTAAGGGGCTGCCCCCAGGAGAGGGCTTCGCAGCACTGCCGGGGGCACGGACGACCCCCCAGCCGGGCCAAGAGCTGGTGGGCTTGAGGGGGGGCCATCAGCTGAAAACTGCACCCTGCCTTTTCTGCTGGTCCCCCAGGACACCACGCAAGCTCTGGCAAATTGCAAAGCTGATTTTCTGAGTGTTTAGCAGGAACTTAGGGAAGCATTTGGAAAAGGGCACGAGTTTTCCGCTGACCCATATTTATTTGTTTCATGAAACCGCAGCACTGCAACATTATAGTCTTTTGTCCTACTTTTTTTCTGAAAGAAAATACTTACGAGGCTTTGAAGAGGAATATGACAGGAGCCGGTGCTGTACAGTAGGCTTAGCATATTTTGCTCCTCCTGGCTGGAGCACTCACTGCTCACCTTTTTGCTAAAGAGTCATTTCTTATCACTGCCAACCTCCCTGTGTTCATAGAGAAACACGGCCAGACTCCTCTGCCTCGACACGGGCAAATTTCTGATTTTCAGTTCATTTTTTTCTGGTATGATTTCTGTCATACAAGGATGGAATATTTAGAAATATGAGACCAGCATTGTTACAATGAGCTGCAGCAATCCTCTACTGCCAGCCCCATCTGCTGAGTGACGAATTCAGGAAACCATTGCCCAGATGTGGGCAGCTGTGTGGACATGGAAATCGATGGCTATTCGAGGCGTGGATTACTGCAGGGGCTGCTTGCTTGCGTGTAGACAGGTGCAATGCTGGGTATAGACTTGAGACAAGTTTTGCACCACTCTGACTTCAGTGGAAGGAAACTATTTTATAGCAGAGAGTGCAAACGCTGGTAGGAAGAGCTGTAGATGATGACCCTAGAGCCTGGTGTCTCTTCACTGTGCCATTGATGTGTAGGACCATGGTTTTGACTTCCACTTCCTCTCTACTTTATCTGTTTAAACCACTGGGAACAAGGATTAGTCTTTACTTTGAGATTTTACTATTTGAGAATAGATTAAGACAACAGTGTCCTGATGTTAGATGACCATTAAATACTAAATTCTATCAAATCCTCCAGCAGCATTAATCAAATCAAGCCCTAAGTCTTAAAGGCTTTATACTTTCTCCAAAATAATTGCACCATAGTACCACCTTTAAAGCCATGCTGTTCTTTGTTAATGAATAAATGAGCAATTCCTGGAGACATCACCTGGAGAAGTTCTAGGCGGGTTAGTCGTGGCCCTCCCTTGGCCAAGCCATAAGTGAAAAGCAGATTCTCATGGCTAAGCTACAAACCCACTGCATGAAATGGAAATGTTGATGTTCATTATTGATTTTATTCTTTGCTGCCATGGAATGGTGGGAGTGGGAGCTGTTTTGATCAGATTACTTTAAAATTTACTTACAGAAGGAAGTGCTTAATTTATCCCCCCTTTTTCCTTTGCCAAAGTGATACGATATCAAGTTATCAGCTGTGTTTCTTAAAGAACAGCCCTTCTCTTTTTTATTTTCTTATGGTGTTTGTGTAATTCATTTCTTTTCACTCCCTGTGATCTTTTTAAAGAAAATTTGTGTGTTTTATCTCCTAAAGTAATCACTCATTTTCATTACGGAATGGAACAGACAATGATTGTTGAAGATGTAACCCCGAAATGTTTCTGATTTCTGGGAACATCTATTGAAAACTACATTTACTAAACAGTCATCTAAAACTCCCTGTGCTGTCAAGTCACAGATAAGGTGCCTGTCTTTGGGATTCAAGTAAGACAGGCTGATACCAGTTTAACTGAGAATCTGGGAAATGCTGCATTTTGAGTGATGCGTCCTCTCATAATCTGCGAGGTTAAATGGCTTTTCTGATTTGATTCTTTACTGCCTTCCCCGTTTTGCATCAGATCAAATCAGGTATGAAATGATAGGAAATCTAAACGGCAGGTTTGTCTGCCCACCCTCTGCTCCTTCCTAGCGGTGTGAGTGATTGCAGCGAGCGCAACAATGGAAGAGTAATTAGGCCTTAATTGTCCCTGATTAGTGATATGTAACATAGTGATACTAGTGGCAATTTCAATGGGCAGAGTGTCTGGGTAAGCCATCCCCCATCATTCATCCGAGGCGTTTGTGGGGCTGGAAGCAGGTCACCCAACTGTGGANATCGCCTGCCTCCTGGGTTTATAATGATGTATTTACTCTAGCACCTCGAGTAAACGAATTATATTAAGCCTCTGCAAATGGCCATAAATATGATAGTCTGTGTGAACTGAGGTAGTTGCCTGCTTTATATATGTGTTTATCTTCACTGCATTGCATACACAATGTGCTTTATGTCAAAAAGATGATAAAGAGCGGCCGTAATGCTCCTGAACTGCGTAAGTCTTTTTAGTTTATGGCTGAGGCTCGGAGTTATCTTACGCAAAGTTAGCTGCAGTAGGTTTAATATAAATTAACATACTTATAAAATGTCAAGGAGCATTAATTGATAATTTCTGAGGCCTACCTCGCTAAATACCAAGTCGGTTTTGAAACCTGTCTCTGCAAGTTTAATATATGGAAAATAATGCTTATTCATTAATGGCTTATGTAACTTGGAATTAATTACATGGCAGTTAGAGCTAGCTGTTACAGATGGCCTTTTTATAAAAAGAGGTGCCGAAAATAAAGTTTCAAGCCCCGCAAGGGAACTTCTGGGTATTCAGCACTTTGGAAAACCGGGGCACATCATCTCGTGGGTAAATATCGACTTACTAACCTCATTCTGGACCCACTTTTGAAAGAGAACTGGCCTCTGTAAAAGCGTTTAACAGCAGCATCTTCTCCTGCATTTTGAGTGTGTGTGGCAGACGGGGTCTGCGGCGGAAACCCAGCGTACCCCCCGCTTCCCCCCACCATTTTCCTCACCTGGAAAATGGAGGTGACACCGGATATCTCCAGTTGAAAAAGGTGAAACAAGGTAAGGTTTATTTCTTTCTTTATTTGCCTCTCCCTACCGCCTGAGCAGCATTACAGCTGGTAGTAGTCAGTGTAGCGGGCCAGTTCCGAGGTGCCCAGGTGAATGCTGATTGTTGATTAACGTAGGCCTGGGTTCTAACAAACCCCAGCTTCTCTCTTTATGCCGGGCACCAGGAACGTGCTGATCCCCATGAGAAGGTTCATCTGCTCCTTTCTCCAGCTTGTGCTGCTTCCAGCAGTGAGCGCGGTCAGCTCAGCACCGCAGCCTGCCTGCGTTCCCAGCTTGTGGGCCTTTATTGCCTGCCTAAACAAAGTTAAGTAAGGCTGAAGAATGAGATTTTTAAAGCGTTTATTGATTTTCCTTTAATATTTTGTTATTTCTTTTCAATCAATACAATATTTACTTTATCTAGTGCACTGCGGTATAAGTGTGTTCCCAGAAAATGATGCGCATAATGTTATTTTCATATCTGGGCATACAGATATAAGATGAAAGATTGCCTGTAACTCAAAATAAGTAGCACAAACACCATCTAGAAAACTCTGCTAGATGAGCTCGGCGCTCTGCCGCCGTGCACGCTCCGGTCACCCGAGGCAGCGTGGGGAAGGGCAGACCTTCCCGGAGCACGGCGTGGAGGGACGGGTTTCCTGAGCATCAGTGGAGGTTTGCAGCGTTTGGGGCCCCAGAGCTGTGCAGTAACGGGTTTCTATGGCAACCGGCTGGTAAAGCCAGGGCTGGGGGAGATGGGGGGACCTGCCCCGCTCCCCCAAAGCCAGGGATGGGGGGACCTGTCCCGCTCCCCCTGCTGTACCTGCAGCTTTTACCTGTTTTTTACCAAATAGACCTTTCTTTCATGTTTTTCCTTTTCTCTTTTTTCCATCGCTGCTGTTAACACAGGGTTTGTCTTCCCATCCTCTGCTGCCCATGAACTTGGTGAAGGGCCGTGGAGCACTGGGTGGATTTGTTGTGGGTGCTCAAGGACCCAGCTCCCATGGCCACCCATGGGGCTCTCCCACCGCACAAGGGGCAGCACCAAGCACCATGTGTGACCAGCGTGGGTCACCTTCAGCGCGTTCAAGATTTGTTTGCCTTTCTCCCTCATGCCCACATGGGACACCAAACCCTTCCCTTCCCTTCCCCTTTCAAACCTTCCCTGCTTCTTCAGAGTACAGAACTTAAACTTCCTTATGTCCACCTCCTTTATGCTGTCTTTGCCAGAGATGAGAAGCAGAGGGCAAAGACACAGATTATCAGATCCATCGGAAGAAGCAGCCATCGGTTTAATCTGAATTACCAGCAAGTGGTGACAGGCTGCCTTTAGGGATGAAGTGTGGGCCAGACCGGTGGCCGGCGGGGTGGACTGCAAGACATCCCTGGGCAACCTGCTGTAGCTGCCCCTACTTGAGCAGGGGTGGGATGGGATGGTCTCCAAAGGTCCCTGCCAGCCTCGGCTGTCCTGTGGCTCGGTGACTCTGTAATCAGCGATGTAACTTTGGAGCAGAGTCTACCTGCCCGTGCTAGTGGCAGTTCCAGTGCGCGGTAGGAGGTAGTCCATGTCCCGAAGATCTCCCCAGAACAGGGAGGACAGATGGTGAGGAAGGATGGGGCGAGAGTGGAGCGGTTTCTGTTTCCCCTAAATTAAGCCCTCCCCCGAGGTCAGTGGCAAAAATGAGACTAGAAACAATCTCCCCAGCTGACAGCTTATTCCCCTTCACCACCCTGCCCTTCTCTTTCTGCTTGCTTCTTCATCCCCTGCTTCCCCCATCCAGCCGTCCTGGTAACCTGGGGGAGACAAGCCTTTCTCTCTCTTCAAATCTCCTTCTGTACTTCGTAACTGTGAGTTGTTATTTGCTTGGGGTTTTTTTATGGGGTGGAGGGTTTTTTTGTTGTTTTGTTTTGTTTTGTTTTTAACTTTCAACAGCAACATTGAAATTTCAGGAGGTGTTTCCCCCCCAAGGTCTGGTGCCACAGATGCTGGCTGTCCTTGCCTCGCAGTGGGAGGCACGGCACCGTGGCTGGGGGTGGTGGCAGAGTGAGCACACCAGGGGGGTGGCACCAGCTGGAGCCCCTCGAGGCTTTTTGGGCACAAGCCAGGCAGGTACGTGGCCCTAGCCGGGCAGAAATCCTGCTCAGCTGCATGCAAACTGGTCCTTCCCACGTACCTGCAAGGTTCCCACCGCGATCGTCTCCCATACTACACCGTAACGGGGTTTAGTTTTATGTAAATACCAGTAATCATTTTGTTTTCTCTTGCTTGAAACGTAAAAAAAAAAAATAAAAAAAAATGCTTTAACCCATCTGCGAAGCAACTGCTTCGAATTAAATTTTGTGATAAAAACAAATGAAGTGCAATTGAGAAGAGACGAGAGAAACTTGCCCTGAGAAGAGAACGATAGGAAATTCCCTGTGACAATGGTGCCATGTGTATTGTTCCTCGGCGGCACACCAAATGTCCCTGCTGTCGGGCTGCGCTGTCAGTAGGGCAATTTGCTGCTGTTACTGTGAAGCTTAAAATATGTCTTTCCCCCTTCCGTGTGAGACCACTCCTCTAAGATCTTACGCACGCTACTGAAAGAATTAGGCTCAGCTACCAGGAATTAAGCAAAAAATATACTGACACGTGTTCCTAGAGGTACTGCTCAAAGAAAACGTCTTTTACAGAGATGCTCCAGCGCTTGCTGCAGATATGAATATTGCAGAGCGTGCAGCCTCTCTCTAGTGGGTTGCTTGACCATGAAATTGCCCGTGAAATGGGAATCTATTGTTTATCATGCTAATTAGTAACCCGAAAAGTTTATTTAAAGGTCACCAGAAAGCAGTGAGAAATACCATAGTGTGTTAATGGAAGAAAATTCAAGAAGCCGTAGGGATTTTGGGTTATTTAGTAGAATATTATTCCTAATATTTAAGATACTTTCTGAGATGTGCATTAAATTAATAAGGGAGATGAAGGAATGTTTTAATATAACTTAGTGTGAAAATAGTCTAAAAATTTATTTTATTCATAGATTTTTGCATCAAAGGTCCTATAATGATTAATTTTCAAACTCACAGGTTTTAATAGCGAAATAAGAAATAACAGTACTTTCAAAGTTCCTTTGAAATACTTAATAAAATACTGTTCTTTAAAGCACTAGATGGCTTTCAAATGCCACTAGTACTTCAAAGAACAGTATTCTTTACAATCTTTCTATACACTATTGCTATTCAGTTTTCTGCACTGTGCACAGCTGACTCATTGTATGTAGCGCAGAAATATTTTCCGATGGGGAAAATCAGGTTATTGTTATATTCCAACAAAACGCTGGACTGAAAACCTGCACCGAGTACTTGATAGGGTGGAAGTTTAAATACAAGTTAATTGGCTGTTAGAGAAGGTTCCTTGGCCTTCCGGGTTCCAGGACAAACGTTAAAAAAAAAATAAATCTGTAGCTAAGGGATGTAATTATTGTAGCTGTTCATTGCTTTATAGGCCAGACGTTTGGAGGAGGAGCAGCAGCGCAGCAGGTCACTGGGTACGGGTGGTCACAAGCAAGCGAGAAAGATCCTTCATCAGTGAGGTCCAGAAGGGAGCGACTCAGGTAAAGCTGGTTTTGTCTGTTGAGCAGAAAAATTGGCAATTAAGGTAGGAAAACTTGAGCAGTCACCACCCCGGGGGAGGAGGAGAGGCTTTTCCTGCGCGCACAGCCCAACAGGCTGAAGGGGTCGTGCCTGAGCGCTCCCTCTGTCCCGTTGCAGGTGAGGGGGGGGCTGATGCTGGTGCCCGGGAAGACTGAGAGATCCCAATCCAAATGCTTTTTGTAGGAAAATGTACGTCTTTCCCCCACAGACGTGGAGCGTATCCATGTCAAACTGAAGGTGCATAAAAACAGGCGTTCCAGCCTGGAGCATGCCAAAGTGTCCCCTTAACGGATACTGGGGAGCGAGGTGTTCCTCCTTGGATGCAATGAAATAAAAAGAGCAGGATTTGGCCCCTTCCGGCGGCCCGGAGAGGCAGAGGGCAGCGCTGAGCGGCAGCTGGGATCGCATGCTTGAATCCCATTACAGGAGGGCTACTGACTGTAAATTCAAGCATGCAAAGGATTAATTGCCAGCAGGTGTCAAAGATAAGAAATTTCTCTCTGATCTGGGCAGGGGGTAACTTTGTGTATTTTCCTGTATTGTTCTCTTCTTGCCATTGTTCATTAGAATATAAAGTGAACTCTATGTGAGGAAATGGGATAAATAATTTTGCTGCTGTCAGAATAGGAGAAACCCCAGTTTGACAGTGCAAGCCTTCAAAGGGGAGAAATTGTTAATTAGGAAATTACTACATGAAAAAATATAATTGCGGAGGGCAGACAGCTGTTAAAAGCTAGCCTGGAGTTTTACAACCTGCCCGCAGCAAAGGGTTATACATAATCTGCCCCAGCCTACTTGCATTGTAGGAAAAGGAGTGAATTAGGCAATTAGTAGAGCTGGTGATTGCCAGGGCCCTCCTGGTCATCGCCAGCCTCATCCACTTAGGGGTGCCTTTTTCTCTCCATCTCCAGGTGCAGGTCTCAGCCTGGGAGGTCCATGGGTGTTAGCTGGAGCAGGAGGTCCTGCCACCATCACCGCTCCTCACCCTGCTGTGGGAGCAAGCGGGAGGCAATGCAGATCCTAACTAAACGCTTTAATTAGAGGACTGTTTCCCTTGGGGAGCAAACGGAGAGCAAACGGACCAAATGGAGAAGGATAGTCTTTAGAAGGTGATTTCCCCCGCCCTCCTCCCGCCCCCAGGATCCTAAATTGCCTTTTTTCTGTTATTTTTGCAGAGAGTGCAGGGAGCGCGGTGTCTGTACGGAACTGATACGGGCAGGGCGTTCACTCTGCTTGCAAAGGGAACGAGCACGCTTTCACTGCGGTGCGCGAGGAGCATCCGCGAAGGGAATTAGCGCTGAGAAATGGCACACTGCAAATTCATGCTTTAGTTTGCTCTCCGTCCAAACAGACAAATCTCGGTAGGGCCACTAGTGAGCTAGCCCTAGGCACAAACTAAAATACTCGAATCAGTCTGGTACTGGTTTGCAGTACCAAACCCAGCATCGCAACAGCCAAGTTGGAGAGGAATGGTTTAAAATTTAGCAATTCTTACAGATTCTTAGGACATGTACAAAATGCGTTATTTCAGTCATCGGTTCATCGTTTCAATATGTGAAAGAAAAGTCATGGTGCCACTGTAATACTGGCAAAGCAAATGGAGCAATCAGAAATACATGGTAAGTGCCAAAGTTGGTTGATTGGGCTGTTCCAGTAGATGTGGCTTCTTTACGTGCCTTTCTAATGCAACAGATGATGCCACTAGATGTGGTTTCTTGGTGTGGGGGAAAAAATGTTGGTACTTGGAGTCATAAAACACTGTGGCTTTAGGAGTTTTGCTGTCACCCTCAACAGGAGCTAAGGCACAATCACAAATTGGAAACTTCTACACAGCATTTACATTCATGAAAATGGAGAATGGACCTTTTGAGTTTATTTGAAAGGAAAAAAAAAAAAAATAAGCAAAGAAGAAGAAAAGCATTGCCTGTAGCCTTGCATGCCTTTGCAAGCATAAGGCTGCCAGCCCACACACCCCATAAAAAAGCCAACGCTTTGTTTTAAATTAGCACCCAACTTCTTGCCAAAGGAAACAGAAGCGGCAAGCCAGTCATCTGAGTTTCTCTGTCCTGATCTCCCAACAGGCCACTTCAGCTGAGTAGCAAAAGCACGTGTCTGTGAGGAAGGACATTTATTCAGTGCAGAAGAAGCACACTTCTTATGCGCATCTGCTGAACAGTAAGTCTTGACTAACCATCCAAGAAATGAGAGATCCCTGTGCTTTTTGCATGCCGTCTGTTAAAGAAAGGCTATACGTCTTTGACTGACAGATTTAGAAAACAGAAACAATGCTCAAATGCCGTTTCATAGCATTCTTCAGTTTTCCTTTTTTCCATAAATATCATTGTTAGCACTTGTGAAAAGTCATTAGCAATCAGTCCCTTGCATCCCAAGACATAAAGGACAGGTTTTAATTATTTTCCCTGTACTAAAACTGTTTCTTAATGGTAATATGGAAATCTTTTCATTTTTATTTCAATCCTAAGGTAATTAAGGACAAATTACAGACCAATGCAGCGACATTTTTCTTTACTCATTTGTTCATTCTCTAAAAGAATGGTGCTTAGAGGAGCCCACTCCCTTGAACAAGTATGCTGAACAAGATCTTGATCTCCTGAAACAGCAGAAACTTGCCTTTGATCTTTCCTCTAACTCTACGTCTGTTTTGGACCATGTCAGTGCATATCAATAAAGTGAAGTAAAAGCAAACGGGATTGACTGAAGTGTAGAGGAAGCTATAATGGGCATTTCTCATTTTGACAGCTGTCCTTGCATCGTGCCCGTCGGTCTTCTCCAAGCCTAACCAAGTGATTCCTCTCGTGGAAAGCTTGTAGACTCCATTTTCCCAAGCAGCAGAAGAGGTAGCTTTCCATCTGCATAGGTTTATTTTCCTTTATTGCAGTAAAAGGAACACGCACTCAAGCGGAATTTGAAGTCACCGGCAGAAAATAAGGCAGCAAGATCACATGAAGGCAACTGGAGGAACTGTAAAGGTGTAAGCAGTGGATGGAATCATAATGAGGGAGTTAGATAAAAGACAGGGGATATGTAGCACTTTGAAGAGTAAAAGATAAGCAAAGCAAAAAGTCCAGCGAATGTCCTGGTGACAGTATCCCAGCAACAATAAATTCCGCTTGTGATAGGGCAGGCTGAGAAAAAGATGGGGACTGATGGTTTTCTAATCTCCTGCCAAAAAACCGTGGTCACTGGTACCGCTGCATAATGTTGAGTGTAATGTGTAAAACTCGCATAGGTATGTATGACTCTTACGCAGCAGCTACTGCCAAGAAAATTTTTCAGAGAGATAGAAGTTGACAGACAGTACCGATGATCTGTGTTAGAGCTATTTGAAGAAGTATCTGTCGGCTGTGAGAATTAATTTGACTTCCAGTTTAGGTGGAAGATGCTGACAAAGAAGCCATATTGCTGGATGGGCGATTCTGGGGTTGTGTTTTCTGCGCAGAAGTGATGTTGGCCTCTTAGCTTATCTGCTACCAAGAAAAAGGAATGGGATGGCTGGTTGCCACATGGATCAGTTTATCAATGTAACAGGGTCTTACAGACTAAAATAAATGGGAATTTCCTGTGGATGAGCATCTGTGTGGCAGTAAAGGATATCAAATAGAAGATGACTGGCAAATTTTTTGAGGAAGAGGAGAAATGGGGCTCATGCAGGTATACTTGCGTATTCTGCCGGTGTAAGGAAAGAAAGTGATAAATAGATGTCTCAGAAAAGCCTGAATTGAGGAATAATAGCCATCAGTAGTGAAAGACATTGAATTAGATGGATTCCCACTTCCAGAAACTTCCTATGTTTATTATTGATGGCACTGAAAGTTTTATTTCTTTCCGTTTTGTACTTCTCCAGTGATCTGGTTTGTATTTCAACGTGCAAAGGCAGGGGATGGAAGGATTCTGGAAGGAAAGTGAAAAGGACATAAATGAGGTAGAACAACAGCTGTGCACTGGCAAGGAGTACAAAGCAAAGTCAGAAGGACTGGAGATAATCCTAAATGACAAAGACTTTGTTTTCCTAGTTATTGCTAAAACACAGTGGAAAGTGTCAGGAAATGGCAAGTTGCTTTTTCCACAGGCTTTCTGAATCTCTGAGCCTTTTTTCCCTTACCTAGTATCCTAGACCTGATTGTAAAGGTACCTGAACACCAAGAGGTTCTGATTTGCATGTAGAAAATTCACTGCTCCCCTGTTCAAGCTCTTGCACACCTGTCAGATTGGAAAGTTCTGCCCTGTATGCTCTGGCGAGGAATGCTGAAATGGGTGCAGTGGCTCCCACAGGGAGAGGGAGGCAATGTGCCGGTGAGTATTTCAGAGATTGCTCCATGGGGATTGTCTCAGACAATGAATAATTTTTGGACTTTCTAAAGGTCATTTTAAGTTCCCCATAACTTTTAAAGCTGGCTATTTAATAAAATAAAATAAAAAGAAAGAAATATCAGTATATATAAATGTCAGTCAGGTGAGATACCCCGAGAAACGCCCTGGCAGGTCATGCCACTTTGGCTACGGCTTTTGGGGAAGAGAGAGCAGTCAGCAGTGCTGCCTTCCCTGATGATCATCTGAAATTGAAATACCGTCTCTCCCTCTTGCAGCATATTTAAGTGGAAGTTCATTGCCCTCCTGGGCACCTGGATTTTGTAACGGACCTCCGAGAAATGACTAAGCCAATCTTCTGTCTCCACTTCTATAAATTAAAGCCCAAAGATGGGCTGAAGGCAGCTACTTTTCGAGTGGAAGAGACCAGGCTGAGACCTGCGCCTACTTTTTTGTGGGACCTCCTTAGGGACAAGTCTGGATGCTTTTTGAGTGATTCGTGGGGCTGGTGAGGTGCCGATCATTGCTACTCTTGGATGTTTGCTACCTGGGGGTACCAGGTCTTAAGCCCCCGGCGGTACCGAAGGAGGAGCGGATGGAGGCTGTGCTTGGTGGGTCAAGAAATGGAGACTCCTGTGGTGGAGAAGGCTGCAGGCTTGTGGCTTCAGGCACCAGGAGGAAAGCTCCTGCTCCACCTGCAGATTTGCAGCTTGGGAATAGAGTCGGTGCGCTGGCAGCGATGAGTACCCGAGCTGGCAGAGCCCAAGGCATGGGGCAGCACCGGGAAGGTCAGGGTCAGCGGGCGCTGCTGGAGGGAGCAAGGCAAAAAGCAGTACACAGAAAGATACGTACACGTACAGTTCTACGTGTATCAAAACGCCTGTAATTTAAAGCAGCAGAAAGACATTTTCCTTTGTTGTTGGAGTAATTTCAATTCCAGGTATGTAGATTTTTTATTTTTTTTTTTCCCCTTCAAATCTGCAATCAGTGTTTGCCAGAAATGAGAAATGGATTGGTTTTTCAACTGCGCTGTGCTCCAGGTCAGCTTGATAACATGGGAAATGGCAGGCTAATGACAGTTTAACACCAATTAACAGACCACTTTATAATAGATTAGCATTCTGAGTCTGTTCAATTGATAATTACAATAATTAACTCTCGGAGCTTGCATGCACTTTTGAACAGAAATTTGGTACCTTTGTTTACGCTGAAGAAGGAAATGCACAGAGCAGGCTCGGATCGTTTGAAGTGTCATAGTCAGTCAGGATCATAAGTGTACTAAATCTGGGCTTGCTCTTGAAGTGTGCTTGCAGGTGACATCCTCCCAGGTGGAGGTGACTATATAAATGACTATTTCAGTCTTAGCTGAGCACAGCTGCAAGCGGAGACTGAGATTTAACATGTTGCTGTGGTTCAGATAAGCTGTGAAAGGCGTTTGCGCTGCAGAACAGCTCGGTTTGTCCTTGCTTCAGGATCACTGGTCTCAAACTGATGGATTTCCCGCCTACTCAGGCCAGATATTTTCAGCGTTTAGCACTCGTAGCTGAAGTCAGACTCTCCAATATGCCCTTTCCTCTTGGGAAAACTAATGGTGAGAAGTATTTGGTAAGGGGCAGATCCATACTGATGCCTATAGTGAGACGCTCAAAAGAGCTCGATATCCAGCGTGTCTGTGTGTCCTGAATTCTTTGGGAAAGTTCCACTTGGTCCTGAATCCTTCAGGAAATGCAAGTCCTGCTGCCATAGCGATTCCTGTAAACGGTTTATGGAGGACTGCTGGCACCCAGGCGTGACGGTGGTTATCTATGGGATTGGAGAGCACGGAGAAGTCAGTATGACAGAGCCCTGCTGGCTATGGGGACACGTAGCCAGGTCTCTGGTCACGTTGTCCCGGTGGATTAACGGTTGCAAGATCTCCTTTGTAATTCTTGGGTTCTTGTTGACTTTATGCATCTCATTTAATTTCATTGACCTCTCTAAAATGCCATGAAATCTCCTTATGCGAAACGCGCAAGGTGAGCTCTATTCATGGTTATTTTTCAGGCAGTGGTCAGAGCTAGCACAGCGGGGAGCTTTGCAAATATAGCCTGTTTGGGTATTTCTTCAATCCTGCACAGATTAATAAAATAAACCATTTGATGCATGCGGCGCCAACCCTGGAGAGCAGCGATCCAAATCCTCTGGAGGATGGATTTCAGTATCATTAAGGAAGCAGGATCTGTCCTGGCAACGGGGAAAAAGAGGTTTAAAAGCAAACTGGATTTTTAAACTAAAAGTGTATTGTTTTGGATTGTATGGCTGGATTGTTTTTTGTCATGCTGCTGTACCAGAATAATTGGATGTATGCACGATGCAGCAGCAAGCCTGGGTGACAGTGGGTTTGTCAAGGAGCTAAACAAGGCGCCTGAAAGCAGAGACTGCAGTTACAAATTGTCATCATCCTCCTTTACCCCGACAGAGCTCATGTCCCCCGTTCTTGACATTTCATAAAATCACGCGCACGGTGAACATCACTGTTCTCGCCTTGTTTGAAAACAATCTAACGGAACAATAAGGAGGCGAAATCATAAAGATAAGTGGCATTAAGGATGATACAATTGTAAATAAGAAAGCCTTGACTTTTCCCAGTAATGGCTCACTGGGGTTTAAGTGTTATGAGGGACACTGCTGTGATCTGTCCCAGTGGGACGTCCCTGCCTGTAGAAATCTCGGCAGCAGAGAAGATCGGGTGGATCACGCAGAAGAACATCCCTGTAGGATCCAGTCCTCTGGTGTGTCCTCAGGTGTGTCTGGTACCACATTGCCCGAGCGCTGCGAGTCCTTCCAGAGGAGGCTGGGGTGAGGCAGAGATGCTAAACCAGCTTTAGCTGAGCCTCTTGCTTCAGCCTGGAGGGAATTGGGGTGCAGCTGGGGCCCCATAATAGTGTTACAGCTCCCCGGAGAGTGGCAGGGACAGCCTGCAGAGGGGGAAAAGCTGCCTTATCACAGGAGACTTTGAATAAATGACTTATATTTCTAGTACTGAAAGGTGCTCTGACTTTCTAAAATCTATAGATGAGATTCTTAAATTCATGAATCCCTCTGGTAAAATTGCATGTTTGACATTCATGACAGAAAAAGATGGAGTTAGCATAAAACTCAACTTGATCACTAAGGGATTAAAGTTAAAAAAAAAAAAAAAAAAAAAAGAGTCAGTGATGTGTATATAGGGTGCCTTAACAGAGCCCATTTCATAAGGCTGAAGCAATTTTGGGCTAAATCAGCTGGCAAAAAGAATTTGGCAGAAAAATGGGAGTAATTAGGAAAGTTGACTAGGAGTCCAAAATTCTGCAGTCAAAGAGGAGAGCTGGTGCTTTGAGAAACCTCTGCCTTTTTCAGAAAATCAGAAATTTGTTTCCCTTCAACATTACCGCAGAAGAAGTTTTCTTTCCCTTCTCCTGCCTGTTCCAGGACGTTCAGTTTCATCGCTTGCTGCTCAACAGGAGGTAAACCCTCTGCTGATCCACTTAAAATACAAGTCGTGCGATGCACTCTGTGGGGCGTGGAACAGATGTTTGAGAGCACAGCTGCCAGACATCCTTATTGTTAGTCACTCACAGCTTTTTAGAGTCTAATCTCTCCCTATGGTTATATTCAAGAATATTTTCTATCCCTAACATGCCTCAGATGAGCTCTTGAGCTCGCGGTGTCTCCTGATTCCCTGGCCAGGACCTCCTGCCCTCGGCATCGCTGCCTGTCCTGGGGAGAAACCTGCTCCCTTTGACTTTGACGTGTCTCGCTGATTGAGGAGTGGGGTTGATGGGCTGTAAAAGGCGCCACTTTTAGCTGTTGTCAGCAAGAAGACTGATTGCTGGCACAGAGGTGATAAAACAGTTAATGAAATGATGGGATCCTCAGAGATGCATCAGCTCTTCCCTCCCCAAAGGATGTGGTGGGCCACGTCCTGGGCTTGGGTGAGCGAAGGCAGCAGAGTGCCCACGGATCAGGCTTGCAAGACATTAACTCTTGCAAATAATATCTTATTGGCTGCTTTCTGTGCCGTATATCAAATATTACAATTGTTTTGGGTTTGTTTCCTGGCAAGTGTAAGAGGAGGACAGATTTCAGACCACTTGGAGAGTCCTTGTCTGTGATTGAAAGCCTGCAGACAAGACTGTGTTTCTAAGAAACGTCTTCATAATACTTAACATTCAATAGAGTAAAAGGAGAATAATGAGCACTGCAGCTATCCCAGGTTAGTAATTACCACCGTCATTATTAATTTTCCAGAGCAGTCCCGTCAAATGAGTCATTATTATCTCAATTCCTTAGCCAGGACTGATTGATTCTTTCTCCCTGTTGTGCCTAATTTCATATAATGTCTGAGTACAATATAGAACTATAGAGCCAGTGTAATTCTCATGCAGAATAATTCTAAATAACCAAATCCTTTGCCTACAGCTCTGTTTAGATCTGATGCTTTATACTACTTAATTGAAATAAACCCATTCAAAAAAAAAATCACATTATTTTAAAGGTGGTTATAATTATGTCAGAGGAAGAAAAATGATATCAGAAGTCATATCTTTTAATGTACATTCCATAAACTTATCTATCGCTGCCCTTCATTCAGACCTTCCAAATAATTGTATTGCCTCTCCACAATTCACTATAAGCTGCATCGAATTAGCCTCAACAACTGCGTTGCTTCTGCAGCTGAGTCATTCTATGCAAAAAATAACTGTTTCTGCCCATTTTGGATGTGAAATGATACCCTGCCCCAGCTCTTAGATGTGTTCATCCCAGCTGTAGCCAGAAAGCACTTAAGAAGTACCGGTGAAACCCTTGGTTGGTGAAGTGATGCTCTATGGCCTGGGGAGCGGGCATGCAGCTTCAGTGCAGGGTAGAACAAGGGGATGGATGTTAAAGGCACTGTCTCTTCTAACGCAGCCCAAGGATTCCCGTCCTGTCACTCCCCACTCCATCAGAGTCACTGGAATTCCACTGGAGTCAGAGATTTACGTCAGCCTGGGAACTGGCTTGTGTGTTTCGATGTTATCTCTGTGTTGGCACCGGCCAGAAGCTTCACAGCACCTTGCAGAAGCAGCATGGCATAGTTTGAAATAAGTGTCGATAATCTTCAGCATTTCATAAGGTGCATTTCAACCATTTTCAAGGAAGGAATATGTTGGTTAGTGTGGTTGTGTGGCTTTTTTTTGGAGGAGAGGCTAAACACAATGGTTTTCCAGCTCTGTTTCATTAGCTCTGTTTGCAGTCTTCTGACAGCAGACCTAAGCATGAAGAAGCTCGCTGCAAGACAAGAAGAAGGATATCCGTGGAGATGGTAATATGTTTCTTGCTCCTACAGAAAGGATGAGGTAGATGAGGTGGAGATTACCTTTCCTTTAAAAAATTGGAAAGCCCACTTCTTGCGTTTTTCTGGAGCTGGAGGGAAGGAAGGAGAAGGAGACAGCAGTTATTTTACAACTTTGACCTTTTTGTCTCGCAGACTTCAAACACGATCAGGCTGGAGAGGAAAAGAGTAGACTATAAACCGGGAACAGCAAGTGGCAGGGCTGTAGGTACCGTTAGCATTGGATTTATTTTTTTTGTATTTTTTTTAGACTAGGAAGATATGATGGTTTAATCCTGAACAGACAGCGTAGAAATCTTGGCCTGCATTGGTAGGGAAGACTTACGTGCTGCTTGGTCAGTGCAAACAGCATAAGCAATGTGAATCATAGAATCATAGAATTGTTGGAGTTGGAAGGGACCTCAAAGCTCATCTCGTTCCACCCCACTGCCATGGGCAGGGACACCTCCCACCAGACCAGGTTGCTCCAAGCCCCGTCCAACCTGGCCTTGAACACCTCCAGGGATGGGGCAGCCACAGCTGCTCTGGGCAACCTGGGCCAGGGTCTCACCACCCTCACAGGAAAGAATTTCTTCCTCCTATCTCATCTAAATCTGCCCTCTTCCAGTTTAAAACCGTTCCCCCTCGTCCTATGGCTCCACTCTCTGATCCAGAGTCCCTCCCCAGCTTTCCTGGAGCCCCTTTAGGGACTGGAAGGGGCTCTAAGGTCTCCCTGGATCCTTCTCCAGGCTGAACACCTCCAACTCTCTCAGCCTGTCCTCCCAGCAGAGGTGCTCCAGCCCTCGCATCATCTTGGTGGCCTCCTCTGGACCCACTGCAACAGGTCCATGTCCTCCTTATGTGGTGCTGCCGGACCCAGTGAGGCGGAGGTGCGAGGGAGCTGCCTTGCCCTGCTGCATCTCACCCTGCCGGGCTCTGCACCCACGGCTCGGCCTCTGCCACCAGCTCCCGAGCTAAATTTGACACGCATTCGGTGAGCGGGGATGAGGCCGGCAGGCTGGGGTTTCCTGCCTGAGCTCTGCTACATGCAAAGCAGCAGCGAGGCTGTTCGCTTCTTCCCGTGCACCGCGTGACCTTTATTCCTGGCCCTGCTCGGAGAGGAGGGATGAGAAGCTCCATGTCACAGCTCGCAGCGTGTCTTGGCTTGCTTTGCATTCCTAAAGCCAGCCCTTTCCCTGGTGACACGCACATCCCGGTGCCAGGCTGGCTCGTTTCTCTACTGACATTCAAGGGTATCCGTGTGGGTTGCTCTGGACAGCATTGGGGGAATTAAAAATACTGAATTGGACAGTAAATAAAGGAGGAGAGGTCTTGTGAGCTTTCAGAATCTTGGCTATCCAGCACTCATTTCTTTCTCCTGGTTATTTATCGAGGCAGTCCCGCTTTAGTCCATTACTGCAGAATTAAAGAATATACTTTCATAGCCTGTGAAAGCAGAACTTGGTTGTGCACACTGAACTCCTCTTGGCTCATGTGTTTGAGTATTTAAATCCGGTGGGGGCATATCAATTTTCCAGAGCAATCTCGTCAAACGAGGATTGCACCAGGGGTTGATTTGCTCCGTGGGATTCGCCAGGGGAGCTGACCGACCTCGGTGTTCGTGAACAGCCTTTTGCCACCTGGGGAACCTGGGCAGTGAAACTCGTGCCGGGTGCTTTGCCGGCACCTTCCCCTGGAGCCGGGCTGGGCCAGGCCGTGCCATCCCCGGGGCTCATGTGGTCTCTGGAGACCTTGTGTTTCGCTCCTCACCTCAGCCCGGTCCTTCCTCTGGCCCTAGGTACAGCCAGCACCATGTCTTCTGCTCCCGTATGGGATGTAGCCTGTCCTCAAGGTATATTGCATAGAAGCTGTCAAATGTATGTTAAAATTTTATTATGTATGTTACAATAGTATTATTTCTAGATTTTAATAGGAATACTTCATAAAAGTTGTGCTGCCTTCTCGGACACGTGTCTGCTGTAAATTTCTGCTTTTTCTGATGTTCCTCCTTGCCATATGGATTCAGTCAGCAAGAAGAAACTAAGGTGATAATTTTACATACTATTTTTTCTTATTTACAGTAAGTAATAATATTCTGTTTATAGTAATTCTCACCCAAGACATTTACTAGGTTTGAGATGCTGAAACTAAAGCAAAACGAATTGCAGAGTCCTTCCGGGCAGGTGGAGTCCACTGCTGAAGTCAGCGGTGGTGTCTTCTCCGCGTGCAGAGGACCAGCAGGGAGCTGGTGAAGCAGTCGTTGCCCCCGAGCGGGAGCTGGCTTACGTCTAAGCCTTTCCTGCATCCAGGCACGTGAATAGTTCAGCCGAAATCAGTGAGAAGAAAGTCTGCTTAAAGGATACGTTTATAGGGACAACAGGCTGAGGAGTGTGGCAGCCTGGCTCGGTTAAGAAAAAAAAAAAAAAACAAACAAGCAAAACAACAAAAACCAGTTCTGGTATTACAAGAATCCGAATGTAAGTTAAAATGAATGCGAGTTCTCGCATACAACCGAGCTTGGAAATAAATCTCCATGTTTTTATAATAAATGTTACTTTATGGCAATCACCATATGCTACCTCTAGTCCTGTTTTGAGTATAAATCATAACAAGTGTGTATCCTAAAATGCTTTATTGTCTTTTTATGGCCACATACGGCTGCTGTTCCTTCCATTTGTGATTAATTTTTTTAATGGTTCCCCCTAGAACCGAAAAAATAATTAAAACTAATGAATACTCTGCAGCGACAGTAAAGGAATGAGCATATTGCATCTATTCTCACTTCCCGAATCTGATCAAAAGCAAGTGTCGAGCTGTGAAGTTGTGACACTGACATTTTGTACTGAGCTTCCGACCACCTCCTGAGACCAAACGGTGACTTTGGGGAAGATCAGGAATTAAGAGTTCTCATTGTTTCACAGGAATAGTGCTGAGAGGGTAGAATTCAGATTAGTTGAAGTCACAATGTTTATTTCTTGGCAGAGTCTTTTAAAGAAATTAAGCTAATATGTTGAAGATTTCAAGACGGACAGCTGGTTTTTTTCCCTTTGTCCTTGCCCCTGGCTTCAAGATCTGACACATTTTACGTACCAGGACTGGATGGGTTGATTTGTTTCAAGCAAATCCCGTTAAGAGTGCAGCCACTTTTTATTGGCAAACCTGCAAGCCGTACGTGTGTTTTGTATAGCCAGCTTGGCGTAACGTGCTGGGGGAGCTGCGCCTCCGCGAGTCCTGCCCGCTCCGAGCAGCGCCGCTGCTGCCGTTCACCTGGACCTGGGCTCAAAATCCAGAGCTGGGACTCAAAGCGAGAATGCTGCCTCATAGATGTGGGGTTTATCCGCCCTCCAGAAACACATGGGGTTGGGGTTGGGGTTCTTTTTTTTTTTTTTTTTTTTTTTTTCCCTTTTTTCCCGCG
>VYXH01009403.1:350678-375707 GCA_013397275.1 Burhinus bistriatus | reverse complement strand
TTTTTTTTTTTCCCCTCTTCTCCAGCGCCCTTGGGTTTTGAGCGTATGCACGTTTTGCATGGGAGCACGGGCAGCGTCTAGCTTTTCTTAAAAACCTCTAAAATTCACTTCTCCAAACTAATATTTATCTGTAAGGAATGTAATTAAAGTATGTGCGGAGAGGGTGTTGCTGTGCGTGTATCTGCCTCTCTCTGGGCTTCCTGCAGCTCACAGTGGCTTTGAAACGAAGCTTAAGGGCAATAACTGACAGCAAAGCGCTAGGCAGGGGTTATGTGGTTACGGCAGGAGGAAACCTTCGCAGATCCCTTGGGTGGGGGACCGGCCAGGGCTGCAGCCCCTGGGGACTGAAGGAAAGCCAGCTCCCCAGGCAGCTCTTTGCCTGCTGTCGCCTGCCTTCGTTCATTCGGGTGTATGCATGCACGCGGGCACAGGGCGGTTTGAATTTATTGTGAATTTTTGCACATCTCTTTTGCAGGCCATGAGCGACATTGGTGTCCCCAAAGTGTGTCCTGCTCCTCCTTTATGCCGGCGCAGACCTGCAGCCACGCGGTGGAGCGGGCTCTGGGCTCTGCAGCTCCAACCTTTCTGGCCACTAGACTTCTTGGCCAGTTACATCAATAAATACTGTTCTTCTACTGGAACAGATTTAGTTATAAAAATAAGCAAATAATGCATAATAAGAAGGTATCATCATCTGCCTACCTGGTGGGGGGGTAAGTTACCCTACGTTTAAGAAGTCAGTGGTAGAGCCATAAAATTGCATTCCAGCCTTCTGAATTCCAGTTTGATGTCTTAAGCTTGGTACCGTTGGTTCCTCTTTTATGCCTTACGTTGACTAATTTCTGGTTATAAGGGTTTTAACTATTTAAGTCAACTTGCTTTACAAGCAAGATAAAAACAGAGCTTTAGGAAAGTGTTTAATTTCCAAAGGTATTTGTTAATTGATTCCAAAGGGAGAACCGGTTATAGTTAAAAAACAGAAATGTATAAGACAAAAGGGTCACTGAAGTCAAGATACTGCCAGGTGGTCAAACTTTACTGTCTTTACTCCTTTTTAAAAAAAACTTTAGCCATAAAGTTGCCATTTTCTGTACTAGGTTCTCTGTGAGCTTCCCCCTGTACAGTTACATGGTATCATGAGTTAAAGTGAACCAAATCTAAACTGTTGTGGCATATAAAAACAGCAAACAAAGGCAGGCAGCTTTTTTCCCTAACCCCCTGAGATTTATTCTGACAGTTTGCAACTAGATGAAATGGATAATGGAAGTCCCTTGTCACAATAACTCAGTTTAAATGTATTGTCAGATTAATAGACTGAGTTATCCACTCTTCCAAGGAGAAGAATGACTTGTGGTTTCAAATCATGCCCTCGCTCATGGCATCCCATCACATTAACCAAACGGGCCAAATTTAGACTCCCAGCAGAAGCCCGGCATTTTATGCATTGTGTCATAAAAATGAGTTTATTTCTTTATTTTTAATGCCGGCCAAATGATTTCCAGTTGCCACAGCAACATCTGCGGGTGACTGCGCTGCTGATGGTGGGCATGAGACCCCGGTACGGCGCCGTCCCGCGGGCTCGGCCGTGGTTTGCAGCGGGTGTCAGGAGACGCTGGTGCCGGCGAGGCCGTGCACGTCCCTCTCCCGTGCACGGGGAGGTCGGTCCCGCCTCTTCTCACCCCATCCCTCTGCCGCAGCTCCCGCAGCGCCTGGCTGAGCCCAGCGCCCAGCTGAAGGCGTGCGAGTCAGCTCATTGAACTGCTGCTTAACCAGGGTGGTAAAAACCGCTCTCAAAAGGTCTGCAGGGCTGTACTTTGTGCTGCCTTAGGTTGATACGGAGGAGTGGGAGTTTGCAGCTGGTGGAAATGCGGTTTGCTGACTTTCTGCAGAGTTTGTAAAGCATTCTGTAGGATTTACCCTAGTTGGGTCACAAAAATACCGACGGGAAGGCTCTCCCTGTCCTTCCAGTTCCAGGAAGGAAGCGTGCGAGACCACGTCTAGTCATTCCTCTCTTGTCCTTTCGCTAAATAATCTTATGAGATAATTTCACTCTCTTTTCAAGGTTGTGAGCTGGTTCGGAGTTATACATGGCAGAAAAAAAAGTCATCACGGGAACTCTAACCGTTCTGTGATTCTCGGTGTCCAGGCAGGGCGTTCACGGGCTGTAGGAGCTACAGCGCATCATTCGGGGAAAGGATGATTTCAGTATAACCGAAGCAGCCCCTTTTCCTGCCCTTGGCTGTGGTTTTTCAGCAGCGGGAATCCCTGAGACACGGGCAGACCTCCTGGCTGCGGCAGGTGGAACGCAAGATGCGCGCGGGGGCCCCGTGGCAGCAGCAGGACCGGGCACAGTGGTGACACTGGTGGCAGGGGCTGTCCCAGCAGTGCTGTCCCCCGCTCCAGCGGTCTGTCATTGCACAGTGTATGGGCTGTGCCTCTGGGTGGCTGCTGTCGCATCTTTACGTGGGGTTGGTTGGGGGTTTTCAGGGGAGTTTTGGTATTTTGATGTTTTACGTGTTGTCAAAAAACAAGTCTGAACTTGCAGTCCATCCATCTGTCGCACGTGGTGCTGCCTTTAAGAAGCAGGGTTGTTTATTAACACACGTGGAGTGAATTATCCTGGTTTACGTCTGGAGAGTGGCAAATTGTTGGATTTAATAGCTGTAAGCTCCTCTGATCTGCAATCACTGTCTGCTGGATTTTTTGATCTGACAAAGCATCGTGCGCAGTACTGCGAGGATCCTTCCCCAGCCTCTCCGGGGGAATCCTGCTGTCAGGCTGCAAATGTACGGTGCATGAAATGTGTAATTTTGAAGTCTAAACCTCTGAGAGCTCACGACACTCTGAGGCAGCAGTTTACCTTCAAAGTCGCCTCTCTGCCTGTACTTACCACCTCTTGTGATTTAGCACTACCGCTCACATTTCCTCCACAGCAAGTCATAAGGTTTACTTTCTAAAAATCTCATCTTCTTCTCTTAATTAGGCATTTTCACACAATGAACCATATGGGAGTCAATGAAAAAGGTGTCGATGTGCAGCGCAGCCTGGCCCCGTGGATGCTGATGGATAAAGCTGGCAGACGGGTAGATCATCAGCTTTGAAGACTGGCTTTTCTTCTGAAGCCATCGAATAAATAAGACAGGCAGAAGAACTAAATGGCAGGGAGGATGTGCGGCACGGCTCCTTCCTGCGTTACCAGAGGTTCCTCAGGTCAGTGGGGTTTCCACTTCAGCATTGCCTTCTCTGTGATTTTATTAAGCCTATTTTTACTAATACCAGCTGCTACTTGTCCCCTAAATATGGTTGCATTTAAGTGGCTGCCCCTGAGGGGATGAAATGATGCCCAGCAAGGTGCCTGAGCACGAAGTCGAAGTCGGTCAGCTTCTCTCCATTGCACTAGTTGTCTGTAAACCACTTCATACAGAAGGGTGATGAGACACAATTTCATACATAAAAGTTCAGAAGGGGTAATGCTTTTAAACTAAAAGAGGGTAGATTCAGACTAGATATAAGGAAGAAATTTTTTACACTGAGGGTGGTGAGACACTGGCCCAGGTTGCCAAGAGGGGTGGTGGATGCCCCATCCCTGGAAACGTCCAAGGTCAGATTGGACGAGGCTTTGAGCAACCTGATCTAGTTGAAGATGTCCCTGCCCATGGCAGGGGGTTGGACTAGGTGGCCTTTAAAGGTCCCTTCCCACCCAAACCATTCTATGATGCTATGATAAATCATGGGAATTTTTAACTAGCTTAGCCTTTGCTCTTGCAATCTTACCTTTCCTTTCCTCTTTCCCATCCTAGCTGATGTGCTGGGCCTCTTCTTTCTTTTGCTTCTCACAAAGCCTCCATCTTCTGTTTTGTCTTGGTTTTGCACAACTCCATCTTCCATTTTCTTCAAGAACGTAGATACTGTGCCACTGTTTTGGATTTTGCCTTGCAAAGTAACCCAGAATTGTTACAGCGCTTTGGTCCATGATCTGAATTCCCATGTGAAATTATACACACGTTGATTTTGGAAAGCGCTTGAAGAGCACATGGGCAACAGCAGGTTTGGGTTGAGTGCTGTCCCACAGCAGGCTGTTGCAAAAATGTCTTCTCCTCTGAAACGTGTAGGTGGTTGTGTCATTTCTGTAAAACCTCCCTAGAACCATTAATTCCCAGGAACACCTGGAAGTGTTCTCAATGGTGCTGTGTGGAAATTGAAACCCGCAGCATAAACAGTGACGGCAGCGTTTGCGTGACCCTCTCTTGAGTAGCAGAATTGCTGAGCATAGCATATCCCTGAAGCACACCCGAGCTCTTTTATTTTAAACTGTAACCATGAAATAGGAAAAAAGCCCAGTGAAGCAAAAGCTCCTGCCTTTTTATTTTTGCTCTTAACGTGTAAAAATAGAAGCACCTGCTGCCTGCTGGGCTCATTAAATATGTCTCTTTATTTTCATAAATCGCCACGGTAGAATTTGAACTATTTACTCGCTAAACTTGAGGCTACGTTAATTTCCATTCTCCAGTTTTTTGTAACCAATTTTTTGTGCCTTAGCTTTGGAGCTGTTTCCCACCCACCTTTTGTTCAGTGCCCACCTTGGCTTCCCGAGCAGGGTCCCTCCCCCAGTGACTGCAGGGGTTTTGTGAACTTCAAAAGCCGCCTGAAATGTCAGCCACACGCAGCCTTTCTGCAGCCACTAAATTATGGATCAGAATACAGCAGATCAAACAGTTCAGAATTATTCACTTGTGGGTCTTTGCTTGGTAAAGCAATAAAAATCTCTGCGTTTCTTCTTTGGCAATATGTGGGGTGGTTGTTTTACATGCTCGAGAGTAATGTTATCAGGGGTATGGGGGGTGTGTATGTAATATTTTTTTTTAAGCGAGGCACTTCAATCAAAGCTTCATTCTACTGTAAACCCAATTAGCTTCAGTCTGCCAAGTCAGCTTGACTGTCTGCAAGAATGTATGTAAGGCTATGAATAATTGCTAAACTCAGTTTTCTTTCTATCTAAGAGATGCCATGAGGCTTTTGTTACGACTAGATAAACCCTCTGCACTTGTCTCTGAGGTTCCAGCTGAAGACACCCGTTCAAAAATCATAAATCTGTTTGAATAGTGTTCTGTGTGTGAAGAGGCTCGGTAAAAAGCGAGTGCTTTCTTTGCTTTGGAGCAGAAGGTTGCTGAACCCACATCCTGGGCTCCTCAAACTCTCAGGGATTTTGCCTTTAGCTTTAGTGGGAGCAGGACTAAGAATTTACATAGTTTTATTGTATGTGGCTGCAGAATAAGCCCATTACTGTAGGAAAACAGCAGCAGGGCTCTCCCCTGTGTCATACCAAGAGGAAAGGTTAGAAAATGAAATGCTCCAACAATACATGTGGAAAATGGGTCACCTACTTTGTGCGAGGAAGCGGACAGGATGCTCTCGCTGTATTTTAACCTGCCACGTGCTGGTTTCTAGCAGTTTGGACCTGGTTTCCCAGCCACGACGATACCATGTGAGAATATCGGGCTGTGCTGGCATACGGGGTGCTGGTTAATCGACACCCCTGGCTGGGGGATGACAGCCAGCTGGCTGGGCTGTCAGGGATCGTATTGGAGGTGTCCATGGGACTCCGCTGCACAAGCCACCCAAACCCACACAGAGAGGTGGGACACGCAGGGAGCCGTTGGCATCACCTTCTGTGAATTTCTTCCAGGGCTCCTTCCCATCGCTGAGGCTTGTGCTGTAGATCCTCTTGCTTTTGGTCAGCTGGCAAATATAGGATGTATTTCCCAAGATAAGAAAGGTTGGCCATGTTGATATATTCGGTTGGTTTAAATAGAACTTCCCCATCTGCAATGGGTTCCCTCTTAAATATTTACTTGCCTTTCCACTGTGCATGCATAATATCCCTATTTTTCTGTCTCTATCTATAAGCCACCTAAAAAGTTGTCAGAGGGTGGTGAGTCATCCATCTAACTTGAGTTGAGAGTTCCCTTCTCATTTTTTGAAATTAGCCTGTGAGTTCTGTTGGTGTCCCTCAAGGATGGTCGTATTCCAATGTCTTCTTGAAGATTCTCCAACTGTTTTCTTTGAGAATTTTTTTTTAAATTTATTTTCCTTCAAGTCCAAGGTTGAGAAAGTGATATTACGCTCCCTGTAATGGCCATTGTTATGAGCTGTGTGACAAGATTTGGATGCTTCAGGGAAAAGGTTGAGTGTTTTGCAAGATTTGAAAACGTTCAGATTTGTATTACTTCAGTGTTAAATGATGTGTATGTACACTGACACACACACAGAGGCAGCGTTTTTTTCCAGATATGGCATTCTATAAAGCGTCATGACATTATTCCATTTGTCTTGTGTAACGTCTGCCAAAAGTAATATGTTTGCGCTAAGACTGAAAAATTCAGATATGAAAATATTTCCAATGCTACAGGGGAAGATGTGATTTTGACTAATTTTATTATAGCAGGTACATAAGTGAACGCCTGTTTTGACAACTATGAACTAAGTTCCACAAAGTTGGAGTGACAGTGTGATTCCCAGCAGCAGAAGTCAGCGCCACACCGGTTTGTGACAGCTCCAGCTTCCCTTTTCCTACACGAATGACGGTGGTGTCTATTATCGCCTGTACACAGGGATCTGTCAACAACTACTTTCTCAATTACTTGTAGTGTGTATGCGGGGGTGGCACGGAGGAGCAGGTGGCACCTGATAATAGTACATTATCAACAGGGGAAGGTTTCATTTTCTTTAAATAGAAACCACGTCTGAATAGCTGCAAGACTCCCAGACACCGTGAAATCTAGAGCGAAATTTTAGTCTTAGCTCTTTCTGTGGGATTATCTAAAAGACACACGTATGTCCCATTTCTTTTGAAAAACTGTATTGACGGACTGACGCTCCTGTATCTGGGTGTGAACAACAATATAGAGCCCAAGACGACTGGGTGGTCCTCTAGTGACTCTTCCAAGCAGCGTAAAGCACCATATGGTGTATAGGAACAGGGGAGCAGCCCTCAAAAATAGCCGTGAGAGGAGTTTCAGTCAAACGAAGGCTTGTCCCAGGCAGCTCTTAGTAGCTGTTTGTTGCTGTTAGGGAATTAGAAGTGCAGGTTAACGTGATGAGCAGTAATTCATCATCACGATTCAGTTGGATCCTGCCAGTGCTTGAGGACACGACCGCAGCAACGTTTGCGCTGTCAGTCCTTGGATCCTCACTTCCTGCCGGGCAGACCTTGTCACTCCGTTTTTGCCCGGAGGCTCTTCAGAGCCCCCGCTGTTCATGTTGGTCCTTGGTCATGGTGGCATCCAAGAAGGTGTGATTTATCTGGAAAGAAATAAGGGATGTATTAAACTTGGTAGTTACTGTGTATTGACAAATGCCATTGTTACATGAGGGTTTGGGGGTTTTTTTGTTTGGTGTGGATGCAAGTTATTTCAACTGAAAGAGGAGGAACGTCAGCCTCCCCTCGCGAGCTATCAAGAGTGGCAAAAAATTGTCAAAGCACTGTATGGTGGGGGTGGGTACAGAAAAATGGTCACGCTGCTTCTTCCTAATTTCATTAGTAACCATTTTGGTATGTTCGTTACCCAAGGACATTAACGCAAACTGTATTTTGTCCTGGATGGTTATGCCGTTGACTAAAATGTCAATGACGGTGTGTAAAATACAGCTGAGAAATTAGGGATAATTTCAGTGGCTATTAATGAACTACAGCCTTGCTTAGCTGATAGAGTCTTCAGAGAAAGGAAAGATAAAGAGATTTTTGTCTTTTTCAGTCTTTATACTCCCAGTAATATTACCGTTATTGATTAGGTGCAAGAGAAGTTTTACTCCCATTTATTTTAATTTCTGACTGCCTGGCTGATTACGGAGGCTGTGTGTGCAAGCTCCGTGCATCTCAGCTGAGACGCTGAGGGTGCGCATCCAGGGAAGCCGATGGGAGCCCGGCCAGGGCCAGCTCTTCAGAGCTACGGAAAGAGCGGCACGGAGGCAGCGCCCAGCTGTGGGTCGTACTGCTCTGCAACACCCAGGAGCAGTGGGTCCATCTCCTTCGGCATTTTCTTGAGACCTTTTACTTATTGCCTGTTCACATGTCACTGCTGAGGATGAGTTTCTGTAACTTTTTGCTAGGAGCCTAACTCAAGTTGGGCTTTGTGGTGGGAATCGGTGGGATGCACGTCTCGGCAGAATTCAGCACGCTTATCTCAGCGTTTTGTAACTAAAGAGAGCTCTGGAATGGAACAACATGTGGAAGCTATTTTAGAAGATTTATACATATATACATATATATATATATATAGAGTGCTTTAAATGCAATTAGGGAGATTCAGCTAAAGGTTTTACATTAGCTCATTAAAGCATGGCAGCTGTAACTGATCCTCCCGGCAATGAACTGCGGTTTGCTAAATGAGGAGAGGCGGCATAGCTGCCCTGCTCCTGGCCCTGTGGCGGGGCTGGAATATTCTGGGATGGGATGGCAGATGGGCTCCTGCAAGGAATCCCAGAAATTTCCTCAGATGGATTTAGCAGCATGATATTTGATATAATCAATATATAGAAGATCGTTGTTGTTTCTAGTCCAACGCACAACTCAAGCAGAGGGAGCACAGCACACGCAGCCGTAGATTTCATGCAGAGGAATTCTGGCAACTGGACTGACAATTGTAGCCAAAGAATAAAGTGTGGATTTTTCACTTCATTTGGGTGTTCATGCATGTGCTCTTTATTCATTAGAAGTGATACGGAGGGACTTTGCAGTATGCAAAAGCTCCACGTGCTGCTCCAGGCTTTCTCTGCAGCATCTGTGGTCCTCTTGTGAGGCAGAACTTCTGTGGCACCACATAAATGAAAGCATCGAGACAGTTCGGAGCTCTTGGAGAGTCTTTGGGACTGCGGCAGCGGTGCTGGGGTGGTTCGACGGGGCGGTTGGCTCTGCAGGAACCCTGAGTTGTGGGAGAGCCAAATTCAACGGAGCTGCTGCAAGAGCCCGCAGGAGTGCTTCAACCTGGGCAGCGGCCTGGCCCTGACGGTCCTCAGGACTGTCCGAGTGGAACAGCCATGCTTTGGCCACTCGTCACTTTTGATGGCTCAGCTCTGCTCAGCTGCAGCTTAGAGCCAATTAATTTTATGAATCCTATTTGTAGCTCATGTTCCTCCTTATATAATCCTCATTTGTTTCAAATGAGCAGAGAGTGTGCCCCTGAGATTCTAAACATACCTCTTTAGTAAAGTTCAAACAGAAATTGTTACCTACAGAAGCTAAACTTAGCACAATTATATGAAATGAGATGAAGAGAATCCTTTTCAGTCCCCTACCAGGTGTTAGATAACACAGCACTGGGAAGAACGGGGGAGAAGGTGGCTGCGCAGTGTTGTGAACGTCAGCATTAATGATCTATTGCATTTATTTCTTCAGTAAGCAGAAGTAGATTAAAAACCAAAATGCAGAAGTTAATTGGGCAATCGCACAGCAATCGGTCTTTCCTTTTGTTCTCCGCTCCCCGTGAAGCCCTGCGCTGCCGGAGCGACAGTTGTGAATAACAGCGCGCAGCTGGGGCAGCCTCTTTCTTACCGGCGGCATCAAACGCAGGGAACGAAAACAATTTTAATGAAGCCTTGTCCCGTTAAAATCTCAGGGAGCGCGCAGCCCGCGGTGGCCGGGCAGGAGCGATCCTGCTGGCTCCCTCCCACCGTCCTGCCGGGGATGCAAGCCCAGCCGAACGGGTCTGTCCTCTCCTCGCTGGTGTCCTTCCGTCCTCAGGAGGGGCTCGGAGAGTGTTTCGGGAGCAGTTTTATAGGTGATAAAGGCAATCAGAAATCATGTGTTATCGCTGCTTTGCCGCACAACACAACGTGTCTCAGGCTGCTGAGGCTGCTGGATGCCCCAGTCGGGACATTGGTCTCACCTGCCAGCTCCAAGATTCCTTTCACAGCCTTGTGGTTCATCTTCCAAAGGTATTCCTCTACAACCCGAAGCGTGAGAGGAGCCAGATTGTTTAAGGTATTGAAGATTTTAATAAGCCAAACCGAAAAATGCTCAGCTTTTCTAGTAAGCACGCAGCTAAAGAGCACAAAGAGGAGAGGAAGGCGGCAGCCACTTCACAGTTCGGGAAACACCGGCTTTCGTTGCCGTCGTGACCACGGCACACCTCTCTGAAATCAATGAAAGTCAATTCTGCCTCGGAGTGATAGATTGCTTTGAGATCTCAGTAGAATTTTTCTCCAAATTGCAAACTGGATGAGGGTCTTACAAACTGTGAAAGCCCTAGACTCAATGCACATTAATTTTCTAGCTTATTTTCTATGCCATTGTGGGAGCAATAAACAGGAATGGAGATCAGAGGTTAGCTGTGGGCTCTCCGGTGGAGCCTCTCCCTTGGGAGAAGCAGGGCCAGGAAGAACCGGTGGTGTGGGGGAGCTGGGACACCCCCCGGGCACAGGTCCGGCGGGAAGGGACTTTCTTTTAGGAGTTTTTGGAGATCTACTTTAGCAAGGTATTTTTTTACCCTTTCTCTAGTCCAATTTAAAGCTGGCTGTGTGTGTGCAGAAGGCAAATTCCCTACTACCAGGAGCAGCTCTCCCTGCAAAAATTGTTAAGGCGAATTAAGTTGCAGGAGTATATACGAGAAAAGATTTGCTTTTCCTCTAAGGAATACGAGGATATTTGTCAATTCCTCTCCATTAGAAACCTAAGACATTCAGAGGTAGAGATGAAAAGTGAAAAACCCATGAAGATCAGATGAAAGGATGGAAATTATCATTCAGGTAACCCAGCTACCTTAACACTGTCACCATGGAGATCCCCGATTATCTTCTGCTCTTTGCATGCAGAGTGCTGAGAAACACTGGTTTCATAATTGCCATCATATTTCTCCGGGTATATTAAGCTCGCCTGTGGAATAATGCTGATCAGATCTTGAATGATTTCAGATAACTAGCGGTAACATATTGAATCAGATGATTCGATACTGTGATTTCCAATGCGGGGATCATTCCCTGTGTTTCCACACGCAGTGTGCAAGCACGGGGATGGCTGTAACGGTGCTGGGGGGACGCTCAGGCGTTCTGGGGTGTGCTGGGCTGGGAAGAGAACTGTGGGTTTGACTGATGAGCAAAGTAGTGTAACGTTCTGCTGTGGCTTGCTCTACATTCCTTGTATTTTCGGATTTCTGAACTCCTGACTCTGATTTTCCTGGATTTCTGACTTGGAAAATGTCTTTGCACCGCAGTACCTGCTCAGAAGCCGTGCGGACCCAGCCTTAACTTTCTCTTTTTTTTTTTTCCTTTGTTGTAGGTCAATACATGTGGGCTCAAAGAAATATTTTACACCAGAAATACAATTAGGTGTAGCTTTTTAGATTGTCTTTTCAACCTGCCTTCAGTGCCTTAAGTAGCTCCCTTCGATGAATTCAGCTGGTGCGTTTCCTCCTTTTCCCATCCGGCAAGTTTCGGGGTTGACAGCAGAGAGGTGTCACGTTTGTGGCTGTAGCTTTAAATGAAATCAAAATTTGTCTTTCAACCTCTTGTGTCCCTAAAACAATTTAGTCCTGCTGTAATTATTAGCATTCTCATTAAGAACAGTTTAGCTGAAAATCAAGACACAAAGACGCAGTGACTTCATCAAAGCAACGCAAATCCAGATAAGGCTAGGTTTCTAATTCAACTTTTATGCTTTGAAATAAATCCTCAGAGCATCAATTACTGTATCTGTTATAAAGCAATTACTATCAGCCTCCATTGCTCCCTTTTACATATTTTAATTTAATTATTATTTTTGCTTTAAAATATCGGGTAAGGAATTTTTCAGTTCCTCAAGAAGAACTAAAGCAGACAACAATAAAAAACTTCTGTAAAAGCAGAAATTGCTTTCTTTTGTAATCAGGTTGATTAGACTCATGTATAATCATACATAGCAGGTGGGAAGATTAACATTTCACTAATTCCTAGTGGTCATTACTGCAAGGAAATTTAATCTGCAGAGTTCACAAGGATTGGAGTTGCATGCTGGTAAAGCTCATTTAGAAGACAGAGCAAAAACAACACAACTTTATATTCCGGAATCCAGTTTCACTCAAAACTGTTGTGGCCTGCAGGCAATATGCATGCACCCAGTATCTTCTACTTAATTGAAAAATAGATTTGTATTGATCATGACCACTTAACAAGCACATTCAGAACCGCGCCTGTTCTCAGTTGCTTTGCTCGGGAATACAGGCAGACCCGCAGCCCGTTAAGCTGGTTGATAAGATAGATATTTTTACAGCAAATGTGTTTTTTCTGTGCGGGGGCTGTATGAGTACACAGCACTACGAGATTAATTCTCATATTTGGATCAATTCAGAATAATTCTGCTGAAGTTGAACAAGTTTTTCATTTTTTATATGAAAGCAAAATGTGACATAATTATTATGATCAGATTCCGCTTCACTACCCAGGATGTGGGGTTTTTTTAATTCAAAACTCCAAAATAAAATGCCCAGCAATTTGCGATGTGAAAGTTATGGTCACCTGCTACCCCTGCACCTACATCTCTCATCTCCGGACTTCTTACTTTTAGTTTCTACCGGCAGGAGACTTTCCATCAACATTCAGTAGTACGGCTCAGGGTGTCTGTGACTAAGCTGGAAATGCTTGCAGGAATATTGGATGGGTAAGTAGGGATGACTACTCCGCTTTTTTACTTGTCTGGGGTCTAGCTGAGATGTAGCTGTGTTTTCAGTCTCCCGTGAGCAAGAGCAAAGGGAGATGAACGAGCAAAAAGGAAGACAGTGGTAAGTCTAAAATTAAGGGCATTACTGAACGGGAGATGGAAGCAGAGCCTGAGTTTAGCAGGGTAAGCAGCACGCTCCTCCTCCTTCACCTGGGACTGACTCCTTGTGCTGCAGCACCTGGGAGATCCCAACGGTATAAACACATCAGGAAGCTGGAGTAGAAAGATGGGAAGGGGAAGTTTAACCTTGGCATGTTGTGCTCTGTATACTGGGAGACATTACAGGACAAATCATACTGAGATATGGCCCTGCCATCACAAAACAAGCAACCCACGGCCAAGTGCCTCGCTTTTGAACGTTGTCACTGGTTGAAGTTGCTTTGAAGACATCTCCTAAAAAAGCATCTCATCCCAGTCATACCCACTGAAAAGCCTCTTGCATCTGCCTCAGAACGTTGCCCACGTGAGAAGTTGAGAGGTGGGACCTGCACCGAACCCGTGAAGCCGTGTCGCCACTCCTGTGCTGCTGTGGACCAAGGAGGTCTTTGGAACAAGAGGTAAGGTGCCACCGCGGGGCAGAGCTGGCTTGGCTCAACAGTTCTCCCTCCAGCGGGAGCCCGTGTTGCTGGTCTGCACAGAGGGTTTCCTCTGGTCCCCCTCTAAATACCAGGGCTGCAGCAACTCTCCTGTTGACTTAGTTGGGCTCATTAGGCTCATTTTCTTACCTAACGTTTTAAGGGCAAAAATACATTCCTTTGATCTATGCGGTTAAAAGTATAGTTGAGCTGTATTGTTAAAAAAATTATTAAAAATTACTGGATGGCACAGTAGCTGGATTTGGCTGGGTTAGAGTAGGGTATTATCCCTCCAAATAAAACAAGTGACCACTGAGCGTATGTTTTATTAGAGTTTTATTGAACATCAGAGATTTTTACTGTGATAATTATGATGATATTCCAGTGATATAATGCTGGTGTCCTTTATCCAAACAAAGCTTCTGTGAGTCTGAGCCCTGGTGGGACTGGTGATGCTTTCTTGTCTCTTCCAGGCCCACGGACTTGCATGAAAATGTGGCTGAGGCTCAGACCTCTGGCCCAGCCCCATTGCTCTGCCCAAATTATGCTAAGCTCAGGATTACGGAAGTTGTAATGGGGGTAAACAAAATCAAAATAAACTCCTGCTGTTGCAAGAGTTACTTCCACTTGTTTTTCAAACTGTGGGTGCAGAATAACAGCCATGAAATACGCAGCAAGAATCAAAGCGAGTTAAGTGCAGCTAAACTAGGTTAATAGTGGTGTAGATGATGGCTTGAAGATCAGGAACAGCTAAAAATGTGCCTGCACTGATGGTAATGGTGTATTAGCCTGATAAAGGGACTGATTTTTGTAAGTCAGTCTTCAGTCAGTGTCTGTCTCAACTCTCGAACGCAGCCTGCTCTTGGAAAAGATCCCATCTGAGCTTAGCGTTCCGGTTTAATCGTGGCCAAAGTACAAAGTAATACATTCCAACAATTGGGTGTAGGCACGGTACTTAATCCTCACTGCCATCTGTAGTTTGAAAACGTTCCTGGGGTTTAAGTGATGGAGTGGCCGAGCACAGCTGGAGGGTTTGCCCCTGCGAGGTGCCAGGTAAGCCCCGGCGGGAGAATTTCCATCCCACCTAAAATTAGGCAGCTTGACCCCGTGCTGGTGGCTGAGGGGTGAAATGGTGGGGTGACCCGCCTGGACTAAGGGGGTGCCCTGACCCACCGCAGGGGGATGGTTCCCTTGCTCCTCCCTCCACAGTCCGGCATCCAGGCTCCGTGCCCAAAGTTAGGTGTGTCCCATCTTTGGGTTAAAAAAGATGGACAGGAGCCTTGTGGGGCTCCGGGAGAACGCAAGGGATGAGCAAACAGGAAAATGTCACGGGACTGTCACTAGCAAAGATGACAAAATTAACGAGTAAACTCAGAGGCAAGTTATAACATCAATATGCACAGTAATAAGGGACAATGAATCACCGGAGATCTGTTGCTTTAATGATGCTGTTGTAAAAATGATGGCCGTGAGCTATTTCAGACCACGTATACTGAATTTTGGCTGATGCTTATCAGTTTATATGCAAGAAAATTTACAGCATGCAACCTAAATGAAACAGTCCTTTAGACAAGAAGAAATGGATTGCAGGTGCAAACAAGCATGAAATGAAAATCTACTAATGAGTTTCCATTAGTAGCTAAATACATAATCGAATAATTTTTAGCCAACATAGAGCAATGAGAAAATCAATTTATTCCTCATAAGTACTACAATATGGCTTGATGCTCTAGTACATCTAAAGCTGGTTTTGTTAAGTGAAAGCTGAGCTTCGGATTCAGTTAAAGCTCAGCTCTAATAGCAGCAGAACATGAGTTTGCTTTTACTGAATATGAATGGAATGTATTTTCTTCGGAAACCCTAAATAACGTAAAGTACAATGAGGTATTAGGTAATATGGAGTATTTCCATCTGAAAGCTAGAGACTGAAATATTTCAGAAAGATGGACTAGCACTGGCACATCTGACTTTACTGACGCACATCCATTAATGAAGTAAGCATGGCTCCTCATCTGCTCTTGAAGCAATAGTACCCTCCCTGTCCGTCCTTTTTGCTTTAAACAGCCTCTAACCTGAGTTTTGTTTGCACGGTGTTTTCGCACCTTATTCAACTATGGTAAATATTTCTCCTTCACCTATGGAGACCCTGATTTCAAGGCTCTCACAGCCATATACATAAACAAAATAGGTTTGAAAAGCTGATTTGAAAGTGGTGAGGATTCTGCAGCAGCAGACGCACTTTAGTGTTAAAGAGGCACCACTTCGGCACCATGCGTGAGAATGGCAAAACCGTGTGATTTTGCAATTACGGCACATGAATGAAATTTATACCGAGAAACTGGCTAATATATACAGTACAAATAATTTCACGTTTCTTCCAGGCCAAATTCTGTCACCTTTACTTCCAGCAAAGGTGTGCGTCCCATGGGCCTCACGGGGCTATCCATGGAGGAAATCCCATTCCATGAAGAGGAGCTCAGCTGGGCACGGTCTGGCCTCCACCGTCCATTGGTTTTAATTACGGACAGGTAGGTGGGTTTCTGCTTCATCCCCTTAGAAACACAACCCTGTGAGCTAAAAGCACTCAGTACTTTTCAGGGCAAGATACTGAAATCAAGAGGAATTTTAAATGGGATAGGCTTGGAGACTGACATTAATCACAACGTTTTAAGGCTCAATAGTTTATGAGCCAATGTATGCATAACATTTACCAAACCAGAAGTCAAAGGAAATAATAATAATAGAGAAGGAGAAAACCAAACACTTTGTAGCACCTTTTTTCAAGGGGGATTCATTGTGATAGCTCAGCCTTATTAAGTTTTTAAAATACTGATTGATATGATGGGGATCCTAGATCAGAAATAGTTACTTGCTTGCAACAGATTTCAGTGGACATTATTTCTCAGTGGATCTTACACGTGGAAGTTGAAGCTTATAATAAGCTGAAAAAGAAGTGGACTTGCTTGGATGCATAATACTTCTAGACAAGCTTTCAGTAAATGCATGGCTGCATATAAATCTTCTATTTTAGCATGACAAATGTATCCCCTCATAACAGAAACTCCAGCAAACTCTGAATGGAAATGTTCTGGCTGGTGGCGCTCCAAACGAGGAAGAGGCTGGAGCACAACCAAGCTAATCATCGCGTTAAATGTCTCGTGTTCGGTGACCAGCTCTTGCCCACCGATGGCCCCTTGCTCCACAAACAGCCGCGTTGAATTCGATGGAGTGACAGCTTGTATTCACACAGCGCTTTTGTATCTGATGGGCTCCCTAAAGGACTTTCGAATTTGTCAAACTGAAATATAGTCCATTCACTACTGAAGTCAGCTTCCTCCGGCCTGGAAAGCACGTAACTCTGCAAGACAACTGGAAGGGCAGTTGGGGCAGGTGCGGTGCAATGATCTAACTTGGCATTTGGTAGGAATGTGGGAGTTTTTACAAGCCAATTTCTGAAAAATACAATGTAGCATCTGTCGTGTATTCAGAATTTCAGGTGTGGGTTTCTTCTGAAAGCAAAGCCTCTAGTTTTAGGCACCTGTCAGATCTGCTGGCTGTAAGGCAAGGGGAAAAAACTCTCTTTTGACCCCCAAAAAGGATGTATGAGAAATGAATAAATGCTGTATTTCCAATATGAGAAGAGATTACTGCCTTTAGTCTTGATCATACCACTGCCACAGAGTATGGCTTGACCAGAAAATGGTGACGGTAGTGAGAACGTGGGGCCTCCCAGTGGGCTGCTGCCTGTGGCCGTGTGTCTTCTGTGTTATCCTTACCCTCCCATTGCCACTGCCGCCTCCTCTGCCCACATACAGATGTGCAAAGAAGGATATAGAGGTAATTCTCAAATCCGTGGAGACTGCCGTTCTCGGGCTCATGCTCAGGATATTTCCTACCAAATTATTGTAACTTACTGCAGAACAAATGCCTGATAGAAAAGCATCAGGAAAGACATCTTTTTTTATGGTCTTTACCAGTTATTATTGTAGCAATGATGGCTTTCAGGGAACTGGAGATGGCTCTGTCGGAGGTGGTAATGGCACTTCTGAGCTGTTGATTACCTCCACATTGTGCCATTTCACCACGTTTGATAAAGACATCGCTGTTCTCTGAAAGCCATCGATGATTCAGTGATAATACAAAAATCAGATTGGATTCCAGGCGCTTTCTCTGGCATCCGGTGTTTAAAACGGGGTGTCCCTGTGCCATACAGAGCGAGATGATTTCTTTACAAAGACGTAATATAAAACCCACTTGAAAATAACATGTTTTCATAAGAAGCTGTTTGCATCTGTGATTTTTAAACCAAAGTGAGACATAAATTATTGGACACTATCTGGATATGGCTGAAACTTCTGAGGCTCGTTTGACTCAATCTGTCTCCATTGACTCCACTTGCCATTGTATCAAACTTTAGTGTCTCTACAGCAGGCAAATGAGAAAATAAAGTATTTCTCTGGCTTTCTGCAGAACTCTGAATGCTGGGGTAATTTGGAGATACTCGCAAGGTCTCCCTGAACGCACCTGCATGGATGGTATGTGCGGATAAGTGATGATAGGCAAGAAACCAGGAACACAGGAAAGCAAAAATAATAGTTCCCAAGTTATGTCAAAGTGTTAGAAACGTCTGCACAGCCTATCTAGCTCCACCTTGGAGAGCCAGCTAAAGTGTCTCTTCCTTCCCATCTTCCTCTAAAACTCTAAATGAGAAACAAATAAAATTTTTGTAACCTTTTATAGCCACTGCCATAACCCTGTGTATCAGCCAGCATCCTTTATCTCTCACCAGCTGGAAATCACGCATTTTCATTGCCCTGAATCACCAGATGCATTCATCAAACATGACAAATGCCTCCAAAACAGTAAATCACACCACTCGATCTCAATGGGCTACATAATCATTGTCATACCGACAATAAATTTGAAAATATCTGTGTTCCAGACTCAAATACCTACAGCTCCTACCAGGGCTGAGAAACTGCTGAAGGAAAACTGAATCCTAAATTAAGTTTAAGAGTTTTTCAGTCCCTCAAAAATTTGATAAACTCATGAATTTTCGTGAGGCTTTCTGATTTACTTTTAGAAAAAAGTATTTTTTTCTACCCACAGGAATAATTCATGGAGTAAAAGACGGTTTCCAAGCATAAGGTTTTATCTTAGTAAGTACAAAAATGTAGAAGGGAAAAACTCCTCCTCTGCTCTCCCGGCGAGTTGCCGGTTCTGTGGCCCTGCCCATACCTTGCTCCCTGATGCTCCTGCATCCCAGAGGACCTGCACCTGCCCGAGGGTGGCATTGTAAGGGGCTGGCAATGCCTTTACAGCTTCCGAGGGGAGAGAAACGCAGCAGAGCATCTTCCTCCTTTTCCTGATTGATGGGACCCTGCACCCGAAAGGCACTGGCAGGAAACCGCTAAAGTCATCACAGGTCAAACTTTTGGTATCGCTCAAAAAAAGGAGAAGTTGGGCTATGGACGTATGAGCAAATTGCTCTAAGGATCCCATATATCAACTGACCTGTGAGAACCACGTCTTTTCTGCAGTGAAAGCCAGGCAACGCAAGGTAACTTGATAATCTTAATTAAAGAGATTCTCATTTTCTTTGGAGTTGGTCAAGGCTAGCAAAGCAGTACTACCTCAGAGAACCTTATTTTATCCAGGAGCACACCCAGGCAGATTACAGCTCACTATCCAGTAAGCTGTTTTACTTCCGCGGAGCTGTACTCCACGGTCAGAGTGTTTAAACAGATGTTTTAAAACAAGTTCAGTAGAAGATGCATGAATGTAAACTTTTCCTCTTCGATATTTATAACCCAAAGTCAAAACCCTTGTGTTTTTGTGTAGGATTGCAACATGGACATGTAGGAAGTCTTTGTTTTCAGTCCATACATGAATCTTTATTTTTTTAATGTGTATTTATATACATTTATGTGCATATACAATGACTTTGTCACAAAAGCAAGCATAGTATTTGCTGCTATGCAGTCATACGGCATTTTCTTAGGTCTCTGCTGAGTGCTATTTTTTGCATTTTTAATTTTAAGTCAGGTCAAAAAGGAGACTTGCCTGGGATTTTTCACTGTGTTTCTGCCACACAGTTCCCACTAACGCTGAGTGCGGGATTTTGCTGTAAAAAAGATGCTGATTTCGCAAGAAACCAAAACCTGTGCTGACATCAGTGGGAGCTGTGTATCTGGAATGATTAAAGACGAAAGCCAATGATACGACTGCATGGTATTAGCCTGGGATCTGGGAGATGAGTAGTCTTTGCTCTGCAACTGTATCCTCTTAATCAGGGGCAACTTAAGGTGACCGAAAACCCGATCCGGCTGATCATCTGCACCGTGAACTTCTAAAGTCATCTCCCAGCAGCTGCCCAGTTTGACCTTGAAAGCTGTGATGAACATCTAGGTAAGAGGGAAGGTCTCCAGCCTGTCCTCACCTCCAGGCCTTTTCTCCTCGATGTCCCTGGCATGACCGTCCACCGGCAGCAACAACCTCGTCCTCTCCTCTAGGCTCCCAGGTCCTCGCTGTGTTGCTTCTCCTTCCACAGCTCCTCGGGCGAGCTGAGCTCCCAGGGAGACCCCCTGCAAGAAGGGCTTTCTCAGGTATCTATTAAATTGCTATGGCTGTGGATACCTTCCACGACTATTTTTTCCCAAACATCATCTGATTTACTCCAGTGATAAATCCAAGGTTCTGTGTAATCATTTATTTCCTTGACAACGTAGGTTTCTGTTAGAAAAATGCCCAAACCTGGGACCTATTATGGCAATTGACAGGTAAAAATTCAGCTTGTGCCGACTCACGCTGTTTAGCATATATACCCAAACGGTGAGCAAATGGCATGTGTCACAAACCCACAACCGCCTTATTATACTGCAAGAGCCACAGGGGATGCACACGGTGACAGGGAAGCCAGGTTCTTTTCAGCCCTTTATCATATTCGGAGGGTTAATGGGGCCGAGATTAAAATATCTGAAATGATTTTCAGTGGTAAGGACTCTTGAAGCCATGATTCTTGCAGACTAATTGCCCCCAAAACAGTTTTTTAACCCGTTGTTTGATACAGTTTTACCCGTCAAGCTAGAGAGAGGTGTCAGAACGTTAAACCTGTTTGCACGAGGCTTATTTGATGTGACAAGCAGCCAGGAGCCTGGCAGGAGAGGATTTTCCCAGCTAAGAATTACAAAAGCACGTCTTCGTTTTGGAGACAAGTTCAGAGGAAGTATGTAACATCAGCCAGGCACGGTACCACGATCAGCACAAAGCTTAGCAAGGATGTCTGCTGGCATCCTGAACGTCACAGAGGAGGTGGCTTCAGGTTTCTGTTTTTCGGGCTGAGCTCTGCCTCATTCCGTTATGATCAGACGTTGGGTGCTGAGGGGCTGCAGTCTCCGGTTGTGCCCACAGAGCCCAAGAACCTCCCCAATAGCCACAACCTGCAGCTGCAGGTCCTCCGGTAGCACAGGCAGGTTGTGCCTCGCAAACATCCTCAGAGGTTCCTGTGCCATCAGAAAACAGTGGGGACAGGTCCAGCAGACTCCCTTTCCTTTCCCGTTCGCTGGCAGTGGCTCGGGAGTAGAAGACACAGACCGTCTGTGTGTGGGGGCTGCTCCAGACCTGCTGGAATGCAGTTACCTCTGGGGTGCTTCATCAGTGGTTTCCATACATAGAGTATTTTGGAAGCAGCAGAAAAATGCTTTGTGCAATTAACAATATCAAAAAGGACTTTGGATGCTAGAGTATAAATAACTAAATGCCCAAATCGCTTTCTCTTCTTGGAAGAGATCCACAACACAGATGCTGTTGGGTATATTGTCTTTGGAATGGCTCTGTCCTATTCCTTCCTCAGCTGCCTGTACCTCCTGCTCTGCCGTGGCACTGCTAGGCTCCCTGCATGGCCACACTCGATTTGTCCAAATAATGGTCTTTTGAAGAATAATGCCCCTTTACTCAAGGTTAAGAGACGGCTGAATCAGTGAAAGCAGCGCTTGGAAGTTTTCCTGGGAGGTTACTGTCTCAAGTACTGGTCAGGACCTCATCCGGCTCAGCCCGTTGGAGTTGCTGACACTGCAAACCCCGCTGGGGAGATTGCAGGCTGTAGTCTTTCCCGTTAGAAACCCCACAAATAACCTCCCTTGCTACAGAATGAAATATGAACCTGTATTTTTTCTGATTTCCGCAAGTAAACCCGTTAACCTCTGGATGCGAAGCTGCTTTCCACATTGGCAGCCGTCCAACCCAGATGCAATGTTCAAGTGGAATTGTCATTAATGTGACAGCGCATGTGAATGGCAGGTTTGCGTAGCTGCCGTTAACAAGACTGCTTTCACTTGGATGGGCCCAGAGCATTAAATCTGTATTCTGGGTATGTTTGGTCCAGGGCAGACATACCGTGCTCCCTGTCAGGTGCTGCAAACGCAAACCTATGCTATTAGTTTCATTAAAATCGAACCTAGATCTTAATGAAGCAGCTATATTTTTGGCACCTAACTTGTTCTGTTGAACAAAATATTTATTTTAAAAATTAATAATGTTAATAGTCGTTTAATTATGTGAAGCGTTCGCGCTTATTGCTTTGACTTTTTCCATGGGCCTATGTCACTAAAAGGAGAGGTTGTTACTCTAATACTGGCCAACGCACCACCCAAACCCAGCCGCTGCTGATGCGATACAGCTTTTCACCTGAGCAAAACAGTCCATCTTGCAGGAGCCCCAGGAGCAGTTTTGATTAAATTAAATGATTTTTTTGAAGCAAAACCATTGATCTGCTACAGTTAAAGTTATAGTTTCACTCCTACAAATACTTAAGGTCTTGCTGCCTCTGTTTTGGAAGTATTTATTTCTGCGGAGAGAAGTAATTTTCAACGACCGATCCAAACTTTCTGTCATTTGTCTTTTCTTCCTGTTGCTGCCAAAAGGAATCCGCTCTTTCTACCTCTACGAAGGTGCGTGACCAGAGCATTCACTGAACACCCAGTTTGGCTTGAAATTTTGTGCTTAGCAATATACAAGGGGCTGAGAAATGCTGAGAAATAGGGCGCTAAGTGTAGGACACTGCATCCATGGAGAGTTACATCTCTTCCAGAGAGAGCCCAAGTGCCTCGATGTGCTGTGAAAAAGTAAGCACTTCACCTTTTTTTGTTATTCATGAGTGAAAATTCATGTTGTTCTTATTTATACCTGCCCAAGGCTGAGCGTTCTGACCCTGATCCAGCAAAGTTCTTGCTTTACTTTAAACCCACACATAATTTCATTGACTTGAAAGCAGTCTACAGCTTCCCCTGGACTTCATCTCCTCCCCTTCTCATCAACTACTCTGAAAGACGCACCGTCATTTTTTTACCTCATTCAGTAGGTGGGAGAATCAGATGGAGGTGACAAGACCAATGCGGCCATTGCAGCTAGGAAAGGACGTAGGAGAAGGTAGAGTCTACTCAGCCTTTAACCGCGGTGAATCCTTCAGGCTGGTGTAGACCTTGCAGCCGCTGCAAGGGATAGCTGAAGCTGGGGGTGCCTTTCCACTAAACCACCCCTGTGTGAGCAGCACCCATTGATTTGGTACCCGCTGTGTGGTACCCATGGACAAACCCTGCTTTTTCAGACATCGGTACGGGTGCCTGGCACTCGCAAAGCAGACTGCTCTACAATTGCCTTCACGTGGTGTTAGGGGGCTTTTGATCTCTTTAGGTATTGCGAGGCATGGAACCGCCTGAGAACAAAATGTAACACAAATAAATAACGATATAAGAGGTGTCCAGGTGGTGTGGGTTAAGGAGGCGGGATTTGGAGTGGGAGGAAAAAATTTCTTCCAGTCCAGCTCACCAGTCCCCTGTGTGCGGACTAATTTTAGAGATAATTGTTACATGATTTGCTGAATATAATCTACGGTTATCTGTGTCCAGCAAAATAAAGCCCTGTCTAATTCTGGATAGCCACAGGGGTGATTTCATAGTTACACTGAAATGAGAATAAGGACTTGTTAATGATCTTTAAAGATCACATCATTTAATCTGTGCTGTTGGTAGTTAAACCAAACTGGTCACGAAGGGGTACGTGCTCCTTCCAGCGCAGGCAGCAGCTCCTGTTAATTCCAGCGGCAGGGAGACAGGAAGGTGCCTCTGGTCACACATCTCACCTCGGTGTGACAGTATCAGCCAAGTGTTTGAGGCAAAGCATGGGAAAATTTGCTGTTTTGCTTGCGTAACTACTCTGCAACCTGGAGCAAAGGGTTTAAAGGCCAGGTCCTGCTGCTGCTGAGAGTGCTTCTGAAGTGCTAAGAGCCTCTGCGTCCCCAAAGAGCGAAGGTGGGACGTGTTCTGAAGCTGGCAGAAATTACCGGCCGGAAAATGCTTACTCTCCAACAGGGCAATTAGGAACAATGGGAGCTGCTGGGCACTTGATGGGCTTGACGTGAAAAAAACCACTGTGGAAAAGTACCAACACCTCAGGAGGTGATGCTGCTATTTCTCCTGCTTTCCAGTGTTTTTCTGGCTTGAGGTGTGATTCTCCACTTCAATAAAACCTTTGGGTTGGGTTATGGAGGGAGAGACAATTCACCTTAAGGAGCAAATGACAGAATCACATTTGTCTGTGGTTTCCAGTACAAAAGAAGAGGGGAGCAATCAGTTCTCCTCTCCAAAACCAGGTCCGGGGAGCTCACTAGATTGAAATAACGTGATGAAGAGCTAAAGTTCACCTAACAAAGTAAGGTAAATTATACTCAGCTTACTGGAAATTATTAATGGCTTTAGATAAAATTTGACAAATAGTTGTGAACAAAAAGGAAAGAAAATGATCAGAACAAACAACTTTGAGAGATGTTTCTAACTTTTGTTTTCGAAATGATGCTTTCATTTCTCAGTTAGCAAAAAAAATGCAGTCGGGGAGGCTTTAAAGGACTGTAAAACCTAACCAGGCTGGACAAAACCTACTAAGTCACCTTGAAATAAGTTTTTCAAATGTTTAGTCAATGAAACTTTTTTGCAGGGTGGGTCAACCCAAAAATATATTTTAATGCCTTTTTCCATTACTTACTTTGGCTACAAAGTGGGGGGAAAAAAAATCTCATGATTTTGTAGAGCATCAAACTGGTTCCACCTGCACCAGCAGTTCAGAATTTACTACCAACTCAACTAGTTCTGGGGTGTTTAGATTCAGTAAGAAGGTAAAATTCTCATATGAGCTTTTTTTTAAAATCCTGCTCCCTTTTTTTTTGAAGCCTAGGAGGCACATAAAATGCAATTCTCAGCAGAAGGATGGTAATTGGGAGAAAATGTAATAGATGGTTCACATTTCTCTTTGAAGTTCCCATTGATCAGTGTTGCTGAGACTATTTTTCTAATCCATAACTCAGAAACATGAAGGAATTGTCACTTTATTCTTTGGGTGTATGTGGCTCACCTCCGGAGAAAATAGACTCTGGACTCCTGAGTAGCCTTTATGCAGGTTTTCTTTACAGCATCTTTCAAGATGGTGTAAAATGGGAAAGAATCGGGACCCCAGTTTTAGTGTTTTCTTGAATACAAATTTTCCTGACCTTAACCAAAACAGTAGTGGTTTTATGATTTCTTTTTTATATCTGAATTTTGTGTAAGAAAGCTACATCTAAGAATGTGCTTTTCAGCCGGTCGAGCGTTAATTAGGAGACGGTTACCCCACCTCCTCTCCACTGGAGAGGCAGCTTGTGTTGAAAACCCAAACCTTTCACAAAGAGGGAAAAACCATCTGTCCAAACGATGCTTAAGAAAGAGAGATTTTTTTTTT
>VYXH01009403.1:327245-350629 GCA_013397275.1 Burhinus bistriatus | reverse complement strand
TTTTATGCTCACATTAGTTGAATCTACATGTAATGACTTGTTTTCATAATGAAGCTGGTTAGCAGGACGAATTTTCAGGCCCCTAATTGACACAGCTATGATGGCAAACCTGTTAAGTAGCTCTGGCCACAGCTGTTAGAAAGATCAAGGAGTTACAGCCAGATGCTTAACCAGCACCGGGACCACGGGCACAGAAACCTCTCAGGGATTGTATACGTGCGGAAAAAACGTCCTGGTGTTTAAGGTGCCACTTGTATGGAGAAAACAGTTTCTCTGCATGGTTGGCACTGCCAGGTCTTGATCTCTTTGGATTTTGGTATCTCAACTGAAAAACAAGCTTCTTTGGCAGGAGTTTCTAAAGAGAAAATATTTAAGACTTTGAGGATCTCGCATATGCCTCTGCTGGGGTCACGTAAGTACCTGACAGGGGGGAAACCTGGTCACAAAGAGGGCTCCTGGCTTGGAAAAAACTTCTGGTGGCCAGAAACAAAACTGGAGCTATGACACCGGAGTTTTCATAGTCTACTGCCTTTCCCTTGTCTCAAACATAGTGCAAACCCCACTCTTACAGCCCAAAGGTGGAAACAAACAGAGGAGGCATGTACTCAGGTTCCCAACTACATTTTGATGAGAGAGAGAGGGAAAAGTTATGCTCACGAATGAGGAAATGATGGTGATCAAGAATTCAGAATAAGAGTCATTAATAAATAATGAACAGAATTGTGAAGAAAATTAATTCTTCAAGGACTCTGAAAAGTGTATTTAGAGCTGCAGTCCGGAACCTGCACACGGCGTAACTGCAAACATCATGTGTCCGCTCACATTAGATTTATCAGAAGTTTGTTAATTAGCTACTTCTAAAATACCTTTTGCTGCTGATCTGATATTAATGAAGCGGTTCCTATCTCCCACCCCTAGACGTTCTCCTCGGTCGCGTACAACAACCCTCCGCACGCCGGGCAGAGCGGTGATGGGTGAGGGTGAGCCCGCCTGCGCAGAGCTGGTGGGATGCTGCTCTCCGGAAGGAGCGATCCTGTCCACAGTTTTGTCCTGGTTTGGAGAAAAAGAAGGAAAATCGTGATTTCTTATGTGATGAGTTCTACCAAACTGTCTTCAAGTGGCAGGGTTTCTTAAGACTCATGTATTTGTAATGTGCTGCCCTGATGCTGCCCTGTTGCATACCCCTGCTTTTACGTTCTCTTTGTGCCAACACACTGGTTCCCACTCAGGGACTGACCAATAATTCTTCATAACAGCCTTTTGGGTGGTTTTTTGCATCTGTTTTTGCCCAGAAATCTCCTCCTCTTCTGCGTTTAGAAATACTATAAAGTCCTTCTCCATGGTCAGACACTTCAGGACAAGCTGTGGTCATCGTGTAAGCGCAGAGCACATCCGAATGGAAATGGAAACAATTAAATGTACATGACAAGCAGGTATTTAGATGAGCCTAGATTTGTTAATGGTTCATTTCAACTTTTGAACTAAATTAAATGTTACTTTCATCTATTTTTAAAGAAATGTCTGGTTTTGGTTTGTAGATGCCCTGCTCCATCTGTTCTATTAGGTGGTTTTTACTTTATCTGAAATAGAGCACCCACTGGCTGTGTTTGTACACAGCACGTATGCTTTTTATGCCACCGCTGATGAGGATTCACACAAATATGTCAGCAAATGAATGGCCTAAAAGGTTGATTGACAAGCAATTACCTCCAGATCTCTTTTGAAAGTCAAGTCCTCTCTATTTCGTGAGGATTGATATTAATTACATGGTGCTGGCGCATTTTGCCCCGTTGCACTTACAGGATGGATTTTTGGACCTGCTTCTTCCGGTGCCCCTCTGCAGCTTCGCGCACGGCGGCTGGAAGGTACGGAGGCTGTACGTACTGCTTGGACCGGAACCAGCGGGGCTGCTCAGAGCAATTGAAGGACCCAGCCTGTGCCACGCTGCGAACACCAGCTCCGCTTTTGTGGGTGTGTATGTGGCTGAGCAGCCACGATGGGAGCCGGTCACCGGGCTCCTGGCAGTCGCTCCGCTTGGAGTAGCTCTTGGGAGTCTCATTCTCACTCAGACGGCTGGAAAATCGGGGACTGGGAAACCAAAAAACCTTGGCTTTGTCTCGATTTTCTGGCCCTGTGCTACTGACAGGCAATCTAAATACTCAGACGCAGCACAGAAAAATCAGGGGAAAGCCCATCGAGGTTGAATGTAGAGAAAGCACATTTGGATCTTGCAGTCAGGAAAGACGGGAGAGGGCTATTATATTTCCCTGAGCTTTTGGGTTGCCTTGCAGTCTCCGAGCAAGACGACAGCGGATTTCTTGTAAATATTTAAAGACGGAGCCTGACCCACCGTGGGCGGTGCTACGCTGCGTAAAGGTAGAGGCTGGGAGCAATCTTCCTATATTTAAATATGTCGATTCTGAAAATGTATCTGTAACGGCTACTCCTGTCACAGAGGCACTGAGGGTTTTTAATCAATATGTGACAGTTTAATGCCATGTAACATCTGTGTGTTATTTCTGGGATGCTGGTTAACTTCATTAATGGAAACTGTTCAGACAAAAACGTGGCAGGGTGTTCCCAGGGATGACAAGGGGCTGTCGGCAGAGGCCAGCGTATCGCTAACGTGTATTTGTTTGTCTTTAGTGTTTTCATTCATTTGGAGCTTGCTGCGTAGTGGCAAAGGCATAACTGCTGTTCTGTCCACGGTGGCAAGTGACATAGTGTCACCTTTTGGCTGGAATAGTCCCTCTGAACTGAAGGATCTGTGAGGTGTTTTTCATGTGTTACTTTCCAGGAATAGGAAGGCAGCTTCCTATATGTTTTCACAGAGGATGGCATCACTTCCACCGTGGTGGGCAGCAAGGCTCAAGACACCGGGAGAAAATGCTGTAGGCATTTCTTTGTCCTCTTCCCGGCCTGTGCCGCCCTACCGATGTGCTGTGCTGACAACGAGATTACCTTTTCTTTTGCTCCCATCAGTAGGAAATCCGTGCTTTTTTGGTGCAATCCCAGTACATCGCTCTGTATTTCCCATGCAGGGACACAAATACGCCTTTGAGCTGGTCTGCAGCTTCCGTTCCTCCTTTTCCGCCGTCTCTCCTCGTGCAGCCACGGACCCAGATGCGTGGGAGAAGGAAGCCCTTTTCTCCCCCTGCAGGAGTGGGATTTCCACAGCTGCAAAGTTGTGTTTCCCAGATGGCTCTGTATGTATTTTATTTTACCCAACCTGATTCTTCTTAGGGATTTTTTTTTGGTTTCTGAGGATTCTTCATCCAAACCAGTCACCAGGAAGGGTTTAAAGGATAGGAAGCAAACTGAGCGGCTGGCCGGAGGAATGGGATCTCCTGGCCAACCTTGCTTTACATGTGCTGTCATGGAGCTCTGTAAGAGGAATGAAAACTGCGGCGCTGCTTCTGTTTCTGTTGCAGGGAAATCATGGAGGCAGGTTTCGCCAACAATCACCACAGGCAGAAAGACCACGAACTTGTCGTAGGCTTGCAAGGACATGGGCTGCGTGAGAAGGGCTGGGTTTGATCCGTCTTGGCATTCCCAGCCCTCCTCTGCGAGCCTGGGCTGGGGAAGGGTGGAGGAGGGAAGCGGGATGTGGGATGCAGGAAGACAGCAAGAGCCTGCGGATGGTGGGCTAGTGAGGGAGGTGGGACAGGAGTGTGGGAAAGTAGGAAGGGAAATAAAAAGAACAGAAAATGAGAAGAAAAAATGAGAGAAAGAAAGACTTTAAAATGTAGCATGTGAAGAAGAGAAAGATATTTCCATATTCTTCACTCTTTAGGGTAGCTCGAGTGGATGTATACCACGGGTTTGTCTCCGTTTGATATAATGGGTATTGACATTTGAATTCTGATGAAGGTTTGATGGTTTCAGCCCCTTGCAGGTGGGATGAGGGTCCAGGGGCGCAGCCGGTGGGGTGGCCAGCTGCACTTGGGCATTCCTCGCGCTGCAGCCACCTCCTGCACTCAGCAACCGCCCGGCACAGGGCAGCAGAGGGAAAAACTCCCCTTGTAAAACCCAGTCCGGGAGATGTACGTATACTTGCAGTTTACCACGAGTCCGTATTGATTAGGGCGACGATGTCATTTTGTTTTGTGCCGAACAATCCAGCGTTTGGAATTAAGACCTGTCAGGAGCCAAATGACCTGGCGGAGCAAATTGAAAAGAACGGGGCTATAAATTGCAAGGGAATTCACTTCGTGGTTAACACCGGGGCGTGCTGTGAGGAACAGGACTGTACACAAACTGCCCTTCCATGCAAATCCCAATCAATGTGCTGACAAAGTATCCTGCTGAACCCCGGTGCCTCACTCGATATTTCTTAAAATAGACATTATTTAGGAGGCATGGGAAGGCATACATTTTCACCTTAAGTGATGCACGGATGGGAGGTATTGTGGAACTAATAAGGAGTGTATAGATGAGCTTTGTAGCAGCCTCACCGCATTTATTTCATATACATATACTGCTAAACTGTATTAAAATGGCTGTAACTGAAAAAGGACCTACTTGATATGTATAACATCATTTCCCTTCTCCAGTACGTGTTCTGAAAAGTCAGTACGATATTTTTTCATAAGTATAAGTCCAGGAATTTCCAGAAAACTAGGTCGATACTTTCATGTGGGAAACTAGTAAATGCCCCCCAGCAAGTTCACCTCGCTGTGCCGGTCACAAACCCCGTGCCCCAGTCAGTCACGGCGCAGCCCTGCCGCAGGCTGCCGTGGCTCTTCAGGAGCTCCACATCTCCTCCTGCACTTCAGCGCTGACCACCAAACTCTGCCAGAAGGTCTTACTCAGCTCCTCGGGCATCGCGGGCTGGATTATCGTCCCCTCCAACTCTCCCTGCAGTGTCCTCTGCGTTGTCACCCAGCTCAGCTTCCACCCACCACCTGCTCCTTTATGCTCGAGCAAAAGATGGTGGTTGGAGAGATACTAAGGTTTCAAAAGGCAACGGCCAAAGTGTTTTAACGTCTTAGATCTTTGCTGTTTAGTCTTGGTCAATTAGAAAAATCAGGGAAAACGAGCAAACGCTCTCAGAGATATTTGATGTGCAAAAGGAAGCCATGAAGTATTTGGAATGGTACCAGTATCGGTTGCGCTGATGGTTGTTAAAAGCAGTTCTGAACAAGGAGGAGGGTATATTGGAAAGATAAAGCAAGGTGGCTTTGGAAACTGTTAGTTCAGGCATTCAGCATGGCAGCCAGCTTTTACGAAACCCCCGCTTGACAGCAAGCCAAGTATCGAGGAAGCAGCATCGCAGCATCGCGGCATCAGTAAATTTACAGTACTAATGGGAGTGAGAGCAAAGGAAGTCACACAGTTTAACAGAGGGGACTTTCGAATGCAGTAGATAGAATTTCAAGACTTACTTAGATCCCTGTAAAACCTTGTCACCCCAGATTATGCTTCCTTAAATTACAGATTATCTTTCCGACCAGTGTGACCGTGTCACGTTTCAATCCAAGGGCAATTTGTCCTTTACGTGGAGGGGACCCGTGAGTGGTCTGGAGCCGTAAATCCCCCTCTCGGTCAGCCCCAGGAGGGAGCCGGCTCTGCTGGAGGGGGATTCACGCTTACCGCACTCATTGGCACATCCCGGCCCACTGCCACGTGTACTGGGAATCTGGGGGAGGTTTGGAGGTGGGGGCGAAAAACATGAAATGTAAGGAGAAATTTGGAGTGACACTTGACAACTCCTCTGTTTTGTAAATTCTAGAGGAATTTGAATTGCATGATATGTTTTCACTTGCAAATGTTTCAGATTTGTTATTTTTCCCTTTTCCATGGCATTGCGTAATCTTTTCTTTTCTCTGTCCTCGGGGAGGAACGAGCAGATAGCAATATCTCAGGAATAATTCCCGTGCCAACAGCAGTCTATTTCTGACGGAAGACAAAATAATCCAAAAGATGTTAATAGTTTTAATTTCCAGTTGTGTAAGGGCTGATGTTTCTGGAAAGGTGTGATCTTTAAACCTGTAGTAAACCCAGATGTCTCTCGGCAGAGCTCTGTGGGAGCTCCGTGTTTGTTAGAGGGGCAAAATACTGGAGCTACGAGATTGTTCTGAAATACAGTACTTTGTGGAAGAGCAACTGGAGACAAATAAGCAGATGTTAAACTGAAAGGACTGCAATGCAATTGAGTCCTGCGGTGGTTTATGCTAAGAAAGGGCAGGAGAAGCCAAATGTTTGAGGAGGGCTGGAAGGGACTATCAGACAACAGTAGGAGATGTTTAGATAAACAATAAACAACCTGCTGAGTGCAAGGATTAAGAGATCAGTGGGAGAGAGACGTAAAAAGAAATGAAGGGGGAAAAAAGGATTGTAATAAAACGCTGAGAGGATCTGGTCCTCAACTCGGGCCACCGGGATTAACATCCTTGCAGTCCGGGATCACCAGTTCCCGGGGCAGGTGATGCACTTGTGGCCAGCAAGGCATTTCTCCAAACTAGTGGTAGAAAACACAAGTAAAATTGAAACTCATAAATGTTATGGTGGGGAGGAAGAGAGAAGGAAATGGGCATTTTTTCCTTACTGCCAGCTGGCTCCTCATCTTCCATGGAAGTGGAGGAGGAGGAGGTCAAGGAGGAGGTAAAGGAGGAGGTTGGCTCCTCCATGGGAGAGGAGGAGGATGGAAAGTTGCTGAGGAAACAGTTATATTTCCTGGCATGATGTGATGGGGGAATTTGATCACCTCTTGATAATAACAAAACTGTCTTTGCAAAAATGCTGTGCTCTCCTGGTAAGAAAAAGTCAGGAGAGTTTAGTTCTGTGCCCCCATAAAACAAGCACGGCCCGTGGAGGTCCTTTGAGGCAAAGCAGGCTTAGCACAGCATCCCCGCTTTGCATCCGGCCCACCGCGCGATACGTCGCGAGCAGTGACAGAGCAGTTATTATACAGAGACACTTCTCTGTTATTTTCTTTCCTTCCGATTTTTGGGGGTTTTTTTTGTTTTTTTTTTTTTTTCCGATTTTTGGGGGTTTTTTTTTTTTTTTTTTTTTTTTTTTTTCATTACACTCCACTGCTGGAAATACTCCTAGGATACTGAAAATAAACAACATCTCTTTCCCTGCCATTTGCCAAACGCTGCTGCTGATTTAGGGAAGGCTCTGCCCACCTGGGGAGCGAGGAGCCCCGGAGATGCCACCTGCACCATCTGGTGGCTGCCTGGCTTTTGCACTTCGGCTCTTTGCAATCACGTTAAAAAGCATTTCAGTGGGAAAAGCAACGTTTCCACCTTCTTCCACCGATTTCAGCTTTCCTGTTAATGGCACGCATTTTCCTTTCCGCTGTGTGCAGTATAAATCCAGTTTTAGCTTTGTGCGATGTTCATTGGGCTCTGTGGGCTGTTGTGGAGTTATTCCACTGTTGCTGAGAGAATTTGGATCCCTTCCTATTATTTGTCTTTATTCTAGGGAATGAGCATGCCGGCATTTTCTGCAGATGTGCCTCCTCTACCGAAAAAATCCCCCACAGCGCCAGAAAACAGTGCAGGCACAAAAGATGGAGATGGAAACATATTCTGAAAATGCCACGCTGGCTTTTCTGAAATGACGGTGTTGATATTTTGCGGTTACGTTATCAAAACCACTGTGTGTGCTTCGGGGAGCAAAGCCGTGGGGTTTGCTGGGGCTCCCCAGCCGCCCCGGCTCCTCAGCTACCAGGCAGTTGCTGTTCTTGGTCGTCTTTGCCCAGGAAATTCCCCCCAGTTGCCACTTTCACTCCCCTCTTGTGTTTTATTTAGAAAAATTAAATTGCTATTCCAGTGTCCTGTGATGAATGTGATCCGGTCACCGTATTTAACGTACCCTTGGATAACATTTAAATATGTAACGGCAAACCAAGCTGTGATAAACCTCTCACAATGAGTCGAGAGCAAGCTCATTTACAAAAGTACTTCAGTAGGAATTAAAATAAAATTTCCATTTTCCCCAGTTACATTCTGATTCTAGTCGTCATTAACTTACTCAAAAACCCATTTGGTATTTCGAACTTTAGTAAATCATTGTGTCTTCCAATTAACTTTCATACTCCAGACAACATAATGTGACTAATTTCATTCAACTCTGTTGTTTAATAAACATCTAAACAATTCTTTATTTCCGAGTCACGAAGAAATGTGCAGTTATATTATATTGTGCACGCGGTAATGGGCAAAAGGAAAATTACCGAAGAGAAATTCATCTCGGTTCTTTGGTTTATCAGGCTCGGGGAAGCGATGCTCTGTGAGTGATGGGCACGGCCAGGGAATTAGCCGCCCTCCCTAGCCCACATGCGGCGTCATTTGCAAGAAGAAAGTATTGCACTCTCATACCAAGCCTTGGGATTTTTGGCTGCCTAAGCAAAGGCACCGTGGGGGTCAGTTGGATGCTTAGCAGCTCGGAGGGCACCGTGGATGTAGCAGTGACTATAAGCTATGATTATTTCCATTAAAGAGACGAGTTAGGGGAGCTGGGACACTGGAACAGCAGTCGGAGGCGGGCTGGGTGACACACAGGTCTGGGATCGGCTGTGTGCATGCAGCGCGGGCCAAGCTAAACTTAAGTAACGTGACACGAGCTAAACAATACTATTTCAATAACTGAACTAAGATGTTAAATTATTCAGTATTTAAAAATTCAGAGAATGTGACTGTAAGGGCACAGTGCTGATCTCAGTGTCACAGCAGATGCTGCTGCAGCCCAGCCGTAGGCAGGCACGGAGGAGGGCAGTGTACCTGAGCAGAGGTTTTCTCACCAATGCTTTCTCATTCAAACTGGCAGTTTTTTAAAACCAGCAGTTTTTACAAGGTGGTCAGCACACGTGAATTTTCCTGCTGGTGTAATTGTAGAGGGCTCCATGCTCACGGGGGGACGTGGTCCCACACGGCTGCTGTGTCTCTGCGGGAGAGTGCTGAGTGCTGGTAGATGACCTGTAACAAAATGATTAGCGTTGAAGAAATGACATTCTTCCTGATTTTTCATTTTGAATATTCTCTCCAGAAGAGTTTGTGCAGACGTCTAATCAGGGAGGAGAAAGACTGCTGTGTAACTTATCAAACTGATCACACTCGAGTCTGAAATTTGAGCATCTGTGGCCTTCCCAGCGGGGAGAGCCTTCGAGATGAAATGTGCTAAATCCATTCCAATAACTAGTGCCTTTGAGGAACACGATCTCCTCCAAGGATTCCTGGAGCAGAGAAGAAAAGAGCTGATCCCTTGAACACTTTGCTAATTACTGACCTAGAGGTGGGCTGTGGCGTGCGGAGCCCGACCTTTGAGCTGGGGGATTTCTGTGGTTGGCATCACCCACAGTCAGGAGCATCCGTCTGAACACACTGTGACAAACCTTCTGGTCCATTTTATGTCCAACAGCAAAAACGTGTATATGGTCATAAACAAAGGAACTACAATACTGCCTGAGCTGTGGGAAGACATCTACAGAGGCAGTGCTGTAGCTGAACGCAAGCAGGCCATACGGGGAGGGGAAAAAGCCTTTATTTGCTGGTAAATAATGAGTTTATGCTCTGGTGTTTTTCTCAAATGTGTTTGCAGAGCCATTAAAAGCTGTGTTTAATCTCTGCTCCATTTGCAATCTGATACGCATTATGCTTCTTCCGCAAGGGGCGAGTGCAGTGACTGGCAGGGGATGGCTCTGCCTCCGCTCCCGGGGCGGCTGCGCAGGGTCCCCTGCTCGGGGGCGGCTCTGCCGGGGCACTCCGGAGACAGCTCTGGAACCTAAGCACAGGGCGAAATGCTGTTACACATGTCTGTGTGTGCGTGTGCCAAACTTGCATGCCAGCATTTGTGACGGAATGAAAACTTCCCTGAATTAGTAGTGATATTTTTATTTTTAAGGGACTCAAGCTAGGGCAGCGTTTTAAAAACTGAATCATGATTTTAGGTGATTTCTTTCTGCATGGATGCTCAGAACTGCCTGAAAATTGTCTGTTAAAGCTGGTTCAACTTCTGTCTCTCCTGGAGGTGCTCACACTCAGTAAACTATTTGGCAAACACTGGCTGTAGTGTCCCATCCTCATGATTATATTCTGGATTTGCATTTCCTTGGATATACAAAGAAAAAGCAAATCAACAATGAACAGCACAGTTAGAGCAGCACTAACCAAACTGGGATAGAGCAATAACTGGGTCTGGAGGAGACACAACGCACCGCCAGACACATGCCGGGCCCTTTGCAGCACCTGCCCGGCGTTCCTGGTGCTGCTCGGCACTGCGGGAGCTGCCGCAGGAGGAGCCAGGGGGCTTGGGCCAGTCATAGACTCATGGAATGGTTTAAGCTGGAAGGAACCTTAAAGATTACCTAGTTCCAACCCCCCTGCCATGGGCAGTCCTCGACTCCCTCCCCGCCGGGGCTCCCTGGGGACGCGCTGCCGGGAGCAGGAGGTGCAGCTCAGGTGCAAGGTGCTGTGGGAGCTTGCCTTTTTGTCCTTTTCACTTGTCTCCTCAGGAGGATGCAAGCCAAGGTTTGGTATTTTAACACTTGGTCTAATATTAACTAGGGAAATACAGCAGATGTGCTTCATCCTGTTAAAGATATAAACAGTCTCTAACGGTCTGTTATTAAGGTGGGTAGATTGACTGCAAACATTTTGCTTCAATGGCTCTTCAGAAATTCACAGTTCATTTCCAGTCGTTAAAATAACCAGGTGGTGTGCTCCGACTCCTCTGCGAAGGGCAGAGCTATAGGGCACACAGCGGGAGGGAGGCTGTGCGCTCCCGGCGTGTCCCCTCCTCTCCGGGACGGCACACGCGTGTGCTCCTACCCTGCGACGGAGGCCATGCTGCAGCGGCGAGCGCGAGCTGTGCCTCCATGGTGCCAGCCCCACCAGAGGAGTGACAAAACCCGGGGGGACGCAGGGCTTAAGTAGGATTTAGGTGCTTAAATGGCTTTGAGGAGCTGGGCCCGGGGCCTGCAAAAAAGCACGTGAATAACCCGCTCAGGCTGGCCCACTTGTTTTAACGAGACCGCTCCTGTAATAAAGATAGTTCCATAAATGATTATAGCATTGAGCCAAAAACAATCACTAAGGATTAGATGTAAGTCATGGGATCAAGGGAAGTCCTTAGTTTTATTGGAGGAAAGAGGCAGAAGAAGTCTATTTTTCTTTGCTGGATCCCATTATGCATCACCTTCACTATATAAAGAGGTCTTGGAAAATGTGAGTTCACCCAGTGAGGCCCCGTTATGCTGTTCGAGTGATGGGGGGATGTGAGTTAGAAGGCGCTCCATCGTTGCGCTTCTCCTCTTATACTATTTTTTCAACTAGTTCTTAATCGAAAAGTCTTTTATCTTTTTTGAAAAAGCAAAGAGACGTTCTTGTAATTCTGATGTTAGGTAGCAATATCTTGAAGGTATTTCTGTAAATATGCTTGAAACGTACAGAAGTCGGCTCAGGGGAATTGCTGGGGGTGTGCAAAGCTCTTCTCTGCGTTGGCAGTTTGGACCTCGGCGAGGTTTATAGCGGTGGAAGGGCTGGACAGCTTTGTGCTGTGGGTTAGGAATGTGACCTTAGAGTCGGGTCGGTACAACCACAGGACAAAGATGCCTCAGGCACAGCTGCTTCTGCTGCAGCACCCGTGAGGGGGCTGCGAACCCGTCGGCCTAAAAGGGGTGCACAGTGCTTCAGCCAAAGCCATTGCTCTCTCGTGAGCTGGGCCCAGCCCATGGACTCGCATCAGGATGTGCTGCTGGAAGTGTCACCAAAAATTTAGGATGCACCAAAATGACTCTTTGCCACTTTGCATTCTTCTCTCCATCGCAGGGCCGAGGTGCCGGGGGCAGCTGGCTCTTAGCTTGTCTGTACCCGTGTGGCTGCTTAGCGTGTTCAGCCAGTCCCGTGGAACCAAAACCAAGCGTGAGCTACGGTGAAAATCTCCGTTTGCTACAGGACAACGCAGGATCTCGTGCCATGGTGTCCCTTCCTTCAGCTGGAGTCTGTAGTACTCTGATACTAAACATGGCAAAAGTAAAGATGTAAATGGACCTTTCAGATAACCTTCACTTCAGTAAACGAGGAGTGCAAAACAAAATTATTATTATTATTATTAATGATAATAATCCACTCACTTGAATGGGATCTGAAGAGTTCAGATGTTTGGGTAAGTTTTCTTCCACTGTTCCCTTATCTAACTTAGATAAATATAACTCATTGGAGTTTTAGAAAACTAGATTGTGAGTGTGTTAGTGATAGGAAGATGAGAAGCGATACAAATGGCTGTCGAGATACTTGTACAATGCTGAGGGAATTTTCAGAACAGCTATGGTTGAGTAATTATGAGCAGGACCAATGTTTCCACTGAATAAATTTATATTAGATTATTCCCTAATTATAAAGATTATTTAAAAGACAAAAGTTACATAATAATATACACTAGAAGATATATCTATTTCCAAAGTCCCTGAAACCATACTTAAATCTTCAGAGTTATTACTCACCTTTAACATAGTTCTCATCAACTGCAGTATAAGCCTTAGAGCTGACACTTCAGATAAGTACATGATATAGTTCAGCCCTAAAACCCTTAACAGAAAATACATCAGGGCTTACTGTAAAATTTCATGGAGGATTAGAGAAAATATTAAGCCAATAGTTCTTTAGTTATTAGGGGCTTTTAAGGTAATCAATACTTTCCACCATATTAGTGCCTACGATGATGAAAGATGACATTAATATCCAACTCTTCTTTTTTTGGTATATTTATGTATATCCTTTCTTTAGTCAGTCCTGCTAGAATCAATAGCGATACAAAGAATACGGTTATTTTAAAAATGTCATCAATATTGGTTTGCTTATCACTGCCAGTTTCAAGGCGAACTTGATTTCAGAAAAAAATGTACTTTTCCAGAAAAAAGAATTACCAATCAGCCTAAAACTTTGGAGTACCACCTGACTTTGCCTATGGAGATATTCATAGTTAGCAGTGTGCTAATGCAGCAAAAAGTGGTTTAGGACTAATAAATCCTAAAAATAGGATTAATAGGATTAATTCTAAGAATTCTTTAGAGTTACATGACATTTTATGCCCTCAAAGCATTGCACAGATGTTAATTAAATTTAATTGATACCATTCAGTCCTGAACTTATATGCATGCAGTTATTAGTAATTTAATTATTTTGTCAATGGAATAGATTATTTGCCTTTGATTCTGTTTCAGAAAATCGAGACGGTCATCCTATGTACAGTCTTTAGGCTCAATCCTTTTTATTCAGGCAACTCAGGAATATGGCTGGTCAAATGACAAAATTCCTGATCCTTTGCGACAGCAGCATTCTTGAATGTACTTTCTTTTGTCTCCCACTAGTCATCTGCTGGCTTTCTTCTATATTTCTCAGGTAGGAATTTGCCTAAAAATTCTGGTGATATCCCAGTGTTCGTCTCTGCACCTCCAGGACCTTGGCTGTGAGCTGCTCATTTCCCTGCTTGTGCAGTTCTCCAAACCGCTTCCTTGTTTGACTGATTGCAGTGCACAGTTCCAGTGAGTCCAACCACAGCAACAGAAATATTCCAAACGGGTCTGTATCTCTTCGCCTGTGATTGCCTTTGCTCCAGAAACTAGTCCAAGTAAGCACTCGAGACAGAAACTGCCCATCAACAAAAAAATCCATGTGCCCCAAGGACACAGTCACAGGTTCCCATGCTGGGAAATGCTGCGAGAGCAAAACTGGGATTGTCATCAATCTGCACGGCTGAAACTGGTGTGTGACGCGAAGGTGGCAGCTCTAATACTAGACTACAGATTGTATCTGCTGGTTCTGTCTCTGCTAAATGACACCCTTAGGCATTAATGAAAACTAACACTTTCTCCACCTCTTTTGTTGCCTTGATGCAAGGGTTTGACGTATGCTGCACCACCAGCACTACTGCGGCACCAGCAGCCATGCACGGCTGGTCCTTGCATGCTCCGGACCCTGGCCGGCTCGGTGGGCTTCTGCTGAACCTGCACCCGTTGAGCTTTCCTGCACAGGGGGAGCCCCAGGCTGGCTGCGGTATCCTAGGTGAGGTCTAAGGAGGGCTGGATGAAGGAGGGGAAGCGTTTCCATTGAGCTATTCTCTGGTTAATACAGCTTGGGATGCTGCTGGCTGTTGCTGCCGGGGCTGGCTCGGCTCAGGCTCAGCTTGCCGTCTCCCAGGACCCCAGGTCATCCTCAGCAGGGCTGTTGCCCAACTGGCCAGCCCCAGCCTGAGATGCTGCAAGGGATCTACTCCTTCCCAGGCACCGGGCTTTGCACGTGTTCTTGTTGAGTTTGTAAGTTCATGGTCCACCTGCTCCTCCAGCCTGTTCAGGTCTCTCTGAATTCAAAGCACATTGACTAGTCCCCCCGATTTGATTCCCACTTGACAAGAATGCCTCCTCCAGACTACCGTTAAAGGTGTTACACGGGACAAAGCTGCAGTTGGAAAGGAAGGCTTGCCTAGCAGCTTCAGAGAGCACGACTTCATCAAAGCACTGTAATAATTTAAATTAATGTCTCCATTGAATGGCATCCTTTAGTTCTTTTTTTAATTAACAAAATCATAAACATTGTCATCTAATTTAGTCAAGAGCGGCTGTGAGATCTGCAGTGTTTGCTCTACGTACGTTACAGACAATATGTGTCAGGGATAACTAACAGCAGGTCTGTTTAATGGAGCAGTTTTCTTGTTTGAATGTGACTTTTGCAGACTATTGTTTCTAGTGAAGTGCAGGGTTTATTTGCATGCAGTGATTGCTCAGCTTCCACGCGAGTGCCAATGAATGAAGAGTGCATACATTTAACTGATTATGGAATGCAGAACTGCAGTATTTTGGCTAGATTTAAATAACATTTGACTACAATTTTAATCTCGTTTCCAACCCACTTGTACGTTCTGAGGGACTTAGGGACCCAGACTCTTGCAGTAGTTGTCAGCTGGAATTTCCCTTGGAAATTAGCCCCCAGACACCTTAAGATCAGGAAAGCTGTTTCACATACAATTTTTCCCTTTCTGACCCATTCTAAGGCAGCTGGAAGAAGGTTTCGTACTAACTGCAGCTGGGTTTGCAAATGAAAGGAGCTGCTCCTTAAAAATATCCCTGAATCCACTGCTTTTAGAAGCTATACTGGGAAATGTTGCAAAACTGCTCCCAAAAATAAAATGGTTGGAAAGAGCAACAGCATGGACGCACTATGACATTTATGCTAAAACCAGTTACCCCAGCGGGTCCTAGCACAAGGCGTGAAGCACTGGATATGAAGTCAGCTGCAGCGCATTTGGAGTGTTTCCGACACGGAAAGCTATGAGGGATCATCAACTTTCTAAACCTGTGTTCCTGGCTGCCAGTGTTAAAATCCTGTTGTGTCTCTAGACTACTTATGCAGAAACTGCCGCCTTCTTATGAACGGTAAACATCTCTGAAAAGTATTGGGGAAGGCGTCTCCATTGCAATATTGATTCTCGTTCCTCTCGCTGTCGTGGCTGGTCTGGGCTGAATACAATTAGATGTGATCCATGCACTCAGGGGAAACAAGGCTTCTTTTCTCTAACTAAGCCTTCTTCAACTCCTAATAAATAGGACATTAAAAGGGAATTATTCCATTTTGCCTTTTATAAAATGGCTAGTCTTCTTCCATTTGAGCGTCAGACCCTAACGATCAAGTCAGTGAAAACATTGCTAGTCAGGCCTCTTTTTATTTCAGTCCCTACTTATCTGCGGAAAGAACAAAACATAAAGAAACCACAGAAAACACAGCATTTAGCTGACCTCTCACAATACATCATTTGTATAGCTTTCGCTCCATCTTTCCAAAAGGCCATTTAGCTTAATACTCTCTTCCATTTTTCATTTCCTTATGTTACAGGTGCTGTGGGGATGACTTTCAAAAGAACAGTGGAATGACATTTTACCTGACCTTGGAAATGAATTCAGCAGTCTCACACCTTTTGTACCTTAGATTTGCCTTCCATAATACGGAATGGATGGCAAGATACTTTAGCTAAACAACAGAAAATTTAAAATGAGAGCATTTTCAGAAATTTAGGCAATGACAAAATGAATTGGCCTCCATTCTAGTTTGTGTAACTAAATGCCAAAAAAAAATCCCATGTACAAAATACATTATTTAAAAAACACTCTGAAAGAAACATGCCTAGCTGTATGATACATATTTAGACAATATATATTTAAGTCCTGTAAAAACCTACAATATGCAATTTACATGAAATAGAATGAATGAATGAAAAAGGGGCAAAGAATGGGTATTTACCTGGAAATTTGGACTGCGGTTTATTAATCTGTATCTCACTATTGGTTGTTACTATTCTTATTTGCCATTGATAATGATAGGTCATTAAACGAAGGTCAGTTCCTTGTGGAAGAGTTTGTTGGCTTCTTCAGGGTCTTAAAACTTGTGAAGCATGAAATCAATGACAAATTTTGAGGCGGTATTAATGTTTTAAAATGTAGAACTGACGGTGATTTGGAACATTGTAGAAAATGAGCTGTTTTGTGAATGGCCAACAATATTGCTGAAAATCTCCTTAAATACTCAGCCATTGAAGGAAATTAACCCTAAGTGGGACTTCAGTAGTAGAACTTCTACTTTTATGAATTTTTCATGCTTCATAGATAGTGATATTCAACTAATAATGTTAATAACCTTACTATTTACAGGTAATTATCCCTATAAACGAGCTGTGATGGTTTGAAAAACATCTGTTTCCTTTTGGAATCAGTGTACATCTGCCCTTAAACAAGGTGAAAATTTGGTGTGATAACTCTGAGGACTGAATTTTTATTTTTTTTCTACAGTGCTATATTCTCTATAATTAGATAACAGCTGAAAATATGACTACTGCATTTTATGTATCACTGTGTATATTATTAGCATGTGTTTCCTTAATCTCTCTGCTTTATCTGATATTGTAGGTGTTAAACAAATCATAGGGTTGATATGTATAAGATTTTTTAAAGAATTGTTTTATTCTTTCGCTTATGAAATCCTTTGGTGGAGACATCCTTTTAATGCGCTTTGCCATAACTACTTCCTCCTTGGAGTCTTGGACCCACGTTGTGTGTATCCACCCACACGTTCCTCCAGACCTCTTGGACTTTCACTCATGCACAGCCGGCACTCTCAATGCACAAACACAATAAAACTCGCCACTGCGAGCTAATTTGATGCCAGCTGAATATTCAGCTAGTACTCCAAAACTACTGGTAATCAAACACCTGAAACATCTTGTGCAGAGTGAGAATTTCCATTTTTCAGAAGGTATATTTTCCGCCCATTCCCAACGGAGGTTTTCACTGTCACTTTATCTAAAGTCTTTTAAAGCTGTTAGTCAGCGCGGTGCTTCACTAGGAGATTCTCTCGGGTAGAGGAATCCTCTTAATGTGACGGTTATGCTAGTAAAGGGAAAATACTACTCTATAAGTAGTTTTGTACATGAGAGAGGTTATCTGACAGAGGTTTCCTTATCCATACAGTTGGCAGCAGGATCCTTTTTCTCCTTCCAACAGAGACGAAGCTGGCAGCTGGATGGATTTTAAACGTGGGGCAGCAGGGGACACCGAGCACCTCTCCGAGGCTGTGACTACACTCCCAAAGGGACTCAGCTGTACCAGCAGGACGTAGTCACAGGTTCCCATGCTGGGAAATGCCACGAGAGCAAGACCGGGATTGTCATCAATCTGCACGGCTGAAACTGGTGTGTGACATGAAGGTGGCAGCTCTAATATTAGACTACAGACTGGTATGAGCTCGATACAGCTGGCGTCTCCAATACAAGTTGTAAGGCCAGATTCTCTCTAATTTTCCAGCTCTTTCATGTCTCACATGTTCTTCAAAGTGACTGAAATGCAGTTAAAGGGTTTCCTGAGGTTTCTTTCAGAGCGTGAATGTTCTGAAGCATCACACCAGGAGATGGGAAAGAACACATCAAGGCAGATAGAAAGTACTGCTAGTCTCACTATGCCTAATATACCATTACCTATGGGATCTAGGCTGCTCTAACCCACGCGAGGGTGAAGTCCTGCACAGGCAAGAGCAAAATGAGAACTGCAAAAGCATAAGAGCATGTCTAGAGCACCCGCTCCTCTACTACCTCAGGCAGAAATCCAGCAGAGTTTGGCATTTACATCCATTGCATGTCATTTATGTCCATTACATTGTAGCATAAATTTTTTTCCATGATCTTTGCAGTGCAACCACCTTTGGATCAGAGTGATGCAATACTTAATATCACTACTAAAAAAAGGTAGGGAATGATGTTAACAATGTAACTTTCAGCTCAAGAAATGGAGGAAACCTGAGTAAGCAGACTACAAAGAAAGTGTACTCAGTCTCTACTAAAATTCAGTACTTTGTGATGAAAAAAACTCAGAAAGGTCTTGGTTTCAAAGCCTTTGCTGTGTCCCTTTCACTCTTTGTCAATGGTAGCTCTGACTCGGTGATACGTTTTCACTGCCATCATCTGCTGAGGTTATGTGCTTTCTTCCCCAAGACAAACCGCAGTCATGTGAAACCAGCAAAAGCCTCAAACAGAATCAAGAATGTCTTCCCCAAGATTAAGGACAATACTGTTGTAAATGTTGCCATATTAACTTCTCTGAACCTTCTCGAGTGCTGAGTGATTTTCCTGCATGGATAATGGAAGTAGCATGCTTTTTTCACCAGTGCAAGAAAGATGCTACTTTTAACTTATACTTAGTACTCTGTATTTTAAACTTAAGTCAGATTTATTAACTAGTTACCTCTATCTAAATGTATGTAAACCCAATTACATTGTTTTAGATAATATATGGAAACAATTTATTTGTCTCTGTTGCTTAATATATACAGGTATAAAACCGACACTGCTCACGCTGTGAGTAGGGATTGCTGCAGTGAGCTCTACGTAAACTCCTGTTCAGGCAGGACTAGTTAGATCTTCTTCAGCAATACTGTCTAGAACTATATATACATCGATCTTTTTGCTAAGACAGGTGCTGAGAGATCCAGTAAGAACAATGGAGAAAGAAAAAGAAATGTTATAGCTGGTAAGACTGAATGCAGTTACTCTTAGAATCATAGAATCATTTAGGTTGGAAAAGACCTTTAAGATCATCTAGTCCAACCATTACTCTTGTTTATGCTGGTTAAAGATCTTGCCATCTAATAGACACAAAGACAACCAAAAATTTTGTTATGAAAATAATTAAAGGAAAGATATCTCTGATAAATCTCCTTTGCAGCTTACACCATGTGTAGACACACCAGGTCTGTGCTAACCTCTGTCGGAAAGCTATGGACACATCTCACGGTGGCCCAGGAGCAGTGCAGACCACGGTGGATCCAGAGCAGGCTAAGGAAGCCCTGACAGAACCTGTGTCTTTCAAGCTCTCAAATCACTATGGTGTAACTGGAGCTTTGCTCAACGCTGCTGCTGGTTTGCCCACTGGCACTTCTGACAGTCAAAGTGCAGTTCCCCACAGCCACAGAAGTGTCTGGAGCAGCTCAGGATCTGGCTTTAGGGCCCGTCTTTAATTTACATCAGCAACTGTAAAGCTGCCCATCGACGACACTGATTTACAGCTCTATTTGTAAGAGCAGCAGTCCCACAGGAACAGGTCTTGGCCCCTTTCCTCAGAAGGGTACACTCATCTCTAAGCTGTCTGGAAGCTCTGGATTTATGCAGAGGCAATACTGCTAAAGGCTACCTAAAGGACGTGGGGTCTCTTTGACTTGGTATACCCTTCAGCTAGCATTACCTAAAATGGAGTTTTTCCTCACTTTCTATTCTCTTTATTGAAGCAAATTTCTGTTTATAGTCACATTTGCTTTCTATCCCATGCTGTCTGTCACTTGTGCTGAATATGGGTTTTGCACACATGCCAAATAGTTTGTTACTTGGCGAGAGTTCACTGGCAAGAGAATTTGCTTCTACGCATAGTAATAGGCATGTTTGGCTAATAGGCTCTTTGTCTGAAAGCCTTTTGCATATTCAGAGCTGCTCATTTGTCACGCTAGCCTGACCTAGGCAGCAAATATTAAAAAAGAGTCGTAAATATGCCCTGTTCTTACTAGAATGCCAACTGAAGCAAGCATTAGCTGCTTCATGATAAACTAGTCATCTGCTGCTCTTTAACTTCACAAGCGTTGTCCAACCACGCTTATTTCGACAATAGCTCTCCTGTCCGTCACTGATTTTTTTGCTTTTGGAGTTGCCTTACTCCATTGTCTGTGTTCTCTCAGAGCACATTTAATATTGAAATGGACAACTCTGATGATGTAGTAGTTTTAGGATGGCAAATTTGATAACCTGGTATACGTGAAGCTGTCAGCTTAGGATCTGTTCTGGTTTTCCAATTAAAAGAAGGAATTTTTCCCTGTTTGCTGGGTGTGTGTACCAGGGCCTTCGATTGGAAGTACTGCACCGAACTTCTGCGCTCGGTTGAATGCCACGCTGCGTGCAGCAGCGGGCAGGTAATACCTGCGTTACCAGGCACAGCTTCCTAATTCGTGCAACAAAGTTGTGACAAAGCGAGTACTAAGTTCAACTGGTAACTTGTGTTGATTGACCTCAAAAGCCAGGAATTTCCTTGGGCGATGGCAAGTGTCTTTAGCATTGGGACTGCCTGGTTGTTGGTAGGAAGATGGCTGCATACATTTTTTGTAACTGGCTTTTTCATGTCTAAAGTATAGATTTTCTTTTTGTCCTGCAACTGCTTTCTTACTGTCAGTAGTTAATTGTCTAAAGGTTGAGAGTCACTTTTTATTTTGAAATACTCAGACATATTACTTTGTTCTGCCTAGAACTAGCGAGTTTGGGTGTCTAACAAGCCAATTTATTGGCAGAGTAGAAATCAATGGCATACATACACAGAACTTTTCCTATTTTAATTAGCCTATACAGACTACTTTTTAAACAGAAGTAGTCAAAACAGGATGTTGCAGAAACACACAAAACCCTAATTTAAAGGGATTAGGTCAAAGAGCAAACTTTTCCATTGTTTGCTGTGAATCCCCTAAAACCAGAAATCCCAAAGCTAACAGTGCAGCACAGCTGACCGATTCATTCTCACAAAGAAACCAAATCTGCAAAAGTGTATGTTACAGCACCATCTAGTGCCTCTTATCCCAGCAATATAGTAAATTCATTTAATTTTCCACCTAATTCAAGTATGTAGGTGGAGAAGAGGGAGTGCATTGGCTGCTTATACATTCTGACAACTTATTTTCCTTCAGCTAGTGCCGAGACAGGAGGGAGCTGAGGGATGGAAATGAGCTGTGGCATTTTACATGGTGAAGACTTTGTCAGTACAGCTGCTGTTAGTTTCTCTTCTTTTATCCTCTTACCAGTCACATAGTTTTTCCTCCTGGTGATCGTAGGGAAGTGGACATAGGAGTGCATATGCTTGAGAAAACAGGAGGAAATGTACTGCGATTAAATAGCAAACTGATCAAATGATATATTTTGCAGGGGGGGTAGAGACATATTTTTGGTAGAGCATATACTCTGTTCATGTGCATGAACAACTGACAAGTGGGAGGTTGCTGTTTGTTTGCAAACACGTTGTGTTGAGAACGGCACCCATAATTAACATACTTGTCTCAGGTAACCCGCACCCAAGCCTTGGATTTCTTCACTCCAGGTATGACGCTCAACACCACCAAATGAAATTCTAACCATGGCCATGTTATTTGCGTTGCTGTTCTTCTCTGTGTTTTTTTCTTCTGGAAAGCTGATTAACATTCTCTGACTCTTAGACTGCTTAGAGGTTAACCAACAGCAACTTTGCAATTGGCACCTATTTCCAACCATCAATTGCAAGATACAAGAGAGACAATATGAATTTGGGCCTCAAACCCCACAAGGTCTCGTAGCATGGTATTTAAATTTTGTTTCTAAATCAACATTCTTACAAACAGCACTCCTAAAACAAAATAAAAATTCATCACAGCTGGCTGTGTGTATCTTTGATAAACAGCTGCTATACAGAAAAAAGCCCTTCATCATATTGAAGTGCTCTGACTTCATCTAAATTACAGTAATTTGGGCTACTCTCAGACAGATTGGCACTGACCAAATTAACTAACATACTCTGGGATATAATATACTTGCCCTTACCAAATTTAATACAGTAACTTGGAATTTACACAAGTTATTTACACAAGCAACTGAAGTTGCTGTTCGGTCTACAACCTGCTGCTTTCTGTCTTTAACCTGACCCAGGGCTAATACCGCTGGAAGAATAGGAAACAGCTTCCAGCGATTCCAGTCTGAGTTTGGGAACACACCACATGTTGGGATGGATCAAAGTGTGAGATTAATAACTCTCAGACTCCTAAAATTAAAGACTGCCTTTTGTGATAATAAATGTAAATATTTATATGTTAAATGTATTTTCTAACCTAAAAACTAATCATACTTTAGCATATTTAATAAACGTACTGACAGTAACACGTAACCTAACAGAAGTCACATATCTCAAGAAAAATCTTCGCAGTGTCTTCGCTGTGCCCCTGTAGGAAAGGCTGGTGGATAGCAATGTCTGTAATTTATAGTCAGAGACTAAATTAGAGTTAATGCCCTATTGGGGGTTTTGGATTTAGATTTAAGGCACTAGCTAGAATTAGCACACAAATATAGCTCTTAGCAGTGTTAAGGTCACAAAGAGATGCAATATCATCCAAAATAAGAACTAGGGAGCTCTTGGGTTTTGGTCCCAGAGTTTCCAGTACTCGTCGTTTTATTATGATTATTACTGTATTTAGTCTTTCCTTAAAAAACAAACAAACAAACAAAAAAAAAACAAAAAAAAACCCCTGCTCCTTCCATCATGTGAATTATTTGAGACTCTCAGTAGCCATTAAAAAGTAAGTTCAATCCCTCAAAACTGCAGAAACAAGCTTAAAAGTGTGACTCAAGCGTACCCTCAGCAATTAAGTAAAAAACCAACAAAACTCAAAATAGATTAGCATACCAAAATATGCCAAGAATATTTAGCATCATGGTTTTTAATAAAATCCCAGGGTTTGGAGAAGTGGCTCGTATTTTTTTAATACTTCAGTTTGCCAGACTGCAATCCAGCCTGACAACAAAAATGTTTAATTTTTTTATTATGGTATATGTAACAGATAAAATACCCTGGAATTATGTATATTATACTGAGATGATGCAGAAAATGTTATGGAATCATAATTTAATCATTTAAGTGATTATTATATATAAATGCTTAATGTGTCATCACAGGCACATTTGTGATACATTCCTTGTTTGGCGTTGTGATATTGATTGTTGCTCTAAAGACATACTCAGTTCAGCACAGATAGCGAGTATTTTGACATTTCCCACCCATGATGATAAGGAAATTAGACTGTTATTCATCTTTAAAATGTACTTCTCTAAGCACTTTAATTCTGGGGAAA
>VYXH01009403.1:302423-327205 GCA_013397275.1 Burhinus bistriatus | reverse complement strand
AAAAAAAAAAAATTAGTATTTTGCTTGCTGGCTAATCATTGGTTTACTCTGTCACTGGTCCAGGGGGAATATTATTGCTGAACTGAAATTGTACATATTAAAGAGAACAGCAGAAAGTACAGAATTTTGCCCTGTGAAAAAGGTCTTATTTGGGAGACAACAAACAGGGCTGAGATACTGAGGAAGTGTGAAATGCTTGGGAGCACTGTATGGGATTTAGCGATTTGTAACAGTCTCCAATTAACGCCAAGAGTAATAAAAGTAAGCATTTTAGAAGAAAGGGAGAAATCCCAGAGCCATGATATGACAGGTTTGGTTGGTTTTTTTTAAAGGGGGAAGGTAATATATATAAATGATGAGCTAGAGCATTTGTGTAAGAGCTGGGCAGTGCAGAGGCAACACTACTGAACTGACTTTTTTGGGGCATATCAGCTGGGTTTGCATCCTGTGAACTGTTTCTGGTGATCACACCAACATCACGTCAGGACAACACTTTGCCATGTTAGCTGACCAGTCTCAACCTTTTTTTTTTTTTTGTGAGTAAAAAATTATTTTTACTAAAATCTCAAGTTCTCAAAGAGAGGAAACCACTACTTCTGCAGCAGCAAGGCACACCAGAGGTGTGGCCCTACAGAAGACATTAAGCCATGGGTGCACCTCTGCCAACCACCCAGATGTTTTTCCTAGGCACAAGTACCGCTTTTGAGGAGGTGGTGTTGGAAGCCCTTGCTAAGTGTTCACACAGCAGTGTCCCCGAGGAGCGGAGCGCTGGTGGTGGGATGGCGAGATGGGCTGAAGCAGCCCGGTGAGGCCCAGCAGTGTTGGGTGTGCGGAGGCACCGCAGTTTGTCCTACAAATAACGCGGGTCTTGTCGACCGCCCCGCGCCAAGCGTGGCTCCCCTGGCTCCTCTCCGACTCACGCTGGTGAGATCTGGTCTCCCCCAGTGTCCTGGTTTAAGTGACACAGGACTCATTTATCTTCTAATGCTTGGGAAAATGGCACTTTTAGAAGACTAGTGTCTGAATTTGTGAAAATATTTACTTCATAGCCAGCTATGGTGTGCGTGTTTCAAGTCTCAGTGTTTTCGAGCTCACCAGCTGCAGGGATGAGGAGGAGCGAGACCCGGGCACTTGCCCAAGCTGGCCAACAGGATTATTTCATACCATGAACGGCACATTCAACAGAAATTAGAAAGTTTGCTGCAAAGTGCTCTCTCTCCCTTGATGGTGGCGATCCACAGAACTCCTTGCCGTGGTGCCGGAGCCCTGAGCCCTTCCCTTCCTCCCCAAGCCGCAGCGCTCGCAGTGTCCCACACTGGCTGTCCCCTGCTGGGAGTGCACGGCTTCCTACGGATAGAATGGGCTGAGTATAATCCTTGTGTATTTTATATTGGTATTGGGATCAATATTGTTTTTTTGGTGTTATTACTGTTAATTATCTAGTCTTATTCTATTAAATCTGTTTATATTTCAACCCCCAGGTTTCCTTGTTTTTCCTCAATTCCCCTTCCCAGGTGGGAAGGAGTCATCGGGTGAGAGAGTAATTGTCTAAACGACAATAAATTGTTGTGGGTTTCTCAAATCAGAACGCTCGGCGATCTCCGCTGGGATTGCACATCGTTGTGTTCACGGTTTCTCCTTCAAGCTGTTCACCCCGAAGGTGATCCACTATGGATTTTATCCACATCCGTCCCCTCTCCCAGAACTCAAAGACGGGCCTCGGCCATGAAGCGCTGTGGAGAGAAGCAGCGGGAGGCTCTGCCGAGCTCAGCCATGGCCGGCTCCTTGCAGGAGAGGCGGCACCCGGTGCTCCCAGGGACACCCGCGGCCTCCTCCCTGCTGTCCCCTGCCACCCCCCGAGCCCCGGGGACCTCCAGGCGGAGCCGGAGGACCTGCCCCTCCCGGGGGATACGGTGCCGCCGCCCACAGCGGCCGCCCTCGCCTCAGCGCGGCGCTGAGGGACAGCCCCGTGCATTCCCACCCGTCCCTCCCGCCGGCGCTCCGCGAAGCCTTTCTCGGGGCCTGCAGTATAAAACACATCCGCTGGGAGACGGGGCGGGACGCCACGAGGTCCCGAGAGCCGGCGGACAGGCCCCCGGCCGGCCAGCAGCCCTCCGCGCTGCCCGAGAGGCGCCGCCAGAGGCCGCCGGGCCGCGGCTCCTGGGCTCGGTCCGGCGGCGGCTCGGGCTCCTCCTCCCGCCTCCTCCTCCCCCCGCGCCGCCGGCTTCCCAGGTTCCTCTCCGGGTAAACANGGGGAGGGAGGCGGCGCGGTGGGAGCTCATGGCGCTGCAGCCTCCCCACGGCAGCCGACTCTGGTGTTGGCACCGGTCGCTTACCGCCCGGTTTTGCGGCAGCTGGCCTGACCAGGCAGGGCCTAAAGAACGGCAGAGTCACCGCTCGCTCTGTGTCTTAACTGCTTAATTTTTATTTCTTTTTAATTATTATTATTGACTGAGTCCATCAATCTGCAGTGGAAGAAAAGATAGCCGGTCAGTGTGTCTTGAGGTATTGGGTGACTGATCGGGTGAAACGCGCAGTGACGTTTCCACCGAAGTGGGCAAATGCAGATGCTCCTCTCTGTAAATTTCGACCTCTGTAAACCCAAACGAACTCTGAGGAAAAGATTCGTAGTTTTAGAAAGTCTCCACTCAATTTAAACGCTCTCCAATGCCATTAATAAGCAGGGCAGCAAGAGGTGCTGTGCACAGGGCTTGAGGGCAGTGCTGGATTCCACACGCTGTCCAGACTTCGGCAGTATTTATACTGGAGTTTGTAGAGCAGCCTGGCTCGTCTGTCCATGCACACCGGTGTAATTCCTCATGTGGATACCTATTGCATAATAACGTGGTTTTTTTCTGGTTTAGCATATAGTGCCTCCAAACTGACAGATCATACGCTTTTGGAAGCAGCTCGTGCTAAACTGGAAAAAACATTATTTCAGAATAAGCATGCAAAGGAGAACGTAGCAGTACCCAATGTCAGCTTGTCTTGCCAACGTCTTGCCAGTAACCAATTTCATTTTCTATAGCAGGGAATTCTGTGAGCATTTTATGCCTGTATATTTAAAATAATATGAAAATATTTCCTGAATATTTTAGGAAATACAGCATTAATATTTCCTATGCTGTTCCTTTTTTTTTTTTTTTAATAAGTTCATATTTCCTCATTTCTGCACAAAATTGTTGAGAGTGGAGTCAGTAGTGCTAGTGGGCCAGGGTCAGCATTTGGGAGTGCTTGACTTGCCACAAAGGAAATGTGAGCCTTGTCATGCAGGCTGTCTTCGGCACCTGCCTTTCCCTTGCTTCTGTGTACTGGAGGTCTTGGTAATCTTGAAATAAAATAAAAAATAAAAACAAACAACAATAAAAAGTGTGTATAGTTAAGGATGTAAAAGATACAGTTTCTTTTGCCATCCGTCTCCTGTCCCTGTAGTGTGATTGGGAGAAGAGTGAAGACGGTGGTGTTTTTTTGACATTCACATGGTGCTGCTGCAGTAAAATGAGTCATCGTTCTTCTCTGCCACCACACAGCAGCTAGTGTGCGTTTTTGGCAAGAATGAGCAAAACTTTGCAGGGCGCAGTTCTTTCTAATCAACTGCTGTTAATTCCTTCTGTGTTCAGAAAAACAAGTGAGGCAGCCTCTCTCTAAAAGGCTATTAAAACTGCTAATGATTGATGCAACTTGATGAGAGTGCATGTAAACCAGAATATCATTTTTTGTGGTCAGCTTCCCTCCCCCACCCTGCACTGCTGCCCCAGAACCAAGCAAAAACTTCCTCCTCTTTCCCTCCATCAAGCTAAGCAAAATGCTGGCTGTTTTGTAGGTCTTAAACACTTTGCAATCATTTATGATTAGGGTTCCTAAATAAATATAACGGAAGAGACATTTCATAAAGAAATGGAATATTTTTACAGTAATTAGGAAGATGATGTCTTTCGTCTTTAAGGTCTGTAATTAGGCTAAACACCAGAGTCTTTAACCTCTTTTTTTTTTGTCATGCTGGATCATTTCTTGTTGAGATAAACACAATATAGGATGGAGCCACAATGTCAGCGTGTTGCGTCTCGTACAGAGAAGGTTCTGTACATTGTGCAATAGTTTAAAAAAAAAAAAAAAAAAGCAAGGCTAAGCAATAAGGCCATTGACTGAACGTTTTGTAAAGAATACGTTTAACAAATGTGTCTGAAGGCCAAAGAGGGAAAGAAAAGGTTCTCCAAAACCAGCTTACAATGTCTTCTTCATTGTTCTCTTGTCCTCCCACTCTCAGAAATAGTAAGACCTCAGTGAAAGAGGGCAATGGTGCTCCCATTTCTGAAGGAAGATTCCTTTCTTATGGAGAATCTTTCTTTTGTAAGATTTGCCTACAGTACTTTTCAGATAAGATAATCACTCCACCTTTAAAATTTTCAACTCTGGATTATTTCTTAAGAAAATACTAATTGTAAAGGCAGGCAACTAGATAGGCTGTTGTAAAGATATTTTTCTGCCTATCTTGTAATGTAATAGCTTTCAACATCTAAATAATGTTTTTTGGCACCATTGGGGTTATCCGTTAACCAACAGCTATTGGTGTAAGAATTCTGCAGATTGGCTTGCAAAGATTACAATAACATCTATTTTAGATACAGCATGGTGTATAAATACTGTATTGTGTTAAAAAAATAGGATCATGTAGTACAGTTACATTGCATTTGTTTTGGGTGAGTATGTACAGGCATACATTGTATGGTAATGCACAGAACAGTCAGTGAAACCAGCAATTTAGAGAGAGGTATCTTTTTTATTATCTTCAGTGTGTTTTTTAACTTACTTCTGACTATTTATACAGATAAATGCACTATTTATGTGTTTCCAAAATTAAAACATGCTGATAATTCAACTGTCCTCTTGCCTGAAAGTAGTTTTATAATTGACATCTGGAACTAAGAAATGGGAAGAAAGTAGTAATTTTTAAATACTATTTTGTACCTGAAATCCTTTGCAGGGTTGTTTGCTTCCTTAATAGTTGCCTTTGGGTTTGTGCCTGTGCTGGGGTTTTGTGTGTATATTGTATACGCACAGGAGAGGCTGACAGCAGTGAAATTGTCTAAAATACCAGCAAGAATCTTTGCGTGCATATAGAGCTTCAGATTACTTTTAACTCGCTCGCTTTGTGTGTTGCAATTATATTGTTCAGGTTTGTACTGCTTCAACATCCTACAAGAAATTAAGTTATCTGACATCCCAGTGTACAAACAGAAGACATTTAGAATTGAGATAAGGAAATACTACTGTAGTGAAAATCTGAACTGACAGAATTTGTTGATTATTTTCTTCCAAGAAAAGTTGTTCTTTGGCCTTTCAGAAATAAATTACCGGCTTCTGACTCTTTGTGTAGAATGGTGATTTTGCTGTAACAGCAAGAAAATTATTTTTCCAAGTTTACAGATACTGAATTTCCTTCCCTGTGAAAGGCTGTAGCCTGGGAATATTGAGTGTATTTCTATGATTCTCTGATTTTTCCCATTATCTTAGTCTTTGCCAGTTGCTTTCTACACAATATTCTGTATGTGCTTATTAGCAGAGAGCGAGGAAGAGGATGACAATGAAATGGAAGTTGAAGATCAAGATAGCAGAGAAGCTGAAAAACCAAATGTCATTAATTTTGATACCAGTTTGCCAACATCACATGTGGTATGTTCTTTATATATCGTCCATTAAATATGTCTTGAAGAGATTTGATTGTTTTTGTGTAATTCTATTGTAATGTTCTTAAGCCAAAGACCTAATTTTATTTTATCCTTGTACATCATCAAACCGTCTTAAACTACTGTCATTTCCTTACTGCTTTCAGTATTTAGGTTCTGATATGGAAGAGTTTCATGGAAGAACGGTGCATGATGATGACAGCTGTCAGGTGATTCCAGTGTTGCCCCACGTGATGGTGATGTTGATTCCTGGACAGACGTTACCTCTTCAGCTTTTTCACCCTCAAGAGGTTAGCATGGTGCGGAATTTAATTCAGAAAGACAGAACGTTTGCTGTTCTTGCATACAGGTAAAATACACGAGTGGGTTTACTGATGGTATGCAGCATGTATTTTTAGCACAATTCCCTAAAAAGCAGATGATTCCATCAGTGCTGTGGTGAATAACATAAGTTGTGGTTTGAAATTGTTTGACAAAAATTGTCTTCCAATACATAATGAAAAGGTTTTCATGTCATCCTGGGTAGCTGCATGACGGTATCATGTGTTTGTATAGAGGAACAGTAAGTGTTGATCTGCTCTCCTTGTTTGAGCATCTTCTTGGTTTTAGTAACTGTTTGAATGCACTGCTCCATTTTGCTTAAAGAATAAACCTTGATCTGAACTGTAAAAATCAGATTCTTGTTTTAAGAACTGTATCATTGTAAAGGTGTATTTGCTTGTTTTGTGTATAAATTAACAAGCACAGACAAATGTTTCACAATGTGACAGGAGGTGATAGAAAAGTGGAAAAGATAAAGGCTAATCTGTGCCAAAAGAAGTTGGGAATATTCCTCCCTCTTCCTCCAACGTACTATAGCTTTAATTATGTAGGAGTTGGGAAAGTCAATCTAAAGAATTTTGGTACTTTCAGTATCTGCATTTCAAATGCAGATGACCCCTGTGTTCCCAGAATTTCACCTCTAGACCCTAAAATAAAACCAAGTCAGCTGGCAAAAAACCCCAACCAAGCAAAACATGAGAAGTTGCCTTTAAAATGGAAAAATAATGATTGCACTTAGCTGAAGGTATTTTACCAAATTTACTTCTTTGGTATGACTGATCATGTACAGTCAGTGCAGGTAGACTAACTCGTGAAATCTGAATGAACAATGCTGTTTGAAGGGTGGGTAACCTTTCTAATTCTGTTACTTTTAGTAACGTACGTGAAAGGGAAGCACATTTTGGAACAACAGCAGAAATATACGCCTACAGAGAAGAGCAGGAATATGGAATTGAAACGGTCAAAGTGAAAGCAATAGGAAGACAGAGGTTCAAGGTGCTTGAAATAAGAACCCAGTCAGATGGGTAAGAAAATCATGCATTTAATTTTACTTACTGCAAATCTTGTTTCACCAAAACATTTACATTTTACTGCAGGTGCATCTGCCCTTTCAGTCACACAGTTGACTGATTAGTATAGATATTAATCGAACGCTTAATCAGTAGCTTCTCTGTTTATTGAGGACTTCTGACATTTCCTGTTCTAATACTTATGTTTGAGTTGTTAATGACTTTGCTATAAAAATCGCTAAAGAATGTCTACCTGTAGTTTGATTTGATGTGTGTGAGAAAACATGTCAGAGTGATGTTGTTTCTGAAAATTAAGTTGGGACAAAGATGTTGATATGTCTACATTATAAGTTGTAAAGCTTTATTTCAAAATCTGTCACATCCCTGTTTCAAACCAGAGGATTCAATATCAAGTGTGTGCCTTCTGTTATCTTGTGGAAGGCCTCCCTGATAGCAACCAGATTCCACTCCCTTGAGAAATAGTAACTTTCTTTTTCTGAAAGGAGACCTTTGTAGGGATGGTCCGCATTGAACGTGTTCCACTTCAGAGCTGCAATTGCAGATAAAGTTCTGAACTGCTGCAGGCAAGAGTTTGACACTACAGCTAATAACAATATGCTTGTCTATTTTTGTACTTTGAGTGATCTTTAACCACTGTGCCTCAACAGCATGCAGAAGGATTCAGCTGCATGATTTCAGTTATGGAGATGTGCCCAGAGGGGTGGTGGTTTTCATGAGAACCTGCCCATGAAAGGGGAGGACTGGAGCCTGGTAAAAATAATGGAGAAACAAGTTGCTTCTCTTGTTCCTTTTTCTCTTTGTAAAACATAAAAGCACCCCGAGATTTCTAGATAAATATTTGAATATGAAAATAGGTTCTTGATTTTTGCTAACTACAAGCAGCCCATCATTTTCAGTTTCTCAAATACTAAATCTTGTTTATTTTAACCATTGTCACAGTTTAGTACCTCCTTACCTTCAGCAAGTCTTACTTCTTCCTTTCTGACTGTTCACTGATACCTCACTGACAGAAAAGTGCTACTTCTCCTGTTAATACTAGAGAATTCTTTTCATGTCCTTGTCAAACACACTCAAATCAGCTTTGGTAGGAGTATTTTCTTCTCTTTTATATTCTGGTCCCGTTCTTTTCCATATTGCAATGTGATAGCTGTGATATTTAGAGGCTGCTCTTCTAGCCAGTTTTATCATATTAAATAATTAATACCCTTGTCCACTTATAAAAGTGACTGAGACCCTTAACACTTAGTTAAGACTATGCTGAGTCTTCTGCCATTTTCAAGTTCTTTGCATCATGCTCTGCACCATGCATTACGTCAGGAGCCTCTGTCAATATCGCTATCCAGAGATACAGGCTCCAGACATTGATTCCATGAGCATGTGACAATTTCTAGCACAAGTGCTAGAGCTTTTTGTAATCTTTTCTGCAAGGCATATAACATCGTACTCCAAATCTGTAAATCTAAAGCTAATCGTCTGTATTCTGCTATTGTTCAGTGTAGTGGCATTTGCTTTAGAAAGAGGCCTAGGAACAGTCTGAGGTCAGCGTTTTCATGTGCTTTTACAACCTGCAGCTGAAGAAGTTAAGAATACGTGTGCTACTTGCTATTTATCAATGTCTAACATCTGGTTACAAATAATATTCCAAATTTTACAGCTTAGAAAAACCATGGCTTGACACAAGATGGCAGTACTTGGACAACTACAGTAACAACTGCATTGTTGCTGAGAATTCAGTATCCAGAAGCAGTTAAGACGTACAGTGATTTTGTTGTGCTGTTAAAGCATTTTATTATGTTGATTTTTTATCTCCTGACTAGCAGAGATCAATTTTACACAGCACGTTCACAAGTTTCGTTCGTAAGTGTGAATTTTAAATGTATGAAGTAAAGGAGGGGAGATATTGATTTTTCTCATCGTGGCAAGTTCTAGATTTGTTGGAATGACTTAAACTATATAGAGTTACTCTGCTTTCAAATAATGCACATTTTGTGGATTTGCAGAGTGATTAGTGAACTTGAACTTCCTGGTATTGTCAGTGCACTTTGGAGACATGAGCCTAAGTTCTTCAGCTCAACCTGAGGAAATGATCCTCTCTGCAGGTTATGAGACGATCTCCAGAGTCCTGTGCCAATGTGCTAATTCTTTCTATGAACGAGCCTGGTAGCGTGGCAGTTTGCTGCCGCTTTTGTCTATACATGAGAGGGATGTATCAGAAGGGAATCGGAAAGAAGAAGAATGCAATGTTCCATCCATATAAATACAGTGTTTTTGTTAAGATCATGTTCCTGTTTTTCATGTGTTCAAGGCAACTAACAAAAGAAAGAAGCATTGTCTAAAATCCTTTTTGATAAAGAGGGAAAAATACTGAGGTTCTTAGCAAGAAGAAAATGTCCATAGTTCTTGTGTTTCTGATTACTAAGTGCTAATGGCAAAACATCGCTTTATAATTTATAGTAGGTTAACAGAGTTCAGTGTTGTCCCTGCAAGTAAAATTGGAAATTTATAATTACATGCATCTTAATATTTCAGGATTTCTGATACATTAATACGGTTTAAAATGTAAAGCCCTTCCTGCTAGACAGTATTCTTAGTAGCCACATATCTGTTGCTGAACTCTTTGCGGAATAGGTGACCTGGTTGATGCTAGGATATTAAAAGATGATCAGAGTCTATATCCTATTTCTGCTGATTTTGAACTCTAGCTAAGCACATAAGCTTTTGTGGTTTGAAGATAGCAAACTGCATTTCAGCTAAACTTCCTTCCTGAGGGTTTGATATGTAATAGCTGACTATTAGGTTATATCAAAAGTAACTTGAGGAGACAAAAATCTAAAAACACTATGCTGAGATGGTAGAATATTCAGATGTGTTGCCACTACTGATCTGTCTTTAATTCTGTCCACCACAATCCCAACAGATATGTAGTGCTCTAAAATACAGAGACAGCCTGTTGTATCCCATGGAAGAGGTAGCTAACTGTGAGAGGAGGGAAAAAACCAGCAAAGAAGCTTTTGCTGAAGAAGTTAAAGGAGTGATCTTTGTAGAGTTCTGTATGCCAGTGCAAAAAATATTTGGAAAACGGCTAATTCTAATTTTTAAAGGAAAAGTAGAGATTACTTCTGTCTTCAGTTTAGGTAAATCAAAGTCCAGTCAGCGCAGTGGCTTTAATAATTTTGCCAAGGGGATGAGGTTATCTGTGTTGTAGAGTAGTATGTGTTTGTTTGCTACAAATATGCTCTGTGTTCTCTAAGGTAATTTGATTTACATTGGTACAACTTTAAAAATCTGATTAAATGGATTGCTGTTTAAATTCTGTAGTACTATGTAGTGATTAATCTATTACCCAAACCTATGTTTTTATAAGCAGTAAAATCCTTTTTTTTTTTTTAAACTCTTGTACATGCGTGTTTGTCTCATCTTTTTTTTTTTTTTTTTTTTTTTTTTTTAATTGAAATCTANTTTTTTTTTTTTTTTTTATTTTAAATCAGAATCCAGCAGGCTAAAGTACAAATCCTTCCTGAACGAGTGCTGCCTTCAACAATGTCAGCAGTACAGCTGCAGTCTCTCAGCCGATGCCATATATTTCCTTCTTCAAAACCTACAGCGTGGCAGGACCGAGCTCTACGTCAGTGGTGGCAGAAATATCAAAAGGTTAGACGCTAGTTGTGTTTGGGTTGTTTTTTTTTAATTTTTGGTGGTATTTTGAAAATCAATATAAAATTCCATCTCTTCATCTTTAGATGAGGATGCACAATTGGGGTGCTAGATGCCAGCCTTCTCCTTTTGTTGCATATTGTGTGATTGTTTATCAACTCTCAACAATGGGGAAATAAGTGATTTGTATTATGAGTCCTCTTTGGTTTTAATCGTGGTATTATTAGATTGATATTATTACATAATAATTCATGTAACATTAAAAATATTTTTTTGCATAATGCAAACACTTTAGAGAGAGTGCTGGTTGGTAAAGCTTGTGGATGATGAAGTGTTGGTGGGGAAAAACCAGTAATTTTATAGGATTTGTAGGCAGGCCAAAGAAGCATCTTGACTTTTACTGACATTGCTTTGACAATAAAGATATTGGCAATCAGTGTTGACAGTGCCAGTGCTCTTGCTTTGTACTTGTGTTAATGGATTGGGTTTGAAAGTAAGGAGGCTTTTGTAACTGTTTCTCCAACTGTTTGATTCAGCTAGAAGAGGTTTTTAAAGAGCAGAGGTGGTTTAGAGGTGACTCCCAAATTTCAGTGGTGAAACACAAGACCTGTAATGTCTTAGTTTGGAATCACAATTCTGACTGTTAGTTTTGTTTAAAACCTGCATCAGTTAAAGGATGAACTTCTGTACCTGCAGTTACTTGTTTAGAGAAAATGTGGATCTGCTTTTTTAATAAGTATGCAGACTTTACACTTCTTTAAAGAGCTTCCAGAATTTTAACTACTTGACTCTTGATTTAAAAACAAACAAACAAACAAAAAAAACAAAACCAAAAAAAACCCACAAAAAAACCCCAAAAACCACCCCAAACAACAGTAGACGAGAAGTAATCATTATCAAGGTGTTGGTATTGCCATTAGGAAGTTAGCTTCTACTTTTGCTTCACTGGCACAAATTCTGTCTTTTCTTGTTGATGCTCTTTTTGCATCACTGCAGCTGTGACAGTACTTGGAATCAGAGGGGAATTCACACTAAGATTGTAGGGCAGAATTTTCAAGAGTCCTAAGCGGCTGATGCCAGGCCTAAGCTACAAACTTCTGCATTGCGCAGGGGAATAATAAGGTGTGATTTGTGCTAGAGACAGCTGTGCTGTTTAAAAGGTGCTAAAAGATGCATTTATACAAGTGAATGTGCACTTTTACCAGTGTACAGCGTTTTCCTTTAGGAGTCTGAAATAAAATGTACTGTCAAAAGGATAATTTTGCTGGGATAAATTATGTTCCCATAATAAGCACCGTGCTAGTGTGTCATACTAGCACGGTTATACCAGCAAAAGCCTTTCAAGTGTAAACCTTGCTCATTCTCAGGCACAGCGCAGGCTTTTCAAAGGCCAGCTATCATTAACAATGGACAAATATGCACAATGAGGTTAATGGGACAAGAGTTAGCACTGAGGTCAGTAGAGAGGATGTGGTGAAACAGGGCAACCTGACACTTTTGAAAAAACTAAAATTGTGACTTGCTTATTTATTTATTTTTTTAACCCACCGTTTCGATCGGTGGCATATAAAAGGAAAGATAGCTTGAAGTCTTCTGTATCAGTACAGATCTTTGGAACTACCTCCAGAAATTAATATGGAATCCTAGTAACTCCTCATTGTCAGATGCAGTTAAAGTTTGGATTTGTTTTCTTTTTTTCTTCAGTGGTTTTGAACTCTGTACCCCAAAAAATCCCCCCAAAAAACAACAACAAAAAAACAACCCCAAACTGACCAAAACCAAAAAAACCCCACCAAATCAAAGCGGGGGGGTGGTGGTGGTGGAATTAATAAGAAAGAGCTATTGATTCTCAGAATTCTCGAACAAGTTCATCTATGAGTTAACAAGCCCAGAAACACTATGCTTTGGGGCGGTGTGGAAATCCCTTTCCAAGCCATCATCTGATAGATAGCTGAAATGCAGTGCACCTGCTGTAAGAAGAACATGTTTTGTGGGCTGAGGTGCAGATCCAGAGTAGGGGCATTGTCCTGTTGACTGCCGTTGCTCTGCTGATGTCGGTAGAACCATGACTGTTTCCACTGGGACAGGCTGTACCTCTGTATGTTTACTAATACAATGAGAAACATCAGAAAATGGAAGTTGTGTTTTAAGAACAGTTTCTGCTCCAGACAAGAGCTGACCCTGTGTCAGCTGTTACAGAAAATACACTTACTAATTAAAACAGTGACTTGAGTTTTGGTGTTCCTGAATTCTTACTTCAAAGTACCATTTATTTGTTGTGTATTTTAGTCTCTATTGCCTGATATTTCTCATTTGTAAAATAAGGATAGCTGCCCTCAAAGGGAAAATTAAAATTTAATTTGTAAGTATTTGAGTACAGCAGTACAATTTGAGATCCTCTTTTGGAATGCCACGTGGTTATGTGTTATACTGCTTTTTAGGTTTTTATTAACATAAACCTGTTTAAGTGTTCTGAAGTCACCATGGAGAATTGGTTAACTAAGTAAATAACCTTACGCTGCTGGAAATTTGGTGGTTAAGGAATGCAGGTATAACCTAGGGTTTCTTGTCTGCAGGATATGCACCAGCTACACGCAAGCTGAAGGTTTTTTAGGGGTGATATTGGCAACTACTCTATTTTGTTCCTTCAAATCTGCTCTGTATTGTATAGATATTTTCGCACACAATTCAAGTGAATGTGTTAGTCATGTTCACAGTGAATTACAATACAGTAGCATGGGCCAGTCCTATTAGTAAAACTTTTATTTTGAAAGAATGGCCTTCAATAAAAAATAGTTACGAGACTTTCAGGGGATTGTTCTTTCTGTTGTTTTTGTTTTCCTTCTCCACATTTGTTTCTTGCTCAGTGCTCCATTTGGGTCTGAATTTTTCTTCATAGGATGTTGTTAAATGGATATTGTACAATATTTTATTCACTGTCTTTGGATAGTTATAATAAAGCTGTTCAGTAGCTTTTCAGTAGGCTGGCACAAGCATTGATGTTCTGTAAGCATTTCTGAAAGTGTGATTTCCATTAAAAATAGATACCAGAATGAGAGTGGATAGCAATATGTGATTAAGCATCAAGACTGCCCACATTTTCTTAATCACTAATTGTTCTGCTGTGACAAAGCATCCTCTGGAACTTGTGTGTTGGTATTTTTAGTTATGTTTTTAACAGATTAGTTTTCCATTTAAAAAAGTATCATCATATATCCTTTGAATTTATGTATGTCAGCTTAAAATACCTGATACGGCCCATTAATCTCCTTCTTTCATTTTATTTACTTATACATTTGACTAAATTGATATGAATAGTTTAATCACCTCACATAGCTGTTTGCTGTGGTTGCTGAAGTAGCAACAATTGGTGGAGACTAAGGAACAGATGCACTACCTAATAGTACTTAAATTTGTTTGAACTGTCTAAAATTCAGATAGATGCTCTTTTGAAAGGCATAATTTCTTATTACTGAACATTAGAAATACTTTTAATGCTGAGACAGGTTTTCTGAGAAAATCCATATATTTTCTGTCTTGTACAGAAGTCTTAGCTCTCAATGCATTTGAGAAGTGGTTTGGAAGCTTCACATTGAAGTACTGGTCCTGATGGTGATAATTTGTTGTATCTTTAAATAATCAGGTATCTCTCCTCTGTTTTATTTGTTTGAACAAGAGCTGTCCCTAAAATGTGCTAATGTTAAAGAATAAATATTTGTGCTTTTGGTTTTAGAGGAAGTTCCACTGTGCGAGTTTGACATCTTGGCCTCCCTGGCTCTACTCCCTATATGATGCTGTAAGTTCATCCTATATATTACCAAAAAACCTACAGTTAGTTTTGTATGTTGTAATATCTAATTATTGGATAATGTAAAAGCTTTAATTTTCTTGGTCGTAAGTTACATTTTAAAGAAGTGTATAGTTTTCAGCTTACTGTGAAAAGAGCAGGAAGGGCTTCCCCCTCTGTAAAGTTGTTCCCTCATGCTAGAGCATGTGTCTGGGGTGGCTGACAGAGGTTCAGGTTCCTGCTGTGTTGTCTCAGAGCAAAAACTCGATCCTCTGTCCCACATGCTCTAGGTGAGTGTCCAGCCACCAGGGTGCTGGATAGCCTTAGGTCTGTCTTTCCTGTTGGACTTGGTTTACTCTTTAAAAAGTAGATATTTCTTTCTATATGTATGTGTATTAGTACAAAAAGTAATTGGTGTAAGAGAAACAGAAGTAGGGAGGAGGCTAGCCCTCATCTTGTTTGTGCAGTTCTAGAATTTGAACAGTTGTCTCCTTATCTCAGATGAAAGTTATAACCACCATGGGCCATTGGTTCATTTTGGCCCATTTCCCATCCTATTTTGCTTTTAGTTTAAACTACGTAGATACAAAATGAGTCTGTAATTATTGTAAGTCTTAAAAGCTAATGTCCACTTAGGGAAAATAGCTTACTCTACGTTTTGCTTCCTTTTTTTTTTCCTAAGAAAACAGAAATACCATTGTATTTAAATTAGGCTTTTCTTCTAACAAAAGGAAACCTTGATGGAAAGAGTCAAGAGGCAGCTACATGAATGGGATGAAAATCTTAAAGATGAATCTCTTCCAACAAACCCAATAGGTATGATGTTGTTGAGCTTATGAACTCATATTTGGGTTTGGGGTTTAAGTTCTTAAGAAAACAAGGCTTAGATAATTACCTTCTATCGGTAGTCCATCCCTCACTTCCAGTTTCCAATAAATTTGATGGTTAGCTGACAAAAGGATGATAGAGCTTTTAAAGACATGAACATCCTCCAACTGTGCCAAAACATGTTCAGTAAAAGAGAACTCTATCATGCTCCATGGTGGGAGGAATATGATATGTTTCATAAGAAACCAAGAGCCAAAAGCATGCTAGATTTTTAAAATTACTATTATTATGTAAGTCTAAGTGTTAGTACGTATAATCTCTTTTGTTCTAACTTCTTATTAGCTCTTATCCAACATGAGGGGAAAATAGCACCAGTAACCTAACCACAAAAAAGCTGGGATCATGCCTTAGCAGGCATTGGTGTTGTGACACAGTGAACAAGTCTCTTCTCTCTGCGGGTCTCTAGTGTCTAATAAGATGGAAATTTCAGCTGAAGCCTTTCTAAGGGGAAAAACGTTCTTTCCTGCGTAGCCTCTCAAATGCCTAATAAGGGGGAAATTCAAACTGCAGCCTTCAATTAAAGTCAGTTAAGCACCAAGTGGAAGTCTGGGATCAATAGTTTTGATGTACATGGAACTCTCATTTCTGATTTGCCTGCAGCAGTGGTTGAAAGTACTTCCTGTCTGCTTTCCCCAGAGTGCTGCTTAGAGGACCATATATGGAAAGCATATGAAATAATCTGAAAACAAACAAAAGAATCCAATATTTCTTTGGCATTTCTTTTGTCATGATCCACAGCACACTGATATATTGCTGACTTTAATTTTCAGCTTTTGTATTCTTTTACAGACTGTGAGGAATGGGATGATTTCCATCTTAGCAGGGTTTTTGTTCGCTAAATTAAAGAATAACTGTAGTAAAGTCCGCTACCTTTTGTGTTTGTGCCTTTTAATACCTGATTGAAGTTGCTGCCTGAGAATTTACTATGATTTTTTTTTTTAAAAAACCAAATTCTATCTTCTTGACTGAATATTTTTGAGTCTAGTTTTGGTCTGCATTCAAATGTGGAAGAAAACGTCTAGAAGGGAGTGTATACAGAGTACGACTTTTTCTTTCTCACAATAAAGAATACTTTCTTAGTACTAACATGAGTAATATAACTTGGTTGTAATTTATGAAGGAGGTGTGTGTTTGGGGTTTTTTCTTTAATTTTTTCTTACCTCATAAAAGCATGTCTATTTTTGCAAAAAAAAAAAAGGAGAAAAAAAAAAAAAAGAGGAGGAGGTGTAAGCATAAAGATAACCACCAATCGTTGGAAAACTCAGCAATTCGCTGTCAAAGTGGAAGTCTGTATTAGACAATGTTCTCCAGGGGTCTGTTCTGGTTTTAGAATACATTACCGTACCAGCATTGTTCAGTCTCCATCACTAGTGATCTTTAAGTGTGGATTAGACAAGTATCTTAGATGAGGTTTTACGTGTTATGTGTACATGATCCAGCCTTAGGGCAGAAGCATGTACCAAGATGACCTCTAAAAGTCTATTAAAAACCTAAGTTTTAGCACTTTATCTGTTACTGAGTAGAAGTAGTAGGTTTTAATTCTCTCTAAAATTTAACAAGCCTGGTATTTTTCTCATTTCTAGATTTTTCTTACAGAGTTGCTGCTTGCCTGCCAATTGATGATGCATTACGTATACAGTTGCTTAAAATAGGTAGTGCCGTTCAGCGACTCCGGTGTGAATTAGATATTATGAACAGAGTGAGTATTTTTTCTTTACTTGTCATTAAATTGTTCTCACAAAAAAAAAATTAGGAGTGACTGTTACAATCTATAACAAAAATGTATGAAATTTCCAAATAATGTTTCTAGAGAGTGAACTTGGGTGTTCTTTTATTTCTTCTTTCCCTTTTAAAAGTTTGCTCAAGAGAGAAAATGCTCTCTGTCAATACTAGACTATGTTTGGCAGCAAGCAAGAAACATATAGTAATATTTGCTTTTGTTAGAAACTGTATTCCAACACCTCACAGCACTGTTTTAGCCAAGAGATGGTGCTAGAAGTCCAGCGTTGCTCATAACCATCTTATGAACATCATAACCCCATATTGACAGTATAACACACCTCAATCAAGTAGTATTGTGCCATGAAAACTTGTGGATTTTGTAACAAAAGATAAGTCTTTGTAGTATTGAGCTATTGAGTATAAATCTAAGTATTGGACTGAAAGGATTTTTGCAGAAGACGTGTTAACTTGTTAGGCAATATGTTTTTAAGATGTTCAAAAACTTGTCTTCCCTTCCCTTCTTTCCATTGCGGTGGCCATGTAATGCTCTAATTGTAGGATATTAAAGTTTTATTTTTACATAGTACATATCTTTATAATAATACATACTTTCTTAATAATAAGGTCTACTATAAATAATATTATATATCATAACTGATAATGCAACTAAGTATCAGTCCATCTCACCTTGAATCCCACTGTTTTAGGAACGGGGTTTGCAGCAATGTCTCCAACAGCAATTCAGATTGCTATTCTCTTTCCAAAGAGAAAACGCTGAAAAGGGCCATTGGTGTAAATATAAGTTTTAACTGTAAACTTGTTTACATGTTTGATAGTGGTAGCTGGAATATTTACTATTCTATTCTTGAATGGAGAGACAAATTAATATTTTGTGAATAAATTCATATCACAAAGAATAGCTATATACATCCTGATTGACCCTCACCTTGCTGGTTGTAAGCTTGCTGGGGTTACCAAAGTACTGTCTCAAACATTAGTATAACATAACCCCAGTCACCTTTGTGTTTGTCTGCTGGATACAGAAAAGTGGAAATTTTGCCCATTTGCCTAGAAAGTACCGTCTGTTTCTGGGGAAAAAAGAACCAGAGTATCATTTTAATACTGTACTTCTTCCCAAAGTTCATGCACCAATAATCTAAAAGGGAGTATACAGAGAAAAGGAGACAGAAAACATCCCTTCCAAATTCTGAGACAAAAATGGACAAGAATTTTGTGTGAGGCTCTGTAATCAGATTAAACTTCATTTGTCTTTCCTGAGTCAGAAACTTGGAAGATATTCTGATATTCAGGTACTACTAAGAGCTGTTCATGTTCGGTACGTAGTATATTTTCTATAAATCCCAAAGAGACAAGAGGACTTAAGTTAACCTCATAAAACATAAGGTAAAGTTGATTTTTAGCCTTTCTTGATCAACATGTGACATTTTTATTCTCTAAATGTGTTTTAACTGTTCTATGTTAGTGTGAGAATGGTAAGTGCGTTACAGTTTTTTACGGTTTCTAGTGACGTTTATTTTGGTCAAATCCGTTCTTTTTAAGCCAGGGCTCTTTCATGAGAAGGGGTGCTGTGGCAACATAGCCTATATTTTGGTTTACTTGAGAAGGATGGGCTTAACACGTTTCATTGTTCAGAATGTAATTTACAGTAATATAACAAATTTGAAGACCTGATCCACTTTCTTTTGTCTCTGGTATCAGTGAATTGTATTGTACTTCTAATAGCTTTTCCTGTTACTAAAGACGGTTAACTGTTTCTGCGCTTATTTTTAAAGGAACGTACATCACTCACCGGTATAGTGTTTCAGTGACTTCCACTTGAGAGTGCTAATTGTAGTAATTAGATAGGTTTGGAAATGGAGGGATGGAGTTTAGTAGCTGTCTAAATTGGATTCTGAGAGGGATATATGAGCATTAGATTATAACCTGTGAGTAAGAGTGATTTAAAAGAGTGAGTGATAGTAGGCATTAAAGGTCCCTGGTAGGAGAGAAAGGCTGAGTGAGCTTTAAGAAGGGAAGTGAAGAGAACTGGTGTATGATAAATAGTATCTGTATAGTAGGGCACTTCTCCCTCAGTCTCCAACATCAGTAGACAGTGTGTTGGAAGTGTGGGGCAGAACCACTGACACCTGCAAGAAAGGAGCTGGAGGAAGTTGAAATGCAGCGACAAGTCCAGAGCATCTGAATAGAGGAGAGGAGAGAGTAAAGGCTGACGTAAGCCTGCGGAGTGTCACCCGAGTGGAGTGCGGGAGTCGGAACTCAGGGAGACTCAGAACCACAAGCTGTGGTCTACTGCAGGTTTTAAAAGGATGTACGCTCGCATAGGGACTTCTCCAAGTGGAGATCCTAGGCGCAGCATTTTGTTCCAGAATATAGTGGATCACTTTTTTTGATAATTTCAAATGCATTAGCCTTAAAAAGATGTAGAAGTAATGCACCTCCTGAAAATTAATGGTAGTGTTCAACTAAGCTGATTTAAATGTTTATTTTCTGGGCAGTGTGAGTGATGAATTGTTTCATTCTACTTTCTAGAAATTGTAGAGGACAGATTAATCTGTTACAATCTTTAAGAGAATGATCAATACGTCTTACATATTTTTTTGTGAGGAAATTAAAACCATTGATCTACAGTACTGAAATTTTAGAAAGACTTAATGATTACATTTGTACTCCTCTACCTTTTCTGTGTTGTATTTTAGAAGAGCAAAGGTTTTTTTCGAAATTAGCTTTTAGAGACCTTTAGAGGATTGACTCATTCATTATCTTTGAGTAGTCAAATCCTCTTCTGCGTGTGGATTTTATTTGGGGTGGGGGGGAGAAAAAAGTATATGCAAATTGTTTTGTCTTTTAGATAAAAATTAGTGTTTACCATAAATAAGTAAAATGCATAGAAAAAAACAATTATACTTTGATAGAAAGAGGAAAACATAAGTGACTGCTGCCCAAATAAACAAAAGAATTGGTACAATGTGTGTTCTGAGAGAAGGGGAGAGATGTTTTTATTATTTACCATTGTGCTGACAAGCATCTGGAAATGAATAAAATTACCCTCTTTGTTTTTCTTTTCCAGTGTACATCTCTTTGTTGTAAGCAATGCCAAGATACAGAAATAACTACCAAGAATGAAATATTCAGGTGAGTTTATTGCTCTTAATCTTTGGGAGGTTCTTGATCAGAAACATTGGCACAGCAAAACAGATTAAGCTAGGTTGTGTCTTAGAACTGCTGTGTTTTTCACAGCTCTAATAAAATTTAAGTAAATATTTATAGGGAATTTTCTTTATAAGATAAAACAGGTTACTTGAGCTTTTTTAATAAAAAGTTAGTAAATCTGAACATCACCATGTATATTGTAACAGAAGTTAGCGTGAAAGGCCCAAGTTATGCCACCTAGTCCAGCGCCTTGCCACTGAAGAATTATGCCTCTGCGGTGAGTTTCAAAATACAGATTTGCTACATAGAAATTTTTGTCCTGTTATTTCTAAATAAAGTTCATGAGATCCCAAGTGCTTCATGAGATTCTCAGCGCTTCATCCTGACTTGTGTGTGTCAACAAGCTTCTACAGCAGCTTAAAATACGCTATTATGGGTGGTATAGATAGGCTCCCAGGATGTTGTCGTGCAAGGAAATTGCCTATTTATGTCATTAAGCATTGTGATACCTTTTTTATTTTAAGAATATAGGGTTTAATCCTAATAACTGCACTAGGCAGTGTGTTCCCATTATATATTTGACCTATATAATATCTTCCATGTTCAACAATGATAAGACTATACATTTTCCAAATAATTGTGGCTTCTGGCAGTCTTGTCCCCATTTTAATCTTGAATAACTAATATCTGTCCATCACCTATGATAATGTGAAGGTTAAAAGATGTCTTGGTTTAAGAAAGCAAGACTCCCCACAGTTTTCCTTTATCGGTGTGATAAGAAGCTGATGTGGTAATTAAAAGCCATTTCTTATCTTCTAATCAAATAATGGATTACAGAAACGATGGTTCCTGCTGTGTCGATATGATATACTTTAACAGAAGAATAAGGAGAAGTTAGTGTAATGAATTAACATTTTTGCTTACTTTTAAAGTTAGATTTAAAAGTAGCAATATAGACGTTACCTAGTTTTATTGGAAGTTGCTCTTCAAAAGCAGCAAGTAAAATAAATTGTAAGTCTGTCATGCACCTTTTTTTATACTGAGCTGTAGGTTTTTGAGGGAAAGATTAATAACTGCCTTAAATGAGGTGGTTTCCATAGCATCCTGTTGGCTATGCTCTAAGTCCCCTTTAACAAAACAGCTGGGCGAGGTTCATCTGACCACAAGAATGTTTTAATCCTCACTTGTGATAATATTTTTAAATACCTTTTCTGAAGTAGGGACTTAATGAGTAGGTAATAGGAATAATTTATGTGAGTGAGGAATGTGCCAGATTTATAACACTGGACACTTAAATTTCTGCAATTCTAAGAAAACTTCACCAAGGATGTTTTACATTAGTCTCTGTTTTCTTTCAATTTTTAATAATATAATTAAAGGTACTACTTTTTTTCCTGCAGCCTAAAGTGGTTCTTTTGCTATGGAAAATCGTTTTAGGCATAGTCAGCAGTTTTTCCTCTGTTTATGTTTGGCAGCCCTTGTTATTTGTTTCTTTCTTGAACTCTGACAAAATTACTAATTGTCTGTTGTAGTTTATCCTTATGTGGACCCATGGCAGCATACGTGAATCCTCATGGATACATCCATGAAACCCTTACTGTATATAAAGCCTGCAACTTGAATCTCAATGGACGACCATCAACAGAGCATAGCTGGTTTCCTGGGTAATAGCAGTTAAAAGAAATTTTATTACTAAATGACAGAAATCTGGTTGTAAATGTATTCCTGTGATGGTGGAATAGTAAATATATAATTTTTGAAACGTATGTCATCATTTCACTCATACAGAAAATAGGAAAGTAAATTCAGACTTTTTCAAAATACAGAATAAAATGGCAAATTCAGATAGAATGTTTTCAGAATTTATCTTTACTTTTTTTTAAAATGTGGAAGTCTTAAGACTTTAAAACATAGTCTAGCAAATGAGAGCTATAAACAGGATACTGATTGTCTGGGAGTTTCTTTGTGTATAGTTTTGTATAAGCTGTAACTAAAATCATAATTATTTTTTTCCATGCAACTTTCTCTAATCATAAATACAGTGCAAATGAAAAACAGAATATATAAATACAGTTATTCTACTGAAATACTTCTTTAGGTCTAAAAACTGAATAAATGTTACATGAATTTAAAAATTACTAACACTTGTATTAATCTGATTACCTTTGGGGTTTTTTTTGGTTTTTAATTAGTCTGGCTCTCTGAAACAGTAGCAGAATTAACTGTCAAGATGTAGAAGTTTGCCTAATAATGACAGGTCCTGCATCAAAACGTCACCCCTCTCTGGTAGCTTGAATTTAAGTTTTGTGGCTAGATAAGCATTCTTCAGACACTCATTCAAAAGTTTTAATATTTGACTCTTAAAAATACGTGGAATGTTAAACTATATTTGAATTCTAGTTTCACAAAAATATTCTTTAAATATATTTTCACCAAATCATTCTTCTTTGTGGACCTTTCTTTGCCAGAGTGTCAAAAATAATTTTTCTGTCCCTTTGGCTATCATGTCTTCTAAAGCAGCAGAAAATAATACATTGCCGTATCTGTAGCCAGTCAAGGTTCTTGACTAATGCATGTGCACATTTAGTCTTCCATCTTCTTGTGTTGATCTTGTGGAGAAAATTCTGGATAGCACTGGATAGCACTGAGTAATGACTTGGAGGGTGTATGGCATATCTGTCACAAGACCCGCATGCTTTAAGACTCCTTGAAGAAAACTTATGGCTTATAATATCTGGAGTTAATTTTTCTCATCCTTATGTGTTTTCTTAGCTCTTTTCTTCTAGGGGGGGTTTGAAATAGTCATGTTCTGCCTCTTAAAACTGTTAAAGAAAAGCTCCATTGCTCTGGAAAGTGCAGTTCCCTGTTAATCTAGGGACAGTGCAAAAATCACTTTTATTTCCATTAAGTAACTTGGAGAACCATTTTCTGACTCTTCTTCAAGGCACACAGTATTTCATCATACTGTTGAAATGTTGTGCTAATAAAATGCTTTAGTTGCTTTCTCTATTTGAAGAATGATTTTTTTTTATTTATTTTTTTTTTAAGATCTGCAGGGTTTTTAGATGGGAGCTGGGCACCTTAATTCCCAAAGATTCTTTGAAAATCTAGTTTGAGACTAGTATTACATTCTTACCTCATGAGTGAGCTGTGTTCCAGTGTGTTTAAAGTGTCTTTTCCTTACATGTTAGCATCAACCTTTTGTTTTCTTTTTGGTAGGTATGCCTGGACCGTAGCCCAGTGCAGAATCTGTGGGAACCATATGGGATGGAAGTTCACAGCTACCAAAAAGGATATGTCACCTCAGAAATTCTGGGGATTGACACGGTCTGCTCTCCTGCCTCGGATTCCAGAAACAGAGGAAGACTCAGGCCACGATAGATCACCGTTACTCTGCCTGTAATCTAGTAACCTGCTCTGGAGATGAACAGGCGGTAGCCTGTCTCTTAAATGCATCTGCTCAGTTCTGCTCCTGATGCTTACTGAAACTTAAAAAACCCCAAGAACCCACACCCACACACAAAAACCAACCAAACAAGCAGGCTCACTACATCTGGGTTTGGTGTGCATCCACATTACTGTTGTTTCAGACACACTGAGAACTGAAGGTTGAATCTTTAAAATGGCAGCTGAGGAGAGGAGGTGGCATAAAACACCAAGAAATCGATCTGATCCATCTGGACAGGCTTAAGACTGAACTTTCTCCTCCTTCTATAATTTCAGAAAATGTGTACTGCTAACAACTTGCAGTGAAAGAAGGTAGGGGGGAACTAAAGTTGCAAATAAATAATTTATGCAATATATGTATGATGGTAGATACCAGTTACTTGCTGCAGAGTATCTTCCATAATATACTTAAAAGTGTTTTTTTGCTGAGAATCCCTGTTTCTAACTATGTAGAGTACTTCACATTTTATGCTCGTGCTGTTTCTCAGATATTTGCTGAATACCCATTGAAGCGAGAACAAGACGGAAGCATCTCTCCTGACTGATACTGTGTTGGTAATGGCAGTGGCAGTGCTGTAACTGGCATATCAACAGCTTCCTGCTACCTGCAGCTGGAAAAATTGCATTACAGGATGTCCTTTGAAAGGAACCCATGTGACGTATTTGGTCTTTACAAGTTGTCTGATCTATTTGGTCTATTTGGCTTTAGAAGTCTTAAATTTTAAACTATTTATACAAAATATACAGGCCAGTCTCAGAACGCAAGCTATGTTGTCATTTATTGTTGAATGTGCTTATATTTACTTCTCAAAATTATTTCTGTGAAGATTAGTTTACTGGCATACGTGTCCAGGGTTCTGTGAAGTACTCTCTAAAATATGTGAATCTATGGCAATTTTTCAGTAGTATTTATTTTGACAAGGGGGAGGCAGTATCTCTTTAATTTTTTTCCTTTACACTTCCATATCATAAATTAAATTTTACATTATCACCCTTACCTTACAAAGAGCAAAAGTTTCTAAATAAAACAGAAATAAGAGGCAATGCTTCCCCCCCCCCCCCCTCCCATTTTTT